>OZ018334.1:112164529-112716507 GCA_963969495.1 Ceratothoa steindachneri | reverse complement strand
CGGGGTAAGTTCCAGTTGAAAGTGTCATTCCCAACCCGGACGGGTCTTAATATCTTGAGGTTAGGCGACTAACCGACGATATTTACATGAATGGCAGTTTATAAAAGAGGAAACTACTAGGTGCGTAAAAAAGGGGCGAGATCGTGTATAATTAGATTAGGATTTTTAAAAGAATTAATTGCGAACCTGAGCATATAAATGTTTAATTTAAAAAAAAAGAAGCTGTTGGGCAAAGACCCCCCCCCCCCCCTCCTCTTCACTATGTATCCTAGGAAAATCGAGGGAGTGTAAGGCTACTACGGTTTTTCCTATTTAAGGGGGATGGACAAACTGGGTTAACCACGAATTGGGCCTCCTCCTTCTCCATCCAGCGAATACCCACCTCCCCCCACTCGCCATCCTTTAGACGCCTAACCAAACCCCAGATGGTGTTTACATGAATGCATGTCCTTAACTATAGAATTTAACTTGGTAATTTTTTTAAAGTGCTGAAATGTTTAGGTTTATTTGAAACTTTTAGTCGCAGGGCTGTTTTTTGTATGTTTCGAGCTTTTATCAAAGTGCTTTCTAAGATTTCAGAAAAAATAAATATAATTAGCGAAGGATTTGGAATGAAAAAAACATACAAATCGTGAAGTTAAAAAAAAGTATTAAAATTAGTGCTTTGGCGCTTTTTTACAATCATTTCGTATATAAAACAAATTTAGATGAAAAAAGAGATCTGACGAAGGTTTATATATATATATATATATATATATATATATATATATATATATAATATATATATATATATATATATATATATCAAACCGGGTGAAGTAACTAAAAACAAAAGGTTTCAGGGTTTCTAAGTTGAAAAAAGGGTTGGGAAAATTCTCAACTATATATAAATCTTCAAGGGATAAAGACTATAATAAAAGGTGAAATAACTTTAACAAAATGTTTCAGGGTTAATATGTTGAAAAAGGTGTTCAGGGTGTTAAAATAAAGAGTCTATAAAGGATGGAAAAAAAAGCTGTTTAAAATACCAAAAAGGCCGTAGGCTACACGCCGAAGGAGTGCCTGTGGAACCAAGTTCTTTCTGTAAGAAAGAATACGAAGTATGGCTTGTCTATATATAAAAGAAAAACATCTACAAACAACCACGATTCCCTCAAAATCAAGACACCCTATTTTGGTCTTCTTTTAATTTTTAATTTTATTCATTGCGCAACTCGAGCGCGGTGTACTACTAGTCCTCGGCTTTTAAATGATAACTCAGAAGTTGAGCAGTTATTGATTAAACGAGGAAGGTTGACGCGTAACGTAGTTAGTTTAAGGGGGTACGCTGCGAGTTACATAATTCCCTTATAGACTAGAGATGGCGGAAAGAGGTTACGTTATGCTGCAACTTTCCTGGTTTTAATAATAACTGCTCAAATTCTAAGATATTATTAACCTAACGTGGGGCTGGGGGGGGGGGGGGGGGGGGTGTTTGCAACTTTCAGCGTTTTATAATAACTGCTCAAATCTAAGATATTATTAACCTAACGTGGGGCTAGGGGGTTTGCAACTTTCCTCGTTTTAATAATAACTGCTCAAATTCTAAGATATTATTAACCTAAGGTGGGGCCAAGGGGGTTTGCAACTTTCCTCTTTTTAATAATAACTGCTCAAATTCTAAGATATTATTAACCTAACGTGGGTGTAACTGTGATTGAGGTGGGGTAAGGCAGTAGGCGTGTTGGGTGCTAAGGAGTGCATGGGGATATGTCGGTAGGGTTGTGGGCAGGTGGTAAGGTTTAACTAATTTAAGTTTACCAAACTTAGGTTTGGAAACTTAAGTTTAGCAGTTTTAGGTTTGGGAAACTTAGGTTTAGTTATTTAGGTTTGGGAAACTTAGGTATAGGTGCCGTGAATCTAGGTTGGAGGGTGTCGGAGATAGGGGGCTAATAACTTTTTAACTAATTGACCGATTTGAACGACATAAGTTTCACTGTCCTCCCGCTGTTAGTCAAGAAGACGAACGCGAGACGAATACCGTGAACCATCGTCGAATAATCGCCTATAGATCCCTTATTTATAAACATACGTTAAAAGTATATCAATATCCTTAGAGTGCATAGGACTTTGCTACTATTTGAATTTATGTAAAAATCAGCTATATCTCATAGAAACAGGTCCATTCTGGTTCGGAACCCAAAATGATGGCGAAAAAACGAGACTAATTTTTGGGTTTTTGCATCACTGTTCAGTCGTAATTCAATCTAGGATACATTTAATTATAATAATAGATGTGAAATCATTAGCTATACAAAATTAATCCCAATAAATCATTTGTAATTTCCAATCTTTTGGCCGCTATGGTCGCTTAAGTTTTTTAAAATTTAGTGAAATGGCTCAACACCGCCTAACTTTGGGGCCGCGGTGTGAGATTAATTTTGCGTGAAAACCTATATGTTACGCATTAATTAAAAGCGCGATGAAATTTAATTTATAAATCTATAAGAAAAAGTATAAAAAGGTTATAATAAATAAGTGTTATCGGATTGCCAACAACCGTACGACGTTTAATTTTCGCACGTTTCGTCACTTCCAATCGAGCTGAACCGTTAGTATACGTCGTATCAGGAAGCCACGCATATAGCTAGATAAGGCATTCCATTCCTAATAAGGAACCATTAACGCATTTAAACTGACTTAATTAGTAAAGCTTTTACGGTCGTTTAAATTAAGGCGGGTAGACTAGATTTGGGCCATTTTTAATCGTAAGACCTCTCTTCGAAATGGGGGAGGGGGGGGGGGGGGGCTAGATGGTACCTAGGAACGCCAAACTCGGTATGGGGGTTGGGGAAGACCTATATTTTCACTCCTCTGGCTCGAAACCCCGGTTCGATTCGGATTTGTAGTTTCGATTGCATTCGATTTTTAAGGCGATGTAAGGTATAGAGTTCATAGAAAGTACACAAGACTATGAAGGATAATTAAAAACGACAATTTATATATTCGAACGCTGATTGCGACGTCACTATGGGAGATAGGAATATGAAATTTGGATATTATCTAAAACGAAGGCCGGAAAACACGGAAATGTAACTATCTTTTGAATCGGGATAATATGTTTTGAGTAATTAAAAAAAAACATGATAGTTTGAAAAATAATAATGCCACGATTATGAAACTTAAAAAATTAGAAGGAACAGACAAGTTAACGTGAGAGAATAACGTGAGAGAAAAAAGGCGAGAGAGTCCTAGTCTTTCTTTCCTCGCCGCTATTAAATTTTAATAGATTTTAATATAGAAAAAATAAATAGAATTTTTTAAAACTTGGGTCAAGGGAAGGTCGACTTAGTCTGCTTATGCTGTATAATTTTCATTATCAGGGCATTCTTTTTAACGACAAAAAACGAGTTTAAGCGTTCCAAGCTAACGGATTTCGGCCAATTTCGGCTAATATCCCGAAAAGTTAGGGGCGTAGAGTTTCGCAAATTGTACCATTCGAAAGGGCGTCCAAAAATTGTAGTTTACATTCGGTTTTCTATTTGTGGAATTTCATATGTAAAAAAAAAGATCGAATAGAAATGAACGGGGGGCCTATGGCTTAGTGACACGTGGAAATATTAAGAGTCAGGGGAAAGGGAGGGAGGGGGGGGGGGGCGCTTAGGCTTAGGTTGGTCGGAACTTAGGTTTAGCCGATTTAGGTTTGGGGATCTTAGTTTTACCAGATTTAGGTTAGGTTAGGTTAGGTTTGGGGAACTTACGTTTAGCCGATTTAGGGTGGTCTTTTTCATTGGAAAGGAGGGGGGGGGGGGTATATTTGGGGTGCTTAGGTTTAGGTTAGGTTGGTCGGAACTTAGGTTTAGCCGATTTAGGTTTGGGGATCTTAGTTTTACCAGATTTAGGTTAGGTTAGGTTTGGGGAACTTACGTTTAGCCGATTTAGGTTTGAGGGTGTTAGTTTTACCCGATTTAGGTTAGGTTAGTTTAGGTCAGGTTTGGGGAAGCTAGGTTTGGCTGATTTAGGGTGGGCCTATTCAGTGGAAGGGGTGGGACGTATGTATGGGGAGCTTAGGTTAGGCTAGGTTTGTGGGAACTTACATGTAGTCGATTTAGGTTTGGCCTATTATCACGTATAAATAAAGAACGTCAGTGGTGTGTGTGTGGAGGGGGGGGGGGGGGGGGTCTCAGCTTTTTACAAATATATAAGTTATTAAGTTATAGCCCTTTGATGACCGGAAGGGCGAGGGGGAAAAAGTGACCCTCGGCTTATTACAAATATATCCGTTATACCTCTTTGGTGCATTGGAAGGGCGAGGGGATCGAGAGGAGTTTTACCCGATTTATGTTTGTGGAGCTTAGGTGTATATGCTCCCCTCCCCCCCCCCCTTCCATTGTTTGTTGAGTTTAGTTTAGGTCTATATGCTATCCCCCTTCCCTCATCTCCCCCTCCATAACTGCGTCCGCTTCCTTCGTTTACAGGGCCAATGCTCTAAACATAACACCTAAATCGATTGGGATAGAGTACTACTAATTATTAGCCTCCTATTCTTAATTTTGGTATTGGCGGTTGGGTACCATGAATAATATGATAAAAAAAGAAGAAGACAAAAGTGGGATGTCTCGATTTTGCGACAATCGGGGGTATTTGTTGATGTTTTTATTTAGTTCGCTATGCAGCTGGAATGCTAAACTAAGTTGGGTAAAGAGCAAATGATTGAATTTAAAAGTTGCCCCCCCCCCCCCCCCCCCACACACACACCCCTACCGCGGTAATTATATTTATTTTACCTTAACGCGCATTAGGTAGTTTCCTCTTTAATAAAAAAAATGATTCAGTTAAATTACGGGTGGGAGGGTAGGTAGGTAGGGAAGGGCAGCGGATTAGGAAGATTAGCCGCGGATTATTTCCTGGGTAACGCAGGGGGGCTAATAAACCGTTGAGCGAGCCTAAAGCAAGGTGTGGGCGGTGGGGTATCTAATTAGAAAATGGAGGAGGAAAATAGCGTGGTTTTGGGAATAACTTTTCAAATTTGGAGTTGTTATTAAAAAAAAACACAAATACAAGTATACACGCTAGGCTTCCACCTTCCTTGTTTTCATATCTTAAATTAGAAGTTATTATTAAATAGCCGAGGAATACGAGGAGTATACCGCCCTCGAGTTGCAGAATGAATAAAAAGATAAAGAAAAATGGAGCTGGGTTTCTATGTTCCTGTTTCAGTAGGCAGAGGGAGGGATGGATGGATGGATCAATTTGTCGAATGCGTGGGCCAATTACTCCCCCCCCCCCTCCCGTGCGCGTTTTCGAAATATATTTTTAATTGGATTTCTGGGCCCCGTTGTGGAATGCTGTAGTAAGTCTAGAAGCTCCTGCCTACTTCCACCCTCTCGGAATAAATAAGAATTTGTTCTTATTGTGCGACAAGTAGTTTCCTCTTTAATAAAGCAATATCGTCAGTTAAATTACGGGGGAGGGCGGATAGTTTAGGAAAATTACTCGCGCAAGGGACGGGTAAATTTGACTTTGAGTTTATTACCATAAGCGCTTAGTATTCCCCCCCCCCCCCCATTATAACACCCTATAGTCTCTTTTCTAAAAAAAAAATAAAGACTTTATTGTTCATTTTGGGGAGAGAGAGAGAGAGAGAGAGAGAGAGAGAGAGAGAGAGAGAGAGAGGGGGGGGGGGAAAGTTGCATTTTGAGCAAAATTAATACACTTTAGTCTTCTTTTTTTTTTCTTTTTTTTTAAGGCTCGGAAAATCCCACCATCCCTCCCCACACTTTTATTTTCTTATATATTACATAATTGTATACTCTCTTTCTTAAAATAAATTAGGCCCTAAAAAGGGCCACGTATGGGATGTCGGTAGGTAGGAAATTCAAAGTATCTAAGCACGTTCTCCGCGGATACGTCTTGCCAGCTGGATATCTTTGGGCATGATAGTCACTCTCTTGGCGTGGATAGCGCAAAGGTTGGTATCCTCAAATAGACCAACCAAGTAGGCTTCAGAGGCCTCTTGTAGAGCCATTACAGCGGAAGATTGAAAACGAAGATCAGTTTTAAAATCTTGGGCAATTTCGCGAACCAAGCGCTGGAAAGGCAACTTGCGAATCAATAGTTCCGTACTTTTCTGGTAACGACGGATCTCCCGAAGGGCAACGGTTCCGGGACGATATCTGTGGGGTTTCTTCACGCCTCCGGTGGCAGGAGCGGATTTGCGTGCTGCCTTCGTGGCCAATTGTTTACGCGGAGCTTTACCTCCGGTAGACTTGCGAGCTGTCTGCTTAGTACGAGCCATGACGACAAAACAAAAATTTACCAAGCGACAGCTCGCTCCCTTTATAAGAATGCAACGGAGGCTTTACCCGTCACAATTACATCAAGCCGAATTAGAAATTAAGATCCGTTACAATAAGTAACGTTCAATGATAAGGTTATTTCAAAGTTTCAAGGAAAATGCTTCCTGTACAAAGATACTTAATTGGAAATCGGAAAAGGTAAAACATATTCACAATTGTCGACACACATAAAACAACCCCCAAAGAACAACAAACGCTATATGTCTCCATACTTTACCGGCCGCGCTCGTCAAAACTAAATCTATATATATCGACTCAAAAAGTGAGTTTGCAGTTCAACCTGCACAATGACTGGACGAGGAAAGGGTGGTAAAGGCCTAGGCAAGGGAGGCGCTAAGCGCCATCGTAAAGTGCTTCGTGATAACATCCAAGGAATCACCAAACCGGCTATTCGACGCCTCGCTCGCCGTGGTGGCGTCAAGCGCATCTCTGGCCTTATCTACGAAGAGACACGCGGTGTCTTGAAAGTTTTTCTGGAAAACGTTATTCGTGATGCCGTTACATACACAGAACATGCCAAGAGGAAGACTGTAACTGCCATGGATGTTGTTTATGCCCTTAAACGTCAAGGGCGTACTTTGTATGGTTTTGGAGGCTAAAGAACACCATCCATCTATCCCCCGAAGATAATAACGCCGACTTATTTAAAAGGACCTATTTAGGTCCACCATCATTTTAAATAAAACGTATATTGTATGTATGTAACATTTGCATTCCATATGCTCTAAACCAAATTTAATGAACGTGGGATTATCCCCCTATAAAAAAAAGGTCACTTTCAGTGGGCTCTATGGTTAAGAAACCGCTGACCGAGCGGTACATCTAAGTAGAAAATGACTGATGATCCCCCTATAAAAAAAAAGTCAACTTTCAGTGGGCTATGCGGTTAATAAACCGCTGACCGAGCAAGGCGTGGGCGGGACATCTAATTAGAAAATGGTTGTCGCGCATTACTGTTTCATCTCACTGCGAAGTCGCGCACATTATTTAAATTAGGCTAAAATGGTTTTACATCCGGTCATAAATTTCATGAACTTTGGATTAGCTCCCCTATAAAAAAAAGGTCAACATTCAGTGGGCTAAAGGAAGGGGGAAGGGGGGTACGCGAATAGTAGTATCTACTTCATACAAATTTCACCGCCGCTCACCTATTTTGTTAAAGTCTATCTTTCGTTGCTATCCTAATAAACTCTATCCACTATTAATTCTACCTTCTTCATGGGGTATGGTCGGCTTTTTTTTTTTATCAGTCCTGACTTTTATATATGCTTTTCTAAATTCTAAAAACAATTAGTATCTCTCTTTCGTAAATAAATGGGGCTCCTAAAGGAGCCGATAGATATGGGGAAAAGTTCTTCTTACTTGGAAGATGTGTACTTTGTAACAGCCTTAGTACCTTCAGATACAGCGTGTTTGGCTAACTCTCCAGGGAGAAGTAGTCGAACAGCGGTCTGAATTTCGCGAGAAGTGATTGTTGACCGCTTGTTGTAGTGAGCCAAACGGGAGGCTTCAGCAGCGATACGTTCGAAAATGTCATTGACGAAAGAATTCATAATGGACATTGCTTTCGATGAAATACCGGTATCGGGATGGACTTGTTTCAACACCTTGTAGATATAGATGCTGTAACTTTCCTTCCTCCTCCTTTTCTTCTTCTTATCGCCTTTAGCGATAGACTTTTGAGCCTTGCCGGCTTTCTTCGCAGCCTTTCCCGAAGTTTTAGGAGCCATATTGAGGGGTGATGTTTTTTTGAAACCCACCTAAGATTTTTGTTTTGTATCAAGGCTCTAAATACAATCCGAAGTTTAAATTGAAAGCCATCTCCTAATGGTGTTTTATATAATAGCTTACCTGTAAAGCTTTTCTATCTAAACACTCGCGTTACCTGCTGCGCTTTAGTACCTTACTACAATTTAATAGGTCGAATTCATCATGTCTGGACGTGGCAAAGGAGGAAAGGTTAAGGGGAAGTCTAAGACTCGCTCTAGTCGCGCGGGACTCCAGTTTCCTGTGGGCCGAATTCATAGATTATTGAGAAAAGGCAACTATGCTGAACGCGTTGGTGCCGGAGCTCCGGTCTACTTGGCCGCTGTTATGGAATATTTAGCTGCTGAAGTTCTCGAACTGGCAGGAAATGCTGCTCGCGATAACAAGAAAACCAGAATCATCCCTAGGCATCTTCAACTGGCTATCCGCAATGATGAAGAGTTGAACAAGCTTCTTTCTGGAGTTACAATCGCGCAAGGCGGCGTCTTACCTAATATTCAAGCCGTACTTCTGCCCAAGAAAACCGAGAAGAAATAAATAATCTACCCTCTATCTAGGCTCCTTTTGGAGCCACACTCTTATCACTCGAATGTTTTAGAGGTGATCATGTCACTTGGGCAAATAGTTAATAGAAATAGTGTTGAAAAAAAAAAAAAATCTATATTAATAAAACTGGGACATGGAAGGAATAATAATTTGGCCAGATTTGTATAAATAGTTCGCTGTTTGGATTAGCACGGACAAGAGATATAAGATAACCAGATGATGATACCGAAGAAAGAAAAATGCTTGCTGCCATACAACTATAATAAAATCATTAACCAAGATTAACGCTTTAAAGAAAAAGGTCAAATTTGGGTTAGGTTGGCAGTTTCTGATTTATAATATATTGAACCCCAGTGGCCAACAGTGCGTGGAATCGCACTTTCAATTGCAGATCACCCAGAACGTTGAGTCATTGCTAAGCTACCTAGTGGAAAATGAATTCAATGATAACCCCTCCTCCCCTGGTAATACACACGATTTTACCCTTATTACGCACTACATTCAGTTAAACTAGGTGTGTGTTGGGAGGAGGGGAAGGGAGCCGCGGCTGATTTCGTGGGTAACCCCGGTTGACCACAGAGGTTAAGACATGTGGTTTGAGGTGGGAACTCACCGATCAGTTTACTACATCCTGACCTCATTTCAACCCTATCGGTTCAAGAAGGGGGGGGGGGGGGGCTTAAAAAAACAAAAAAAACACACACACACCCCAAAACGTAGAGGATTGTGGCACCATTTGGATTCCATATGTTATAAGCTAATTCAAGCACATAAGCCCGGTCATAAATTTAATGACCGTACAATTATCCCCCTATAAAAAAGGTCAACTTTGAAGAGGCTGTGTGGTTAATAAACCATTTACCGAACCAAAAGCAAGGCGTGGGCGGGACATCTAAGTAGAAAAGGGAGGAGGACATAGGGTTACCGGTTGTCGCATAACTGTTATTTTTTTAATAATAATAATTACTCAAATTATGAATTGTTATTAGAAACAAAAAAAACAAGGAATCCCACGCTCGGGTGGATACGAACATAAAGAAAGAAGAACAACCAAAACGAACAAAGAAGAGATAACGAATAAGACCCCCCCACCCCCAAGTAAGTAAAACAAGATGGGGCTAATAATTATTAGTACGTAAATCACAATCGCTTTTAGCTATAATCTTTTTTTATGAATTGGAAGATAATCGTTAACGCATTATTTTACTTTCACGAATATTAGGAATATTAAACAACAAACCACATAAATTCATTGTTACACACGGGTGGGACTATCCGCCCCCGATGTAGTTAACAGTGTTCAACGGGCAGCGTTCCATCGTGCAAGTAAACCCCACCCGTCGGAGCTTAACTGCTCAAAGGAAGCAAGGAAGGAGGGTGATACACACTTTTTAAGTGTAATTCCAACGATAGGTGGTAACATCTTGGGGGTCAACACGAATTATTCCTCCATCCGGTTAGTCCCCCCCCCCCGCGCCATAGCTTAAGGGGCGGGGTAAGTTCCAGTTGAAAGTGTCATTCCCAACCCGGACGGGTCTTAATATCTTGAGGTTAGGCGACTAACCGACGATATTTACATGAATGGCAGTTTATAAAAGAGGAAACTACTAGGTGCGTAAAAAAGGGGCGAGATCGTGTATAATTAGATTAGGATTTTTAAAAGAATTAATTGCGAACCTGAGCATATAAATGTTTAATTTAAAAAAAAAGAAGCTGTTGGGCAAAGACCCCCCCCCCCCCTCCTCTTCACTATGTATCCTAGGAAAATCGAGGGAGTGTAAGGCTACTACGGTTTTTCCTATTTAAGGGGGATGGACAAACTGGGTTAACCACGAATTGGGCCTCCTCCTTCTCCATCCAGCGAATACCCACCTCCCCCCACTCGCCATCCTTTAGACGCCTAACCAAACCCCAGATGGTGTTTACATGAATGCATGTCCTTAACTATAGAATTTAACTTGGTAATTTTTTTTAAAGTGCTGAAATGTTTAGGTTTATTTGAAACTTTTAGTCGCAGGGCTGTTTTTTGTATGTTTCGAGCTTTTATCAAAGTGCTTTCTAAGATTTCAGAAAAAATAAATATAATTAGCGAAGGATTTGGAATGAAAAAAACATACAAATCGTGAAGTTAAAAAAAAGTATTAAAATTAGTGCTTTGGCGCTTTTTTACAATCATTTCGTATATAAAACAAATTTAGATGAAAAAAGAGATCTGACGAAGGTATATATATATATATATATATATATATATATATATATATATATATATATATATATATATATATATATATATATATATCAAACCGGGTGAAGTAACTAAAACAAAAGGTTTCAGGGTTTCTAAGTTGAAAAAAGGGTTGGGAAAATTCTCAACTATATATAAATCTTCAAGGGATAAAGACTATAATAAAAGGTGAAATAACTTTAACAAAATGTTTCAGGGTTAATATGTTGAAAAAGGTGTTCAGGGTGTTAAAATAAAGAGTCTATAAAGGATGGAAAAAAAAGCTGTTTAAAATACCAAAAAGGCCGTAGGCTACACGCCGAAGGAGTGCCTGTGGAACCAAGTTCTTTCTGTAAGAAAGAATACGAAGTATGGCTTGTCTATATATAAAAGAAAAACATCTACAAACAACCACGATTCCCTCAAAATCAAGACACCCTATTTTGGTCTTCTTTTAATTTTTAATTTTATTCATTGCGCAACTCGAGCGCGGTGTACTACTAGTCCTCGGCTTTTAAATGATAACTCAGAAGTTGAGCAGTTATTGATTAAACGAGGAAGGTTGACGCGTAACGTAGTTAGTTTAAGGGGGTACGCTGCGAGTTACATAATTCCCTTATAGACTAGAGATGGCGGAAAGAGGTTACGTTATGCTGCAACTTTCCTGGTTTTAATAATAACTGCTCAAATTCTAAGATATTATTAACCTAACGTGGGGCTGGGGGGGGGGGGGGGGGGGGTGTTTGCAACTTTCAGCGTTTTATAATAACTGCTCAAATCTAAGATATTATTAACCTAACGTGGGGCTAGGGGGTTTGCAACTTTCCTCGTTTTAATAATAACTGCTCAAATTCTAAGATATTATTAACCTAAGGTGGGGCCAAGGGGGTTTGCAACTTTCCTCTTTTTAATAATAACTGCTCAAATTCTAAGATATTATTAACCTAACGTGGGTGTAACTGTGATTGAGGTGGGGTAAGGCAGTAGGCGTGTTGGGTGCTAAGGAGTGCATGGGGATATGTCGGTAGGGTTGTGGGCAGGTGGTAAGGTTTAACTAATTTAAGTTTACCAAACTTAGGTTTGGAAACTTAAGTTTAGCAGTTTTAGGTTTGGGAAACTTAGGTTTAGTTATTTAGGTTTGGGAAACTTAGGTATAGGTGCCGTGAATCTAGGTTGGAGGGTGTCGGAGATAGGGGGCTAATAACTTTTTAACTAATTGACCGATTTGAACGACATAAGTTTCACTGTCCTCCCGCTGTTAGTCAAGAAGACGAACGCGAGACGAATACCGTGAACCATCGTCGAATAATCGCCTATAGATCCCTTATTTATAAACATACGTTAAAAGTATATCAATATCCTTAGAGTGCATAGGACTTTGCTACTATTTGAATTTATGTAAAAATCAGCTATATCTCATAGAAACAGGTCCATTCTGGTTCGGAACCCAAAATGATGGCGAAAAAACGAGACTAATTTTTGGGTTTTTGCATCACTGTTCAGTCGTAATTCAATCTAGGATACATTTAATTATAATAATAGATGTGAAATCATTAGCTATACAAAATTAATCCCAATAAATCATTTGTAATTTCCAATCTTTTGGCCGCTATGGTCGCTTAAGTTTTTTAAAATTTAGTGAAATGGCTCAACACCGCCTAACTTTGGGGCCGCGGTGTGAGATTAATTTTGCGTGAAAACCTATAATTAATTAAAAGCGCGATGAAATTTAATTTATAAATCTATAAGAAAAAGTATAAAAAGGTTATAATAAATAAGTGTTATCGGATTGCCAACAACCGTACGACGTTTAATTTTCGCACGTTTCGTCACTTCCAATCGAGCTGAACCGTTAGTATACGTCGTATCAGGAAGCCACGCATATAGCTAGATAAGGCATTCCATTCCTAATAAGGAACCATTAACGCATTTAAACTGACTTAATTAGTAAAGCTTTTACGGTCGTTTAAATTAAGGCGGGTAGACTAGATTTGGGCCATTTTTAATCGTAAGACCTCTCTTCGAAATGGGGGAGGGGGGGGGGGGGGGGCTAGATGGTACCTAGGAACGCCAAACTCGGTATGGGGGTTGGGGAAGACCTATATTTTCACTCCTCTGGCTCGAAACCCCGGTTCGATTCGGATTTGTAGTTTCGATTGCATTCGATTTTTAAGGCGATGTAAGGTATAGAGTTCATAGAAAGTACACAAGACTATGAAGGATAATTAAAAACGACAATTTATATATTCGAACGCTGATTGCGACGTCACTATGGGAGATAGGAATATGAAATTTGGATATTATCTAAAACGAAGGCCGGAAAACACGGAAATGTAACTATCTTTTGAATCGGGATAATATGTTTTGAGTAATTAAAAAAAAACATGATAGTTTGAAAAATAATAATGCCACGATTATGAAACTTAAAAAATTAGAAGGAACAGACAAGTTAACGTGAGAGAAAAAAGGCGAGAGAGTCCTAGTCTTTCTTTCCTCGCCGCTATTAAATTTTAATAGATTTTAATATAGAAAAAATAAATAGAATTTTTTAAAACTTGGGTCAAGGGAAGGTCGACTTAGTCTGCTTATGCTGTATAATTTTCATTATCAGGGCATTCTTTTTAACGACAAAAAACGAGTTTAAGCGTTCCAAGCTAACGGATTTCGGCCAATTTCGGCTAATATCCCGAAAAGTTAGGGGCGTAGAGTTTCGCAAATTGTACCATTCGAAAGGGCGTCCAAAAATTGTAGTTTACATTCGGTTTTCTATTTGTGGAATTTCATATGTAAAAAAAAAGATCGAATAGAAATGAACGGGGGGCCTATGGCTTAGTGACACGTGGAAATATTAAGAGTCAGGGGAAAGGGAGGGAGGGGGGGGGGGGGGCGCTTAGGCTTAGGTTGGTCGGAACTTAGGTTTAGCCGATTTAGGTTTGGGGATCTTAGTTTTACCAGATTTAGGTTAGGTTAGGTTAGGTTTGGGGAACTTACGTTTAGCCGATTTAGGGTGGTCTTTTTCATTGGAAAGGAGGGGGGGGGGGGGGTATATTTGGGGTGCTTAGGTTTAGGTTAGGTTGGTCGGAACTTAGGTTTAGCCGATTTAGGTTTGGGGATCTTAGTTTTACCAGATTTAGGTTAGGTTAGGTTTGGGGAACTTACGTTTAGCCGATTTAGGTTTGAGGGTGTTAGTTTTACCCGATTTAGGTTAGGTTAGTTTAGGTCAGGTTTGGGGAAGCTAGGTTTGGCTGATTTAGGGTGGGCCTATTCAGTGGAAGGGGTGGGACGTATGTATGGGGAGCTTAGGTTAGGCTAGGTTTGTGGGAACTTACATGTAGTCGATTTAGGTTTGGCCTATTATCACGTATAAATAAAGAACGTCAGTGGTGTGTGTGTGGAGGGGGGGGGGGGGGGGGGGGTCTCAGCTTTTTACAAATATATAAGTTATTAAGTTATAGCCCTTTGATGACCGGAAGGGCGAGGGGGAAAAAGTGACCCTCGGCTTATTACAAATATATCCGTTATACCTCTTTGGTGCATTGGAAGGGCGAGGGGATCGAGAGGAGTTTTACCCGATTTATGTTTGTGGAGCTTAGGTGTATATGCTCCCCTCCCCCCCCCCCCTTCCATTGTTTGTTGAGTTTAGTTTAGGTCTATATGCTATCCCCCTTCCCTCATCTCCCCCTCCATAACTGCGTCCGCTTCCTTCGTTTACAGGGCCAATGCTCTAAACATAACACCTAAATCGATTGGGATAGAGTACTACTAATTATTAGCCTCCTATTCTTAATTTTGGTATTGGCGTTGGGTACCATGAATAATATGATAAAAAAAGAAGAAGACAAAAGTGGGATGTCTCGATTTTGCGACAATCGGGGGTATTTGTTGATGTTTTTATTTAGTTCGCTATGCAGCTGGAATGCTAAACTAAGTTGGGTAAAGAGCAAATGATTGAATTTAAAAGTTGCCCCCCCCCCCCCCCCCCCCACACACACACCCCTACCGCGGTAATTATATTTATTTTACCTTAACGCGCATTAGGTAGTTTCCTCTTTAATAAAAAAAATGATTCAGTTAAATTACGGGTGGGAGGGTAGGTAGGTAGGGAAGGGCAGCGGATTAGGAAGATTAGCCGCGGATTATTTCCTGGGTAACGCAGGGGGGCTAATAAACCGTTGAGCGAGCCTAAAGCAAGGTGTGGGCGGTGGGGTATCTAATTAGAAAATGGAGGAGGAAAATAGCGTGGTTTTGGGAATAACTTTTCAAATTTGGAGTTGTTATTAAAAAAAAACACAAATACAAGTATACACGCTAGGCTTCCACCTTCCTTGTTTTCATATCTTAAATTAGAAGTTATTATTAAATAGCCGAGGAATACGAGGAGTATACCGCCCTCGAGTTGCAGAATGAATAAAAAGATAAAGAAAAATGGAGCTGGGTTTCTATGTTCCTGTTTCAGTAGGCAGAGGGAGGGATGGATGGATGGATCAATTTGTCGAATGCGTGGGCCAATTACTCCCCCCCCCCCCTCCCGTGCGCGTTTTCGAAATATATTTTTAATTGGATTTCTGGGCCCCGTTGTGGAATGCTGTAGTAAGTCTAGAAGCTCCTGCCTACTTCCACCCTCTCGGAATAAATAAGAATTTGTTCTTATTGTGCGACAAGTAGTTTCCTCTTTAATAAAGCAATATCGTCAGTTAAATTACGGGGGAGGGCGGATAGTTTAGGAAAATTACTCGCGCAAGGGACGGGTAAATTTGACTTTGAGTTTATTACCATAAGCGCTTAGTATTCCCCCCCCCCCCCCATTATAACACCCTATAGTCTCTTTTCTAAAAAAAAAATAAAGACTTTATTGTTCATTTTGGGGAGAGAGAGAGAGAGAGAGAGAGAGAGAGAGAGAGAGAGAGAGAGAGAGAGAGAGGGGGGGGGGGAAAGTTGCATTTTGAGCAAAATTAATACACTTTAGTCTTCTTCTTTTTTTTTTCTTTTTTTTTAAGGCTCGGAAAATCCCACCATCCCTCCCCACACTTTTATTTTCTTATATACTACATAAATGAAGATAACCTAAGTAAGTAGGTAAGAAGAGTCTGGATTGGTTCACTTGCATCATCTTATGTTAAAAAAGAACATTTTTATATCCGTCCAAGCTGTCTGGGGCGGCCGATTGGCTGCTCGTCACCGACTCGTCCGCACGCATACTTTCAAGATCGGATCCTCGCTGGACAGCAGCACTCTCCAAAGAACCGGCAAAGGTGGAAAAGGTTCAGAAAAGACTTTTCCAAATGCCCCAGGAAAAAACTTTTCGGCAAGAGAGATACTCATCAACATTCCCCCATCATTACTAATACACATCTTTCTTTTTTAGCGGCCTCACTTATCGTTCAGCATTAAACGCAATTTATTCTTCCGTCCAAGCGCTGGATAAACGAGTTAACATAAGAAGAAAAGAACATAAGAAAAGAAGGAGACTGCAAAAGACCATTCATGGCCTACACTTGGCAGCTCCTGTTCCAGTCTTTCTTCCCCCCAAGGTAAATACATCTCCAGGAAGGTTGTTATTAGATCTAGAATTAACTGGGATGAGATTAAATCTACTTTTAATAGTAGTCTCGGGGGATATCTATGATGCTTCTTACCCATTACCACCTAGAATTTAAGGTTATTGGATTTGAAAAGTAGGTTTGTACCAATGAAAAATCTTAAAGCAAGATCTCAGGATAAAGTAGGGTTTAATGACCACTATCGCCGGGTCTATCGTGATAAGCATGCTGCCTGTAATCCTTTATCTGATAACCATTCTTGGTTGTGTTGGAAAACTAGGTGGCAATGAGGAACACGGCAAATAATGTCTATAAAGAAGTGGAAGATAAACATAATGCCCAGTGGAAAAATGTCCTCACATGTGCGCCTCAGCAGCATATTTGGGGGTCAGCACTTAAATCTGCTTTGTTTAGAGTTGAGCCTTCTATTCATCACTTAATTAAGCCTGATGGTAGGTAGCATTACATATCATCTTCTTGATGACAGTTTTAATTCCAAGCAAAGTAGGGAAGAAATTCATCCCTTAGGATGTCAGTCGCTACCTAGTTTCAATAGATTTGCCTTCAGATCCTCAGAAATAAGTTTTTTTTAGCACACTTGGACAAGCACGGGGGAAATGATCATATTGGGCTGTTTCTGTTGATTTTACCGAGGCTTAGCAGCCAGCTGGATCAAAAACTGGCTGATATATTTCATATATTAGTTTGTCAGGGGTCATTTCCTGAAGGCTGGTGTTCAGGCAACATTAACCCAATTCCCAAGGGATGATGATGATGATGATGATGATGATATTATCATCTCCACCTCCCAGGGAATATAGGCCCATTTATATCACACCCAATTTATCTAAGACTTTTGAACATCTGCAGTCCAAACATCTTACTATATATTTAACAGTTTTGTCTAGTGACTCAGTTTGGGTTTAGAAAGGGTATGGCACTACTGATGCACTATTATTGCTGGTACATGAATGACAGTCTGCTTTAGATCATAATTGTGAGTATAGGCTCGTCTCTCTTGACTTAGTGCCGCCTTTGACACTGTCAACCATAATGGTTGGAATTTGAAATAACAGTCTGTTGGCACTGGTGGTAGAGTCTTAAGTATTTTAACAGAGTTTTTAACTAACACACAACTTGTTGTTGTTGTTGTTGCCATTTAATAATAAATTAAATAGTTTAAAGGACATATTTGGAAAAGGGGGTATTAATCTAGCCTTTAAATATAATAATTCCTTAAACCAATTGATGATGGCCAGGAAACCCAAAGAACATCATAACATAGGAGTATATGCAGTACCATGCGACGATTGCCATAAAGTTTATATAGGGGAAACGGGGAGAAATCTAGACAAGAGATTGTACGAACACCAAAGAGATATTAGAGTGGGCAGCCAAAGCAGTGGAATATTTTGCCATGTTAGAGACAAGAATCCTACGATCGATTCAATGGAAGTAAAATGGTATTTAAAGCGGCTAACTATGTTAAGAGAAGAATCGTAGAATCGAGCTTGATATCGTCAGTTCCTAATTTAAATCTATCTGAGGGTCAATTTTCTTTTAAGCCTGTAATAAGTAAGCAAATAAGCAAAATAGTAAAATGTCAGCCCTTCAATATGTTTAGGCCTAACCCCATAACCCCAGATTAGCCACAAGTAGGGGATTTGGGAAAAAAGAGGCGCTCTTTCACAATCTGACCTTGTGTTATGCTTATATGCACTTTTCTTATATTTTATATCCAGTGTCAGTTGAAAAAGGGTGTGAGATACACAAAAACTGTTCTGAATTAAATTGTCTCCAGAGAATGTGGTTTAATTCCTCATATATATATATATATATATATATATATATATATATATATATATATATATTAAAATATATATATATATATATATATATATATATATATATATATTAAAATATATATATATATATATATATATATATATATATATATATATGTACCACAGAAGGAAACTGAATAAAAGACGGATGGAGTTAGTACTTTCGTCTATTCGAATAGATGAAAGTACTAACTAACTCCATCCTCCTTTTATTCAGTTTCCTTCCATGGTACATATTCATATTTATAGTTATCACACACTAACTTTCGTGATATTTCATATATATATATATATATATATATATGAATTAGCCCCAAAAAATGAGGGTAGGCATAATCCTCATCTTAACTAAATTTGTCAATAAATTGGGTATTAAATTTTAAAGTGAAAAAAATTACCTTTTCTTGAGGACAGTTTGGTAGGGCTGTTTCAGTAGAGGATTTGAGACTCAAGTTTTCATCTAGCAAATCGAATCTCTCTCCATCAAGTAGAGGAATTTCATCTTCTAGGTGTTATTCTTTAATCTCCTCTTTCATTACAATCTCAAAATTGATCCTAAATTAAAGACAAAGTCAATTCAATTTAAATACCAAACAACAAATATTTATATATATATATAAAATGGAAGAAAAGGCTAATTGGGCCCCTCAGATTCATGTTTGCTCACCAGGCCTTACTAGTGGAAAAAGACTTAGGAATGAACTTTTCACACATTTTTAATTTTTTACCTGCAATCTTGTTTGACAAGTTTCTGAAGACATTTAACACTAAAAAACAACATAAGGGCACACAAAAGTCTGACAGCCATCATATCTAATCATTTACCTATTGCACTCATTGGTTTTATCTCTTAATATAACAGGAAATATGTTAGAAGGGCCTCAAAGAGTCCTACTGTGGCCTACCACTGCCTGCCTCCAGAAGCATAATGTAAGGAGATTAAAAGCTCACTCTGGTTCCCAGCTGATACCCTCCCATCGACAAATACCACTCTATATCCTATTACCCGGGGACCCTGTGATCCTCCTCTTGGCTCTTTCTTTCTCTCCATACATTGCAGAAAAGTATAAAATCTCTCTGAACCATGTTGCAACAAATATCTCTTACATTAACTAGGCAATAACACAAAGGTAGAATATCTTACTTTCCATTCCACAAGGATTGGAAAAAAATTTAAAATGACGTTTAACACATAGTGGTTTCTATAATTCCCAGATCTTGCCATAATCAATTTCTTTTTGCGTAAAGTGGAGCAAAAAATAGGGAATATATTCCATCTAAAAAGCATCTACGAAGGAGCTAGAGCAGTTTTCACCCCAAAGCACATAAATTCGTATAGATACAGACAAAAACTGTATGAAATGATTTGCCAGCATATTGAATCTATTTATACTGCTAAGGAGGAAGGGACTCAAAAGTCAGTAATTTAATTAATCTTTCCATTATTTTGTCCAACCCTTGTATACACAGAGACTATCATCAATGACAACTTAAATATGTAGTGTCCACATATTTTCACTGCTTTATTTAGGAACCTTATATTAAATACTTTCAGGTATAGGAACATTCCTTGCTTTTTGTATAGAATTTATAAAGAAATGTGATAGTTTTCTTTAGAAATGCTCAGAGAGATCTTTATCTTTAGAATTACAAACTTAAATCAGATTTAAGATTCAGTAACTGAAGAGTCTGAACTAGTGGGGAAGGCTAGATAGCTACCAATGATACATTGCAAACAAATTGAATTTAAGGATAAAAAAAATAATATTACCTCTTTGTGTGAGCCAAATTGGCTCATTATTTCACAAGAAGCACCAAATACTTCTTCTTGAGTTCTTAATCCATGTTGTTTTACATCAAAAAACTCATCTTTGATCTTTGGGGTTGGGCTATCTACACAAGCATCATCATAAGAAGATTTAATATCTTATTTAAAATGATTCAATTATAATAATTAGATTTATTTGGCTAATAATGGTTAAAAATAAATGGAAACAATGAATAAGTATAGCCAATTTTAGTGTTGTATCTTCTCTCATCTTTTTAACATCAAGTGACTTTTCACAGAAATTGTGATTTATTTCTTTAATCTCTCCAGATACATCCTGTAAATTTCAAAAAGCTCATTATAAGCTGTGGGGTAGCTAAGGGGGGGAGGGTAGAGATGAGAGGGCACCCAAACGAGTGTCCCATCCCTATTTTGAATGACAAAAACAGTTAATAAAATGGTTAAATATGGAGGCTCATCAAAATATAGACAAATATTAGCTCAAACATTAGCCAAACAAAGTCTAAGAAGTTACTTAGAAGTGAAATATTTGTGATACTGTTGCCTGAAGCTTGGTTTTAGAATCAAACTAAATCAGGAGTTTCCAATTTTTGTTTCTCTGTATTCTTTGGCCATTTTTATAGCTCCATGTTATATGTTATGTATATCCTTAAAAATTAAGAAAAAAGTGATGGATGGTATATGATTATTTTTTTCTAAAATACAGATTGTAGCGGCAATGAGGTCAAGAAACGGTATACTTGCCAATGGTTGCTGCACTGCAGATTCAATATTCCATCTTTATATAAAATTGCATGGTGTGTGCAGGGCCATTTGGAGGTATAGGACATATAGGTAATCGTCTAGGGGCCCTATTGCTACTAGGGGGAAGGGGCACCTGGTTCTTGTTAAGTTTTTCATCTTGGATATTGGTTAGTAGGCATTCTTGTGGTATACCAAAATTGCTGGTACTGGCTAAAATTATGTTGGTAACACAAAACTCTATATTAATATACACAAGGAGCCCTAAGTCTGCAAGCTGCCTAGAACCCCTCATTAGCTAGAAACGGCACTTTGTGGGTATTAATGATACAAATTGATTTATTGATGTTTTTCTTTTTCTTTTATTATTATACAAAACAGGAATTCTATTAATAGTTATATTAAGAATCACAACTTTATTTTAAAGATACCAGGTATATCTCCAAGATACATTCAGTCCCAAAATATCAGGCAAGTTATACATTTTATTTGAGTTACTTAATTGCAGTATTGCAAACAAATGGAATCTTTAATGTAGTTAGGTTTTCACATATGCCTATTTTCTCTTAACAAATTCTATGGGAAATTGGCTCATCAAACTTACTCAAAAGAAGTCAAAGAAAAAGATGGAGTTTGTGACACACTGCTTCCTTGTAAGTGTTATTACTAGTATTATAATTAATTGGAAATTATTAATATCATAATTATTGCTATTTATAATTGTTATTAATATTGCTTCAAATACAATGTTTTATATGTCATATTTAGTAAAGTTGCAGAGTTGAAGTTTTGTTGAATTTTTAGAACTTCAGCCAATGTCTAAAGAATGAGTTTAGCAGAGAGGCGCTGGAAAAAAAAAAAAAATGTGCTGTTCAAAAGCAAGAGGCTGCAAAATAAAGGGTGTGGTGATCCAAGCTTCATGTAACCTTATATGTATAATTGCCTCATGGGTTGGTTACACTACATTAGTTTGTTTACTTAACCTGATTAGAATGGGTATGTTTACTTATATTGTTTCTCTTTTATTTTTAGACTGTATTTATACCACAATTTATTCCACTAACAAGCCCACCAGTGCAAATCCAAAGGCTCTACTGGTGCTTTAAATAAATAGGGGGAGCCTTATCATAGCGTAATAAAAATAAAAATAAAAACAAGCTGCGTCTGATCTAAAGATGAATAATTTCCTGAGACCTGAAGTCCTGGATATATCCCCCAACTCGCCTACTGCTGCACAAGAATGGAATCACTAAAAACGTACTTTCTCTGCATTCCTGGAATCCATCGCAAGCCTTACTCCTAACAAGCTGGATACATTGCTCAATTTTGTCTCTCCAACTGTATATGGTTACATTGCAGAGTGTACTACCTATGATTCAGCTAATGAAGTGTTCATGAGACATTTATTGGCTATTCGTAGTCAGCATGAAGGGGGGGACAATAGATGAGTAGCTACAAGAGCTTCAGGTGCTCAGCAGGGATTGTAACTGTAAGGCTGCTACTGCTTCACAGAATTGGGATGACTACATACAGGATTCTTTCATCAATGGCTGGATCTCTCATACAATCAGGCAACGATTACTTGAAAACAAAACTTGGGCCTTAAGTACAGCTGTTGATCAAGCCAGCGCACTCAATGTTGCTCAGTCTTATTCTCGTTATAGTGTCTCTGGTGTAAGTGCTGCTGTGACATCCAAGCCTGCTCGCACCGATGATGGGACCTGTTGGGACCTGTGCTGCTGCTGCTGCTGCTGCAACATCGGAAACTGCTTATTCTGCTGAAAGGACCCATGCTGCTGCCAATTTAAAGTCTAAATGCTGTTTCTGTGGTGGTCCCCATCGTGGACAGTGCCCTGCAAGAAATGGCACTTGTCATAAGTGTAATAAGCAGGGGCACTTTGCTAAGGTGTGCCGGTCTACTACATTTTCTATTTCTGCATCCACTCAGTCTTATACACTAGCCGTAATCTCTGCTTCTTCCCCGGGACTACTATGGCGAGCTACTGTGTATGTTTTGCTCTTAGCGACACAGGCAGCTCTGAATCTTTCATCTCATATAGCTATGCCAAGAAGCACAAGTTGAAGGTTGTTCCAGTGACTGGAAGCCTACCTATGGCCTCTTCATCACTCATGTCTCCTGTCAAGGGACGCTGGTTCCACAACCTTACCTTCAACGAAACTAAGTCTGTCATTTCAAAAAAATAAATAGATTTTCTTGGTTACACAATAACACACAGCTCTCTCTCAAACCAGATTCTGAATGTTTACATCCATTAAAGGAATTACCGATCCCTAAAGGCCGTACTTCCTTACGCTGTGTTATTGGTGTTTTCCTATTATTTGCAGTGAGTTTCCCCGATTCTCTGACAAGGTCAAACTTCTTGTTGCCACTGACACTTTTCCTCCGAGTCCAGAGGCCCCGAAAGCCATCAATGATCTCAAAGAAGAGATTGGGAAGGCTGTTGTGCACTCTGCTCAGACTTACTTGCATTCTTCCTTTCACTCTTCTTTGCACGCTTTCTACTCCTCGAGACCAAGACAAGCTCTTTCCCAGAGAGATCCCAACTATCACATTCCTTCGCATCATCATGCACCCTATTTCTCTCTTTGCATAATTCATACACTGGATGGCTCACCAGGTAGTCAGGAGGTTCTCTCCATCTCGTTAACTGACTGATGGGCCCGCAATCTCTCAGTCAGACCGCCATTCAAACTTTCCAAAACATATGTCACCCCATTTTCCCAAACTCTCACCACTCTATATGGTCCATCAAACTTTTCACAACTCTATATGGTCCATCAAACTTTTCACTTATCTTCGACACATTCAACCTACCCTTCACTTCTTTCGAACCTAATTCAAATGAACGGAACTTTTCATGTGCCTCACACCATACATTCTGGTCACTTTCATTCAAACGAAACCTATATTTCACTCACCTTTCAAAATTCATCACAAACTGACACATTTTTTTTTTTTTTTTTTTTATAGAGCCCATCTGGCAACTACCCACTTGGGCATAAGTCGCCGAAAAACACGACAGCCTAGAATTAGGCTACTTTAAAGTTAAAATATGAAAACTTAACAATCAATATAAATTGGAAAAACTTAACAATCGAAGCAATCTCCAGCAGCGGGGGGAGGTCCCCCTCACCCCGGTGCAGGAGAGTGCAACCTAAAACAAAACAATAACAAAAAAAAGGAACCTTAAATAAAGGGGAGAAGGCCGGCCTCCCCCAAAAAGTCAATAAGTCCACCAGTCATGGTGCACGCACTCGTCCCGAGTACAAGGGACAGGCGGTAGCGACCCCGCCCATCCCGGTACCGAGACAGGTATCGTGCGCGAAGATCACCCAGACTGGGACATTCGACAAGAATATGCCGAACAGTCTGGGGGACGACGCAGTCGTTGCAATAGGGCACATGCGAGCGCTCCACCAAGTAACGATGCGTCACACGAGTGTGTCCGATTCGAAGACGACAGAAAGCAACCTGAAGCCGCCGCGGCATTGGGGGATAGGTCCATGGGAACAGTCGCGGCGCAATGGCACGCAACTTTAAGTTCCCCTCGACCGTCTCCCATCTTCTTTGCCAAGCAGTCCGAAGAGCTGCCCGTATTCCTGCCATGTAGTCAGTGTGAGGAAGAGCGAAACGCTGGTCCGGTCGCAGAGTCCTCGCGGACTCTTTGGCGCCCTCATCGGCGCGCTCATTCCCCGCAATTCCTACATGTCCAGGAACCCAGCAGAAGATAATCTCGACATCTGCCCGGCTCGCCAAAACCGTGGCGTCACGGATTTCGCGAACCAGGGGATGCGGAGATTCCAATGCCCCGAGAGCACTCAGGGCGCTTTGTGAGTCGCTATAAATCACAATCCGGTCTCCGAACCGGGCACGTCGCGTAATCTCCCGTACCGAGTGGTGTATTGCCACCAGCTCGGCCGTGAAGACAGACGCAGCGCCTGGTAGAGCCCCGCTGACTTCAAACAGAGGGGATACGGCGTGGAAGCCGACCCCCTCTTGGGACTTGGAGCCATCCGTATACACTGGCACGGTACCAGCGTGACACGATGTGTGCTCCAAAAAGGTCGAACGCAATACTCCCGGCGCAGTACAAGCTTTGGGAGCAGAGGCGTGGCGACAAATAGCCAAATGTGGTACCCTCCAGGGTGGCGTCCTGGGCAAAACCAGGGGCGCCACCGGCCCGAGAGCTATATCTACCTCTCGAAGGAGTTTCCTGGCCCTAAACCCAAAGGGCTTAGGGTATGACTGGCGTCTCTCGGCGGCATAGGCACCATCGAGATCAGCTGCGGATGCAGTGAGAGCTGTTGGCGACTGAGGGAGGCGCCGGGCTCGCGCGTACAGGCGAGTGTTGCACTGCACGCGGCGCAGAGCGAGTGGCATCTCCCCAGCATCGACCAACAGGCTCTCAATGGGGGAAGTGCGGAAGGCACCGGTCGCAAGGCGAAGGCCGGTGTGGTGGATCGAATCCACCTTCCGCAATAAACGCTCGGCTGCGGATGCATAAAACTCGCATCCGTAGTCGAGCTTCGAGCGAACAAAGGATCGATAAAAAAGTAAGGCGGTAGCCCTATCAGCGCCCCAAGCGCTGAACGTCACGGAACGGAGAATGTCCATGGCGCGGGTACAATAGACCCTAAGGCTGCGAATGTGAGCCTCCCAGGTGAGGCGTCGGTCGAATACAAGACCAAGGAAACGGTGCGACTCAACCACATCCAGGCGCACCCCATTAAGAAACAAATCTGGGTCGGGGTGAAGCCGTGGGTGGCGGCAGAAGTGCACCACCTTAGTCTTGGCCAAAGAAAACCGAAACCTGTGCGCTTCGGCATAGCGAGAGACGCGGTTCAATGCCTGTTGGAGTCGGCGCTCCAGAGTTGGCATCTGGGCCGCGCCAAAAGAGATCGAAAGGTCGTCCACGTAGAGCGTAGCGAGAACATCTTCCGGCAGCACCGAGGTGATGCCGTTGATGCTCAGGGCAAAGAGTGTGACACTGAGGACACTTCCCTGCGGGACACCCTCTTCCTGCTCCTTTGGGCCGGAGGGCTCCCCCCACCCGTACGCGGAATCGACGATCTCGCAAAAATTCAGATATAAACATTGGGAGGCGTCCCCTCGCCCCCATCGTGTGGAGAGTCTCCATGATACCGTATCGCCATGCGGTATCATAGGCCTTCTCCAGATCAAAAAACACCGTGGCGTAGTGCTGTCTACGAAGGAAAGCCTCGCAGACGGCATTTTCCAGTCGGAGCAGAGCATCCGACGTGGAGTGGAACTTACGGAAGCCGCACTGTGCAGAAGACAGATGGCCTCCGCTGTCCAGGAAATAGGCTAATCTAACATTTACCAATTTCTCCATCAACTTGCACACGCAAGAGGTTAGAGAGATTGGGCGGAAACCGGTCGGAGTAGAGTGATCTCTCCCCGGCTTGCGAAAGGCGAGCACAGTAGCGATTCGCCAGGAGTCTGGGAGAAGACCTTCCACCCAGATCCTGTTGAACAAATCTAACAGAAAGGCCATGCCTAGCTCACCCAGGTGTCGAAGCATGGCGTACGGGACATCGTCCGGACCATGGGCGGTGTCCGCGCACGAAGCGAGAGCGGAGCGCAACTCACTCACAGTAAACTTGTCGTTGAAGGGTTCTCCGCCTCTGGAGGTAAAGTCCAGCCGGCGGCCTTCCGCGACATCACGACGTGCATTGAATGCTGGCGGAGCAGCATCACGGCTAGAGAATGCGGAAAAAGCGGTCGCTAAGGATTCCGCCACGGACGCGGGGTCCGAGATTGCGGTCCCATTCTCCTGGAGAACGGGAGGGGGGTCCTGCGAGAACTTGCCCCGAATCCTTTTGACTCGCTTCCACACCTCAGCTAAAGGGGTCTTCCCGTTAAGTGAAGACACGTATGCCCGCCAAGAAGAGCGGCGGGCGTGCTTCGAAATATACCGGAACCTAGCCCTAGCCCGACGAAATTCAGCGACAGTGAAATCGTTCGGGCGGCGCTTATAGCGCATGTAGGCATAACGCTTCTGTTTGAGGGCCGTCTCACACTCGGCCGACCACCATGGGAGTGGTCGGCGTGCAAAACGGCCAGACGTCCTAGGAATAGTAGTCAGGCCCACGGCGATGAGGTTGCCGGAGAAGAACTCAACGGCATCATCTACCGACCTAAACTCCTAGACTGAGATAGAGAATTCAGTCATTTCCTGAAATGCAGGCCACCGCGCCCGCGCCAACCACCACCGAGGTGGTCTCTCAGGCGGCAGTTGCCCTGAAAATGATATTTGAATGGGAAAGTGATCACTACCATGGAGGTCATCGACCACCCCCCAATCAAAATCGGTCTGTGCATCCGAAGAGCACAAAGATAGGTCAAGGCAAGAAAATGAAGCGGTTCTCGGACAGTGATGCGTAAACTCATCCACGTTTAGGACACCCATCTCAAGCTCTTCGATCAGATCGGCAAGGACTTGTCCCCTGGGATTTATGGAGTAATCTCCCCAGAGAGGATGCCTGCCGTTCAGATCTCCAAGCAAGAGATAGGGCCTCGGCAACCGTGCCACGACGCGGCGGAAGTCCCCCGCGTCGAAGTCAGCTGACGGTGGAATGTACGCAGAAATGATAGTATACCTCCTATCCAGGTGCAGCTGCACAGCCACTGCCTGAAAGGAGGTATCTAAAGAGAAAGGAAGAACGGAGACATCATGCCGGGTGTAAACTGCGCACCCCCCAGCCCGGCCATCCCGCGGTGGTGGGGTCGCAAGACCCTTATACCCCGGGAGGGCAGGGAGGGGGCACGAACCTAGCATGGTCTCCTGCAAAAAAATAGCTAACGGGGAACGGGACGAGATGAGCCTCCGCAGCTCCTCCCAGCTGGCCCGGAGTCCACGGCAATTCCATTGAAGGAATATGCCCTCCAGGCCTAGCTCGGAGGAGACGCGGGGGCCCTCCTCGAATTGAAGACCCTCACGGGAATGGCCGTACGCTTCCCGGGGGCAGAACCCCGGGCGCTGTTGGCCGGACAAAGCGCTGAAGGCGCTGTCGCCTTCGAGGACTTATTGGGGGAGGTTGGGCTCGCCATGCGAGTCTTTTCCTCCCTCCGCCTCGAAACCTTAGGCGGGCGTTGCGGCTTCGGAGGCGGGGGGCCCTCTTTTCGAGGAACCACCGTGTCCGAGCAACTCGCTCCACCTCGGGGCGTGGGCGAAGGAGCCGAAGCTCCTTTGTTGCTGTCCTCCTTTCGGGGGACAGCTTTAGGAACCCCGGAAGATGGCCTAGCGACCATCTTCAGGGGTGTTGCCTCCTGTGAGTCTAACGACTCGGTTGGCGCGTGGCCGTTTCGCCTTACGGGAAACGGTCACGCTGGGGGAAGCCCTGGTTTTAGCCGGGGCAGGGTATGAACCCTTTTTTCCGCCAGCTTTACCAGGGGAGCGCCCGGGTTGGGTAGAGCCCGCAGAAGGGCTCCGAATGGGCGCGGAAACAAACGTGCTCGTTGGCCTGGATGGGCCAGGAGCAGAGGGTGCATTCCTAACTATTGAGGCATACGACGTCCCAGGCAGAGCCGGGCGCGCCAGGACCAAGTCCTTTGCCTCGCGGAATGAGAGTCGATCCTGGGCCTGAACGGCCAGGATTTCTTTCTCAAGGAGATATGCACCACATTGCTTCGAAGAAGCAGGGTGCGGCTCTCCGCAATTGACACACTTGGCCACACACGATTTGGACTTATCGTGTGCGACCTTGGAGCAATTTACACAGACTTCGGGTGACCCCGACTTTGCACGTCTACATGAGCGATTCGTATGGCCGAAGCGGTGACAGTAATAGCACCGCCGCGGCAGTGGCACGAATGCCTTCACGCGGTAGCGGTACCAACCGGCACGCACCGACTCAGGGAGCTTGTCACAGTCGAACGTGACGAAGAGTGTAGGGGTGGGTCTCGAGGCCCCTCCCTGTTTTCTCATCACACGTTCGACCTTGACCGCCCCATGGTCGGCCAGCTCTAAGGTGATGTCTTCAATGGAGTAGTCAACGAGTTCCCTCGCATAAACTACTCCTTTCACAAAGTTCATGGTAGAGTGCGGCGTCACACTCACCGGGGTGCCATGAAGTGTCCGAAGAGCACTAATCTTGGCCGCCTCGGCGGGATTCGCCGCATTCGCCAGAAGGCTCCCGTCCGAGAAACGGGTTACCTTCGGCTCTCTACCAATTGCACTAGCTAATCCTCTCCGCTGATGGATCATGTTGCCCTTGGACAACATGGTGCCATCAGTGGAGCGAATAACGAGGAAGCGTTTGAAGCCAGCGGGCTCGAAAACGCTAGGTAACCTCTGAATCAGGGGCCCCGATGTCATCGAGGCTCCGCCCTGTGCACTCTTGGTAGTAGTCTTCTTTGTCAGGGGCTCCACAACCGGGGGGGCAGAGGGGGCGGATGTGCCGATCTTGGCTTGGTCGCTTGCCAGAGTGGCAGCAGACCCATCCGTCCCCGCAGCCCCCGCGGATGGAGAGGAGCCCCGAGTCTTTTTTGTCTTTTTAGTCTTTTTCTTTTTCGGAGAGGAGGGCGGGAAATGAACCCACTTTTCAACTCCGCCGGCAGAAGTCCCCAGGCCAGATGGACCAGCCTCAGCCAGGTCCCTCTCCGAAATGGAGAAGGTCCTGGTTGTCGTAGGGGCACCTGTCGGAGGAGATCCCTCCCCTCCTTTTACTGCCTCGGAGCCCTCAACCATTTGAGGAGGACCTTGCATAGGGGCGGATTCGGGTTCGGTGCTTGGCGCCGAGCCCGAATTCCCCCCCATGGAAGGCCCTACCGTCTGAGACTGGGTCTCCTCAAGGACCATGTCTATCACAGGAGGGGCCTCCAGTTGGCCATCCCCTCCCAGGACATCGCAGGTCCCCTTGGCAGTATTGTCACTAGTCAGGTGGTGTGGGGAGGCACAGGCCTTGACCCCAGCAAGGTTTAAAATTCTTGCCAGCAGGTCTTTTGAGGGAAGCGACCGAAGGGGCCTGGCTTCCCTCTCCCCCCTAAGGGGGTTTGCCCTACCGAGCGAGCCGCTTGCACGAGGGGCGGTCGGCAATGGGCTGCCTGCTGGCTTTCTTGGCAGTCCCCTTAGAAAGCAAAGGAGGGACTGCCGCTGGAGATAGGGAGGTGCCCGAAAGCACCTCCAGAGAAGGGGGTGAGGGGGAGTCCCCTACACCCGTAGGCGTAGGAGAGGAGTAAGCCTCCTCTCCGGTTAAAGAATTATGGAGGGTCCCTTGCGCAAGCACAAGGGGGGGGACCTCCATTTTCTCGGTGGAGCTGCCCGAGGGCGGCTCCGTCGATTTTCTTGGGGAAGTTGGGGGTTGGGTTTTTTGTTGTTTTTTTTCATTCATGGGCATGGTGACCCTCTTTTGATTACGGGACGCAATAGCTCATCACCTCTCGCAGTTGCCCGCACTGCGAGAGGTGCTTACAAGCCCGGCAGAGCCAGGCGCCGCCATTCGGGACCACCCCTCCCGCCTGGTGGCCTGGCAGTCCTTCGGCATGGCGGCTCCACCTTGGACACGGCGTAAAAAATATAGGTTTTGAAGAGGAGAGGAAAAGGGATGTGAGGAAGATGTGGGTGGGGATGAAGCAGGTTGTTAAAAAACCCCCATCCCGAACCGGAGCTGAGGGGTTAGGGAACAATGTCCCCTCCCCCCTCAGCCCCGATCCGGGGTGGTTGGCTTGAGAAGAAGGTCAGCATTCTACCCTGTGAAATTAGAGGCTGACCAGAGAAAGTTGTGGGAGAGGTTGTATGAAAAGGCGACGAGGTAGGGGAGAAATCGGGCTATCTGAAGGAAGGAAGAGAGGCTAAGCTGGGGCCGGACGGAACAAACTGACACAGGGACATTCCAGTTGCACTATGCACAGTCGAATTATACGTCCACAACACTATTCCCAGTCATACATCCCAGTCATTCAATGTTGTACTCATCATTCTCAACATCTCACACAAGGTTCTTATCGTACATTCAGCCAACCCATTTGAAGACGGTACATACAGAGTTGTTATCACATGCTCCACACCCTTCTCTCTCAACATTTGCTCAAACAATTCTCCCACAAATTCAGGCCCATTATCACTCACATCTTCTAGGCTTCCATACACACATAGGAAAAATCAACTGCTCAACCACACACGCAACAGTCATACTCCTTTTATCTCTCACAGGCGGTACATACACAAATTTACTTTTATGATCAACCATACCGACATTCCCAGTACTTGTATGCAGCAAAAACACACAATCAATCACTACCAATTCAAATGGTTCTTTCGCATCAACTTTCAACATTGTGGTTTCACTTGCACATTTCGCTTGTGACACCTTTCACACGTAGTTGCAACATCATTCATAACAGTTCTCAGAAACGGATGGAACATACGCTCCTTCATACACTCCCACAGCTTAAACTTATCCATATGCCCATAATTATCATGCACAACCTTCACCAGACCAATTAATCCAACTAAGGACATCACAGGTACATACATATCATCACCACCCTTCACATGCCTCACAAAATATACAACATCCATACAAACAACAAAATCCTTAGCATACCTTTTAAAATCACTTAAACACTCAGGCCATTCATTCAAATCAACACGCATCATTACACACCTCTTCAACTCACTAACAAAAGGACACATCTCTTGCAACTCTAGAATATTATCATCACTTGAAATCTCATTCTCATCATCCATGAGCAATTCAATCATGCCGCAAAATTTGACAACATTCTTCGCACACTGATTCAACCTCATCACCTCACATTCGCCTTTCATAAGACAATCCTTATCAGCATCCAAAGACAAATCATTCAATCTCAGAACGTCCACCCCAAGCAGAAAACAAGACGGCATTTGCTCATCTTTCAGAATCACAAAATCATGCTTCACATTGACACCATTACCCAAACTCACTTTCAGACTAACCTGTTACCATGCCACTATCATGCCATTCCCTAATTCACTTATCCGTAACTTCACAGTTTCATGCTCGCAACATCTAAATTCATCATACTTACTCAGAATCCTCTCATTCACTAAAGACACTTGCGCTCCAGTATCAATCAAACCACAGAACAACCTTTTACCAACTTTCACTCTCGCTTCCATCATATCAGGTCCTCCAAATTCGTAATACACAGAAGGAACAACCACACCAATATCAGCACTGTCATCAACTCCCACAACATCACTCACCACACACTCATCTTCATCCAGACAATCATTCTTTTCCCTTATATACGAACAACTTTTCAATTATCCACTTGTAATGCACACTGCTCAAACACTGCAGATGCAACACATTAGCATTTGAACCATTTACTTTCTCATCCTTGTACACAATCGGCCTCTCATCACCAAAGTGCACAGAAACACCATACAAATGACTCGCTACAATCAACACTTCCTGAAACGGCGGAACCCCTGGCATACATATCACTCTCAATTCTTTCATAAAGTTCCACATCCTTGCTATACCAATACTTACAGACTTCCTACATACTTCACTGATTATTTCTTTCCTTAAGTCATCCATACTATCGGGCACTCTCACATCTACTCCATCACTATTCAAATCTTGCAAACCATTCCATACGCTCTCAAACAAGGAATCACAACCACCCTTACTCTCCTTTCAATTCATAATCACTTTTGGCAAAGATTCAGGATCACTCACTCCACCCACATTTTCATCATTCGTACCAGGATACCTTGACATCAAATCAGCCACTCCATTATATTCACCAGGCACGTATTCAATCACATAGTCAAAATCACTCAAACCTTCCAAAGTCCTTACAATCATACTATCAGCTCATTTCATGTGTTGCAAATACACAAGGGGTTGATGATCGGTTTTAATCACGAACCTCACCCACCCCATACAAAAATGGACACAACACTTTCAAACAAAACCTTATTGCAGCCAACTCTTGCTCCACAGTTGAATACTTTCGCTCTGCCACATTCATAGCCTTGGATAAGGGTTTAAGGTAAGGAACCAGTGGGTTACTGCCCAATCCAAGTGGATTCTATATGAGCATTTGATACATACCAAATTATTCGCCTGACATTCTCTCTCCTGTCAGCCTTCTCATCCATACTCATCATATCACTACTCAACATTATACATTCCTCCTCTTTCTGCCTCAACTCCAGTTCGGTCCCACAATCTCATCATGGAGGCCCTGTTCCACAGAAGCCATCCTCCCAGGTTAGTAATAAAGAACCTTAGAATGGAAATTACAATCAACTATGTTCAATCCAATCCTGTCACGCTCCCGGTTTTGAGATCTCATGTCCCTATTCAGGTGCCAAATGTAGTGGGCCACGAATCTACACTCTAGCCCTAATCTATCCAACCAGCTTCCTACATTAAGTCAGATGTGAGAAATCGAGGGAGAAATGAAACAGATTGTATATACAGTCCTTTATTTACACAAATATGGCTAAATTACAATCTCCAATATATATATATAATAATCCTATCACCAAACAAAATTTTATATATAAAAGAAAAACAATCCGTGCCGATACTACCAATCAAAAAACAATTCTCTTATTCAAAACCAAACCCACCAAAATATTTACAAAAAATACAAACAAACAAGAAGGCCTTTATCTTACGTGGGACCACGCTTTCTAGGGGTTTAGGGTTCCTTGGGCAAAAGTCTTGCCGGCTGCCACTCATGTAGGCACAATTTTTATGCATGTCTTTTAAAGGCTTTGGCCTCTGAGCTCATACAATACACGATCCGGTCGCGTCTTGAGGCTATTAAAGCCCTCCTTTATTCAATTTTAATATTCAAAATCGTATAATGCCAGACAGTCTTTACAAAAGGAATATTTATTCTCATTATATATTTAACAGAGTGGCTTTTTGTTGGCAATAATGATATATGAAACTAAGTACAATCTTTACAAAAAAATAGAGTGGCTTCTGGAAAGAGAAAATTTTAAAAAATAAAATGTGAAATCCATAATAAATAATATATATATATATAAAAAAGCATCTCTCCATTCACACATACATTCTTACAGAAAGAGGGAGAGTTCTGCTACAAAGTGGGAGAATGGCCCTACAAACACTCTCACATTCACTCCACGACAGTGGGATACTAGTTAACTTCCACACCTTTCACTAGGGTTGGGAACGCAAAGTGATTGGGAATTAAAAGTATACTTCTGGCAGCAAATGAGACAGATATACAACCTCTCCCCTATCTAAATTTATTTTGAATAAATTTACAATGAAAAAAATACATATAGGCAAAAATAAATTGAAATACACATACAAAAAATTGAAACAGGGCTCTCAGACTAATAGATATAAAAGAAAAAAAATTGAGATTTAGCAGCCATGTCTGCCTTACAAATGATCCCAATAAGGACTTCAGTACAAAAACTTACCTTTTCGCAAACAGTTTGAGGTCATTACCTCTCAAATTGTCAGTTTCACTCTTTGGAAGAAATTAGCTGCATCAATCTTATCGTATCCATTCAAAATTTTGAAAGTTTCTATTAATTGGCCCCTATATGATAAGGAGAATAAATCTAATCTCTTTAGTCTGTCAACATAATTTAGATGTTTGATACTGGGCACCAGGTTTGTTGCCACTTCTTGTACTTTCTCTATTTTATGAATATCTTTTTGTAAGTATGGCTGCAAGAGCTGGCTATTATATTGCAAGATTGGCCTAATGAGGGTTTGGTAAATTATACTTCATCCAGAGTTTCAAAGGTCCTACCAATCACATCTAGAATACCATGGGCCTGTCCAGTAATTTGTTTTAATATGTTCTTCCCATTTCATATCTGATGATATAGTGATGCCCAGGTCTTTTTCACTAGTTGACTTACTTAATACCACCTCATTCATAATATAATCAGAATTAGCATTATTCTTTCTAAAATGAATTACTGTACACTTTTTTCATTAAAAAAGATCAATCTCTCCTTTGACCAGGAACATAATCTATCCAAATCTCTTTGTAAAACTTCTCTATCTTGCTGATTACTGGCAGAATTATACACTTTGGTGTCATCAGCAAAAATACTACATTTGGTCTCAATTCCCTTCCATTCAGAAAATCTTCAATCCACCACAACAGCTCCTGAGATTCCAACATTTCTAAGGACATTACTAAGCCTAGCATGTGGAACAGAGTCAAAGGCCTTCTTGAAATCAAAGTATATTGCATCAAATAGTTGAGCAGTCTCATTATATATTGTCCAAATCACAGTAAATCACAGCATTGAAAGAATACCGTATTCCTACAAAAATTCAACAATTCTTGTTTTAATCAATTTTTCAAGCAGTTTACATAGTCGTGATGTTAATGATACGGGCCTATAATTACCCGGATCAGAGCGACTTCCTTTAAGTATATATAGGGGTAACATTTTCTTCTTTCCAACTAACAGGTACTCTCAAACTAGAAAATGACTTGTTAAATAAGACAGCAATTGGCTTGGTCAGTTCTTTTGCAGCTTCTTTAAGGATCGCCGGATGTAATCCATCTGGGCCTGGTGAGTTATTTGGATTGCAAGCGAACAGTTCTTTAAATACCTCATCTGATAATATATCCACTAACAATTCCCACCCCATATCGTTTTCAGAAATAGTACCTTCCCCAAATATAAGGTTGGCCTGCTGAAAGTAAATCACATTGTGGTCATTTTTCATAGTAAACACACTGTTGAAATACTTGTTCAACAGTTCAGAATTATCTATGTCCCTCTATGCCTGTCATCCACTAGCTTAGAAACTAGAGTTCTAACATTGTTTTTGCCATTTACATATCTATAGAAACATTTTTGATTATGCTTAATATCTTGGGTCAGTTTATCTTCATAATCACCTTTTATTTTTCTAATCCCTATTTTAGACTTATATCTGGGTTTGATATAGTTTTGTTGATTTCTAAATGACTTGTTCTTTCTATATCTTTTGAAGGTACAATCTTTATCTCTAATCAATCTCCTAGCTTTTCTATTAAACCCTGGTTTTTTCCTTATTCCATTAAGGGTCAAAAACTTATTAGGTACTGCTATATCTATTACCTTTCCAATATTTTCCAGTAAATCATCATGCATATCATTTACACTATTCGTATTACAATTTGCAAACAGAGTGAGAGAAAATCTCTCTCTCTCCTTCTCTCTCTGTCTGTCTCATTTCACTGTACTTCTCTGAGATATGATTTCAGTAATTCAATATTCATTTTACTATAGTCTTTTTTAAGTGTGTTGATGCTGTTATAAGATATACTCAGTTTATAATAAAAAAAAAAACAACACACAATGATCACTCAGCCCCAGGGCGCTCTCATAATGCATTTCACTATTATCACTAACATTTTTTCAATGATTACTCAGCCCCAAGGTGCTCTCATAATGCATTTCACTAATATCACTAACATTTTCTCAATGATCACTCAGCCCCAGGGCGCTCTCATAATGCATTTCACTAATATCACTAACATTTTCTGAAATAACCAAATCAAGCACATTTGGGACATTATCCCCCCTTTGATGTGTCCATTCATTAATATGCTGATATAGCATATTTTCTCGTGTCCATTCATTAATATGCTGATATAGCATATTTTCTCGTGTCCATTCATTAATATGTGCTGATATAGCATATTTTCTCGTATACCATTTAAGAATTTAATGGCAAATGGGTGGATATTGGTTACAATTTTATCAGTTTTCCAATTAATATTGGGTAGGTTAAAATCTCGGATGATTTGGATATTTTCATATGTAATATTTGCTTGATTAATAAATTGTAAAATCTTATTATTGTTGTTTCTATAAATAAAAGAAATAAGGAACTTTTTGAATTATAAGATAATTCCAATGATAGATTTTCCAAAAAATCAATCTCTATAAACTATAATGCCACTTCTTAAATCTACATTATCCTTTCTAAATAATTTATAACCACATAGATTGAAAAATTCATTGCTTGCATAATTACTACTGGTACTTTCATCTTTAAAACACATTTCCTCAATCCCAATTATATCAGGTTTCAAAATGCTTCTTCTAGTTGTAAATTCCGGCCACTTATTTAATATACTTTCTGCATTTGTATAAAACACTATAATCTTAAGAAAATCTACTGCAAAATCTTTATTAATTTTGTTCAAGTTCATGTTCTAGTTTTCACTATTGTTCTCATTTTAATTTATTTTACCATTTATTAAATGACTAAAACTACTTACATGACTACAATTACTATTAAATAATTACTACTTATAAGGCGCAGACGAGTGCTCCAGCAAATGGCGGTGCAGCCTGCAAGTGTGCCCAACTCAAAGATAACAGAAAGCAACCTGAAGCCTTCACAGCATTGGGGGGGGTAGGTCCATGGCATAATGGCCGGCAACTTTAAGTTTCCTTCGACTGTCTCCCATCATCTTTGCCAAGCAGCCCGGAGAGCTGCCTGTATTCCTACTATGTAGTTGGTGTGAAGAAGAGCAAAATGGTGGTCAGGTTGCCCAAGCCTCGCAGACTCTTTGGTGCGCTCATTCTCCACAATTCCTACATGTCCAGGAACCCAGTAGAAGATAATCTCAACATCCGCCCAGCTTGCCAAAACCATAAAGAACCAGGGAATGCAGAGATTTCAATACCACAATGTGGTCGAGCAAATGTGAGTGTGTGTGAAGGGCCATTCTCCCACCCCTTTCCCAATACCCTCCCCCTCCCTCTGTAAGAATGTGTGCGAGTGGGAGATATTTTGTTTTTTATATAATATGTATTTGCTTTCATGTTGTATTATAAAATGTTTTTTCTCTCTTTCCAGGAGATATATTCTGAAGAGTACATGTAATTTTACCATAATGCAATATATTTAAAACAAAAAGCCACTATGATAGATAAAGATTTGCAAAATTTAATCTTTCCTTTTTGTAAAGAGTGGCAATAAGTTTTTGTGAGTCTCGGCTGGACATGAGGTTTTTTCTTTGATATCCTCAAGACGCGATCAGATCACAATATTGTATGAGCTCAAAGGCCCCATTTTCAGGGGGGGTAAAACGCTTGAGACTCCAATATCCACCTGGTAACACGTATGGTCTTTCTTCTTTTTTTGGTCTTCTTGTTTGCTTTAGGCCTCTTGTTATTGACTTCCTTGTTTACTGTGTTATCAGTTGGTTGATATTGCCTTGGCAGATATTTTTCTGTTGTTTGACTTTGCGTATCTTCCTTTTGTATAAATAGTCTAATTGAATGTGGTTTTTTATATAAATTTTAATTGGTATTCATTAGATAATATTAATTATGTATATAGGAAAATTAGATATCTATAATTTTGTGTACATAAGTAACGAGATCTCTAGTAAATATTTACCTCATATTTTTGTAAGTAAAGGACTGTACATACAATCTGTATCATTTCTCCCCCGATTTCTCACATCTGAATTAGTGTAGGAAGCGGGTTGGATCGATTGGGGTTAGTCTAGATTTTCGACCCACTACACTGTAGATAATTAAATTTTGTTTCCTTCTCTCTCTCTCCTTATCAAAAATCATGCTATGTCATTTTTAGTTAGTAAATTTTCATTTAAAAATTGGTTTTCATTTCAAATTAACTCAATTTCTTTAGTTTGTGCTTCCAATTGTTTTAACAGCTTGGAAATCAAGTCGTTACCAACTGAGGCAATGGAGACCTCATCGTCTGCCTTCTTGCACTTGCTGCTGTGAGTGAGTTGCATTCCGCTCTTGCTTCGTGCGTGGACACCACCCATGGTCCAGACGATGTCCCGTACGCCATGCTTCGACACCTGGGTGAGCGAGGCATGGCCTTTCTGTTAGATTTGTTCCACAGGATCTGGGTGGAAGGTCTTCTCCCAGACTCCTGGCGAATCGCTACTGTGCTCGCATTTCGCAAACCGGTGAAAGATCACTCTACTCCGGCCGGTTTCCAGCCAATCTCTCTACCTCTTGTGTGTGCAAGTTGATGGAGAAATTGATAAATGTTAGATTAGCCTTTTTCCTGGACAGCGGAGGCCATCTGTCTTCCGCACAGTGCGGCTTCCGCAAATTCCACTCCACGTCGGATGCTCTGCTCCGACTGGAAAATGCCATCTGCGAGGCTTTCCTTCGTAGACAGCACTACGCCACGGTGTTTTTCGATCTGGAGAAGGCCTATGATACCGCATGGCGATACGGTATCATGGAGACTCTCCAGAGATGGGGGCGAGGGGACGCCTCCCAATGTTTATATCTGAATTTTTGCGAGATCGTCGATTCCGCGTACGGATGGGGGGGAGCCCTCTCCGGCCCAAGGGAGCAGGAAGAGGGTGTCCCGCAGAGAAGTGTCCTCAGTGTCACACTCTTTGCCCTGAGCATCAACGGCATCACCTCGGTGCTGCAGGAAGATGTTCTCGCTACGCTCTACGTGGACGACCTTTCGATCTCTTTTGGCGAGGCCCAGATGCCAACTCTGGAGCGTCGACTCCAACAAGCATTGAACCGTGCCTCTCGCTATGCCGAAGCGCACAGGTTTCGGTTTTCTTTTGCCAAGACTAAGGTGGTGCACTTCTGTCGCCATCCACGGCTTCACCCCGAACCAGATTTGTTTATTAATGGGGTGCGCCTGGATGTGATTGAGTCGCACCGTTTCCTTGGTCTTGTATTCGACCGACGCCTCACCTGGGAGGCTCATATTTGCAGCCTTAGGGTCTCTTGTACCCGCGCCATGGACATTCTGCGTTCCGTGACGTTCAGCGCTTGGGGCGCTGATAGGGCTACTGCCCTACTTTTTTATCGATCCTTTGTTCGTTCGAAGCTCGACTACGGATGCGAGTTTTATGCATCCGCAGCCGAGCGTTTATTGCGGAAGGTGGATACGATTCACCACACCGGCCTTCGCCTTGCGACCGGTGCCTTCCGCACTTTCCCCATTGAGAGCCTGTTGGTTGATGCTGGGGAGATGCCACTCGCTCTGCGCAGCGTGCAGTGCATCACTTGCCTGTACGCGTGAGCCCGGCGCTTCCCTCAGTCGCCAACAGCTCTCACTACATCCGCAGCTGATCTCGATGGTGCCTATGCCGCTGAGAGACGCCAGTCATACCCTAAGCCCTTTGGGTTTAGGGCCAGGAAACTCCTTCGAGAGGTAGATATAGCTCTCGGGACGGTGGCGCCCCTGGTTCTGCCCAGGACGCCACCCTGGAGGGTACCACATTTGGCTAATTGTCGCCACGCCTCTGCTCCCAAAGCTTGCACTGCGCCGGGAGTATTGCGTTCGACCTTTTTGGAGCACACATCGTGTCACGCTGGAACCGTGCCAGTGTATACGGATGGCTCCATGTCCCAAGAGGGGGTCGGCTTCCACGCCGTATCCCCTCTGTTTGAAGTCAGCGGGGCTCTACCAGGCGCTGCGTGTCTTCACGGCCGAGATGGTGGCAATACACCACTCCGTACGGGAGATTACGCGACGTACCCGGTTCAGAGACCGGATTGTGATCTATAGCGACTCACAAAGCGCCCTGAGTGCTCTCGGGGCATTAGAATCTCCGCATCGCCTGGTTCGCGATATCCGTGACGCCACGGTTTTGGCGAGCCGGGCAGATGTCGAGATTATCTTCTGCTGGGTTCCTGGACATGTAGGAATTCCGGGGAATGAGCGCGCCGCATGAGGGCGCCAAAGAGTCCGCGAGGACTCTGCGACCGGACCAGCGTTTCGCTCTTCCTCACACCGACTACATGGCACGAATACCGGCAGCTCTTCGGACTGCTTGGCAAAGAAGATTGGAGACGGTCGAAGGGAACTTAAAGTTGCGTGCCATTGCGCCGCGACTATTCCCATGGACCTATCCCCCAATGCCGCGACGGCTTCAGGTCGCTTTCTGTCGTCTCCGAATCGGACACACTCGTGTGACGCATCGCTATTTGATGGAGCGCTCGCCTGCGCCCTATTGCGACGACTGCGTCGTCCCCCAGACTGTTTGGCACATTCTTGTTGAATGTCCCAGTCTGGGTGATCTTCGCGCACGTTACCCATCCCGCTACCTGGATGGGTGGGGTCGCTACCGCCTGTCCTTTGTACTCGGCACGAGTTTATTAGACGTCAACTACTTCCACCACCACCCCAGCCCTCAAGTCATATGCATATGCCTCTTCTTGTTCGAGTGTTGTTGTTTTGATTTGTTGTGTGGACCTTGTTGTATAGCCTGTCTTATTTTGTTTTGGGTTGGAGAAGATTAATTTGTAAAGAGTATTTATTTTGAACGTGCACCGGTGTTTATTTATTTTGTTTGTAAATATAAACTGTAATTATAACTGTACTTTTTTTTTGTAAAGTAAAGGACTGTATATCAAATCGTATCAATTCTTCTTCGGGGTTATCAAGGTCCATAAATCCTAGGATAAGGTTGGAACGCGGGTTTAGTGTTGCTTTCGGCCCGCTACAACCAGACCTCCAAAATGCACATCCTCACTCGTAACCAGCTAGTCGCAAACTCATCTCTACAGTCGGATCTTCTTTTAGCCACTCTTTCAGATTTCCATCTTTTAACCATTCTTCTTTAAAATATTGTTTATACTACTTTTTAGAAACTTTTTTAGGAGGGCTTACCGTGAAATTATGTTATGTTATGATTGAGCTTTTTAAAATCTGTTCTGGGATGGATAAGTTGGATTTTAGCAAGTTATTTGAGCTGGGAGGTAGTAATAGGATTAGGGTTCACCACTTAAAAATTTTAAAAAATAAGGTGCAGGTTGGATGTTAGAAAATATTTTTTCACCAATAGAGTGGTAGATTACTGGAATTGTTTGCCATCTGAGATGGCAGACAGCCCAAACTTGAATGTATTCAAACACAGATTAGATGATTATATGGCGAAGGAGGGTTAACTTTGGGGGGTATTCTAGACTCATTCCTGTGAATGCAGTTTTTTATTATTATATATTGCAATTGATTTTGATGAGTCTCAATGATGATGCTTTTTGTTTTTGACACATTCCTGTGGATGGTTCTAATTAAATATGTAGATGCATGATCTGACACAATCCTATGGATGCATTTTGTGGGTGGGTTTTGACAGATGCAGATGACCTTTGATAGGCCCTTGTGGCTTTTGTCATCCATGAAATTATGTTAGGTTTAACCCATGCTGAGCATCATTTATTAACATACCATACTCTAGATGGTCAGAAATCCCCTTCTTAACTATCTTCTCAATGATTTTACAAACGATAGAAGTTAAGCTTACCGGCCTAAAGCTATTTGAGTCCTCTTTACTTCCTTTTAAAAATAATTGGCACTACGTTCGCTAATTTCCAATCATTAGGTATTTCTCCCCTCTAGTGATCTAGTATCTAACTTCTCAAGATCTATTGCAATACTATTTACACCTTCTTTGAGTAACCTAGAATGAATGCTGTCTGCCCAGATGACTTACTAGTATTTAACTCCAATATAAGCCCTTTAATTATTTCCCTATTCACATTAACGGTATTCAACACTACTTCCCTTGACCTAGAATTATCATCAATTAATCTATCTTGATTCTCTTGTGTAAACACTGAAGAAAAATAATCATTAAGAACCTCTATTATTTCCTCATCAGATTCTTTCAAAACCCCTTCATATCTAATTGGCCCGATTTTATCATTGTTAGATTTGTTATTAATTTGTTGTATACAGTACTCTAAATGTGGCCAAACTACAAGTTTTTACTCTTTACTCTTGTAGCTAGCATGATAAACATGTAGATGGGTGGTGCACCGAAAATATGGATTTTTGTCTGTTTATATTTCATTCATCCATGCATGAATATTGATGCGTGTTTGAGTCCTAGTTCAAATATACCCGGTGCTATTTTTGTACAAAAATGCCTGACAATAACCAAATGAAAAACACTGCTTACTTACTTTATTTGCGGTGGGTATACTTCTGAAATAGTGATGAGAAAACCAGTAAATAATTTGCAGAATAGTTTCTACAGAAAGCCGGGACTTTGAGAAAAAGGTCCCATTTCAATGTCGATTTTTTAAAATAATGGTGATCACTTGAGTCATGTTTAGTTTTAGAACATCTAAATTTGAAATTATCGTTAATATCACATCCATGTTCATGTTGAGGGAAATGATATATGATCACTGTCCATCTGAGGAATTAATGAGTAGATATGAGTAGCTTCAAAATTATTTAAGAATGATTTTTTTTTTAAGGGGCTATCTGGCGACTGCCCACTTGGGCATAAGTCGCCGCAAACAAACAGTCTAGTTCTAGGCTACTTTAAAATAAAAAATTTGAAAACAAAATGATAAAAAGGGAAGATGACAATTAGGAAGCAAGCTCCGGTGTTGGGGGGGAGGTCCCCCTCTCCTCGGTATTTAAGAATGAAAAGATTAGGTTGAAATATTTCTGTTTCATTGAATGGAATTATTCCAAGAATAAATAAGGGTACATCTTAGTACTCAAAAGCTATTGGAATAAATACTTACCTTAGAGAGTAATGTAGTAAGATTAATGTTAATTTCATAGATTTATGGGATATCTTTTATGATAATAAGCTGCTCTTTAATTCTGATGGTGTGCACTTAAATACACATGGTAAAAAGATTTTAGCAAATAGTCTTAAAATTGAACAAAAATATTAGGTAAAAATTGACTAGGTCTAGATAAATATGAAATTTACAAGTCTGTCACTCGAAATATTGTTGTAAATGGTAAATGTTATGCGGGAAATTAAATTAAATCTATTAAAAATAAGGTTCAAAACAGAAAGAGTTAACTTTAAATGAAATTTTTCTATACCAATGCGAGAAATCTTAGAAATAAGAAAGATGAACTTCATAGTTATATTTTGGAGGAATGTTTAGACGTAGTTTGTATTACTGAGACATGGATAAGTAAATGTATTTTTAATGATATTTCCGAATATTCACTAGATGGTTACAATTTATACTCATATGAAAGAGAATAAAATGGGTGAAGGTTTATTGGTATATGTAAAAAATTCATTCTACAGTAGTCTCAGGACTGACATTAAAAATAGCAATAAGGTTGAGTCAATGTGGGTTAAGACTATTGATGCGAAAGGGAAAAATAAACTAATTGGTCTTTTTTTTAGGCCTCCAAATAATAGCTTTGAAAGTGATCTTGACATTTGCCATGAAATAAATTTAGGGTGTAAAAAGTATCAAGATATTATTATATTTCAATAAAAAGCAAGATCAGGAAGGGCCTCTCAAGTTGAATGGAGTATCCATAGAAAATGATGATGAGATTGTGGAAGAGTTAAATTCATATTTTAGTTCAGTTTTTGTTCAAGAAGGACCTATCGATCCCAGTATAAATTGTGATCCAAACTATATAATGAATGAAAGTATAAATATTACTCCTGAAGAAATTAAGAGAATTATTAAGCAGGTTAAAATAAATAAAGCCGCTGATCCTGATGAAATTTGATCAAGATTGTTACACGAGATAAGTGATTTAATTTCCCTGCCATTGAGTATGATTTATAATAGATCTCTTATGTACAATGATATTCCTCTGGATTGGAAATTAGCTAATGTTGTCCCAATACTTAAAAATGGTAGTAAGGAAAATGTATGTAATTATCGTCCTGTAAGCTTAACAAAGTTGATTTGTAAAATATTAGAAAAATGGATTAAGGGCCAAATTGAAAATCATGCTGCTCAATTTAATCTGCTAAATAAATCCCAACATGGATTCAGAAGGGGAAAGTAGTATTTAACAAATTTATTGAGTGTTTTGGAATTTGTTACTGATAGTTTGGACAAAGGAAATAATATAGATTAATTAATAAACTCAAAAGTTTGGGAGTCAGTAGTTATCTCAGAAATTGGATCTCAAATTGGCTCAGTTCTAGAAAACAAGCAGAGTTTTATGCTCAATGGTAGAAAATCTTATATAGAACATAAGAAAAGGAAGGACCAATAAAAACCACTGGGACCTGTCAAGGTGGACCTTAAGTTGCTTACCTAGTTCAATCCTATGGGAGGCAAGAACAAGTCTTTTCATACTCCCACCTCACTTAAGTACTTCAGTTGGATGTATGCTTTATTATTGAATTTTTTATTTATTTTTTTTTTGCATATAACATACATGCTTTTTCTCTTCAAATAACCTCCGAATATATAAGAAAAATACTGCTTCTCAATTAATCTCTTGTGAACCATTCAATTTGGTCTAATTTACTTTTAAACTGGCTAATACTTTGGGCCATCACAACCTCCTCAGGAAGTGAATTCCACCAATTTACTATCCTTACACTGAAACTATTTGCCCTCAATGTAGTTCTCCAATGTCCTCTCTTCACTAATTTACAGTTATTGGATCTTGTGTGCAACTCACTCAATTGAAAAAATAGTTTAAATTCAACATTTTCATAGCCTTTTAGTATTTTAAATATCTCAATTAGGTGACCTCGTACTCTCCTCTTCTCTAACAAATCAATTTCCATTAAATTGCATCGTTCTATATATTCAATTTGTCTTAAATCAGGTACTAGTTTCATCATCCTTCTCTGAATTTTTAAATTTCTTCAATGTCTTTAATACAATATGGTGACCAACATTGTACAGCGTACTTGAGATGTGGCCTTAACACCAAGAAACAATATAATGTCTTACACATATCTATATCCATATAATCAAAAGTTCTCCTTATCAAGCCAGCAATACTATTAGCTTTGATGATAACTGTCCCAATATGCTTTTGTCATAATTATTCCAAGATCTCTCTCCTTTTCTGTGGATTCTAATTCAACATTATTAACACTGAGTACCACAGAAAAAAAGTGAAAATGCTAAAAAGGCCCAAATTTGTATTTTTTGCTTATAAAGTGTGTTTTGTTATTGCTAGAACAAGCGTCCGATTTTTAATTGCATCTGTCATTTTTTTTCCAAGATATTTATATATTCCTTTCATTGTTGCATTACAGTCCCTAGCACCATTATTTTGTGCCACTCTATTTTATTTTTTATCACTGTCACATATATGTTGTGCACAACATATATGTGACAGTGGTTTCTTGACAATTGTTTTATTTTTTATTATATTTGATTTGCATTCCATTTATGCATTATTTTTATTTTTTTCAGAAAAATTTACAGCATTAGTATTATTTCATTACTTTAGGTATATTTTACTAAGTAATTAACATGTCAAGGAGAAGAGTAATGTTGGAATCAGCTATTGATGCTGAACTAGAAGCCCTCGGTGTTGATGATGTAGAAGACCCAGATTATGTACCCTCCGATGAAAAAATGGATCAAGATGCAATGTCAGATAATGCGTTTCTTGGCTTTGACAGTCCTGAAGATCTTTCTCAAGCACTACACGATATGGAGCAGATGGAAGAAGAAGATGAAGATAGAGAACCAGTTGCAGGACCAAGCCATGAAACACCTCCAATTTGGGGCGAATATAACGAAAATTCACCGGTCAAGAAAGTTTAATGATGAATCTACCCCAAAATATTGCCACCTATGAGGTTTTCAACCTCTTTGTAACAATCATTTCTGGATCACATTGTTTAGCATACAAATATCTATGCTGCACAATGTATTGAACATTGCACCCCAACAGCCTATGCAAGAATGTGGAGGTAGATGCCAATGAACAGGGAAGAAATCAAACAACTTTTTGGCATAGTAGTGTACATGGGACTGGTGAGATGTGGTGAAATTAGAGATGATTGGCGTAAAAGCGAACTTTATGCCAATTTATTACCAATGAAGATAATGAGTAGTGTTGAAGGACCCCATGATTGAGACAACCTCAGATAACCCTATCCTGTGTGCTGGTTGCTGGTCATGATGAACAAATGAATGGATATCGCTCCCCAAGAAGAAAGTAATCCCAATCCACAACCCCGAGCACAGAAGCAGGCTGGCAATCTGCAAATGATAGAGAGCAAAGAGTAGACTGAATAGAGCAGAAATATGAGAGTAATGATAATTAGCCTGAATAAAGGAAAAGAAGTGTGGAAGAGAGATGAATTAGACTGAATATCTAAGCTCAATAAAGGTACACATCGGTAAATCGCGGTATGGTACCACACCTATGGCCCAGGAGTGATAAATCGCATGACCTACCTGAAATTTAATGCGAGAAATGGTAATAAAAGAATTAAGTAGTTAAATTAATATACTTAACAGCAGTAATGGACAAAAATAATATAATACAAATAATTAATGAAATACTGCACTAGTCAATCCATAACAAATCTAGCTGAATTCCACAAGGTTGAGAGGGGTAAGGATGAGGAAAGGATATGTTAGTCAGGTGCTGGGAATAGGATAGTGTAGTTCGAAGGCTTGACAATGGTATGGTTGCAGGGACACAAGGAGTTGGTAAGGTGACCTTAAGCTTTACAAGTAGCAAGTATCATTCTTAGACTGTTCCCATACTGATTGCTCCTCACTGGGGCACTGGTGTTGAGGAAGCACAGTAGGCATGAACCAGGGAGTGCAGAACGAAGGCCATCAAGCAAGGGAGGACATCAAGGCTCACACACCAGGCAATGACAGGAGGGGGGATGTATAGACACCTGGGTAAAATGAAAGAGTGGATACATCATGAGTATGGCATCCTTACAGTGCAGCTCAACAAGGCAGTTCAGTAAACAAGATTAAAGGGTAAAGCTAATAATGATAACAATAGCAATGCAAACAAAACTAAATTAATATAAATAAGCAAAGTGGTATAAAGAATTATTATCAGAATATAATAATAATAAATATGGACCAAAGATAAATAAGAGATAACATTAATATCAAGCACAAATGACATCAGGTTTAATAAAGAATATACCAGGTTTAAAATTAAGATTATAAAGGAAGATTAATATATGCTAAGCTGCTCACCTCGGTCATCCGTACTCAAAATGGGTATTGTGCAGGAAAGAAATTGTTAAAATTTAAGGCACATTACAAAAATGCACATAAAAATATTACTGTGCAAGACAAGCTATGCTAAAAGAGCTTAATATATACTCATAGCTAAAACATCTGAAAGAAAGAGTAGAGTTGAATAACATGATCAGAATAAGTTAGAAGGAAATCATTTCACAGCAATACCAATTCTCAACTTCTGTACCCAGAAAACTAGATCGTAACTCTCTTCCCCCAAGGTACACCCAACTAAATGGCCATAAGGAAAAGGACAAGAAAACACCTCAAACATAATACGCCTCTTCAATCCTCCCTGCCAAGTATCAACCTAAGGAAGAACTTTAAAAAATAACTATGTTTGAGGTGTTGAAGCCTTGCAAGACATTTGCCACAGTACTCAAAAATCTTGGGCTGAACATTGGGCAGATCTGGAATAGGTCCACGAGAACAGGTGCAAGGCCCTTCAACATCAACAAGTTCAGTAGATGGAAGATCAGCTAAACTAGTAAAAAATTGACTCCTTATCCGGAAACGGCTATGATGCCTGAATTCATTGATAATGGTTCGAGCTTCCTCTATAGTTTTCTTTAAAGGATTGAGGCTAACCCTTCTACGAGTTTGTGAACCTAAATCTTGAGGCATCTCAGGGAAAACCAAGGAAATCCAAAGGAGATTGCAGTGGTGTCTGGGACACGCTATCAGCATCTGGCAGTTCAGAAGAAGGAATTGGGACAGGAGTGGCTGGCGAATCAAGAACAAGATGCAGAGCCGATACGGCAAGAGGATCACTCGAGGAAGACCTGGTTAAGTCCGCAGAGATATCTTCTTCAGGAACATAAACAGTTCCAATTGGATCAGGTGACCCAAACCCTGAGAAGCTGACAAAGCACAAGGATCTGAAGGAGCGTCCGGAACAGAAGCAAAAACTACGTTCGTGTTGGAATACCGCGACTGGGGAACTGATACAGCTAAGGATGAATCCAAATCATGTGCTGACTCCTGTACCAGATCAGAGCCATATTCTGCTTCCAAGGGTGATCTCGTGAGGCATGACTTCAAGGATAACTCTGTAGAGTCAGATTTTGGCTCACCAAGTTCAACTGGGTTGGCAACATCTTTAACATGATCTGCATTAAAAACCAAGAAATCTCCCGCGCTAAGGGACAACTGGAGCCATTCCTATCTGTCTCCTGACCGGCTATGCACTCCTCAAGACTCTGTAGAAGAATATCCCCCTGCAGTTCCTGACAAGAATTATGAAACTGAACACTCCCACTAACAAGAGAGACCTCCAACACATCCGGAGTACCAATGGGTTGACTACAAGTCTTGGGTGAGGAATGAGTGATATAAGGCACTATATCTGGGTCAGATGGTACAATGGAGTGACAGGACTCTCCCGCATTGGAACTATCCATGGCTGGAGAACTCACGTCTGGCAAACCAGAAGGTGAAGAGGAAGTTACGGCAGACTCAGCAGAGTCTACATCAACAGGTTCAGGGTCTGACACATCCGGCATTGAAAACTCACTCTCTGCTGATTCAGCAGTGGTAGATTCGGAAGTGAGAGAGTTTGCTTGCACCTGGGTACTACCAGAAGTTGACGAACAGCCCTCTGAAGCTGAAGCTGAACTCCCTGAGGAGCTATCTGTGTCAAGCCCAGAGAAGTCAGGCACCAAGGTGATTTGTTGAAGCCAATAATGTGCAGTCACAGGAGTTCTTCACACTGGCGCTCTATCTCCTTTGCAACTGGCTCTGGCAGACGTCTCGGCTTGTGTTGGATGGGAGTGGTGTCATGGAGTTCTATATGGTGCTGAGTGACTCCAGCACATCCAACATCACTATCTCCATGACTGAAAACTCCTCCAACTCCTGTCATCATCCTTTGCACTAGTGACTTCTGATCTGGATTTAGGTGGTCCAGAGAAACTTGATCACCCAAGTTGAGAGTGTCTTTCAGGAGAAGGCTCACCATCCGCAATGGCAGTGAAACACACGTTCACTTCAGGCGCATCTTCGAACTCTACATCTACTATCGTGGAAACACTCCCGATGCGCTGGCCTTTGTGAAGGAACCTATTCTTCCTGCGGTTCTCGCTGAACATTAGGAACATGGAGTCAGCTTTAGGGCTCAATATGCCAGAATGTGTGCAGGCATATGGAGAAACAGAGTCACTTAAGACCCCATCAAAGTACAACTCCACATCCGACTCTATTGACGCGTCAGACTTATCAGTCTTCACTGGAACTATGCAGGCATGATTTGAGTACAAGATAGTGTCTTCAGCAACAAAGAGAGGCAGGTTCTGGTACACTGTGGTTATGGTTTGGTCTCTAACATAGAGCTCCCAAGAACCCCAGCTTTCTTTTTCAGATATTCTACCTCTGTCAGGATCAATCCGAGCTTTGTGTTCTGCACAGAAGTAATCTCCCAGGACAACAGGATATTTTATAATATCGTCAGCTTTGACAAAAAGGTCCTGGGTAAAGGTAAGATCATCACACTGGAAAGAGAGGTTGGCTCTTTCTGAGCATTGGAATTCCTGAGATCCCAGTCCAACAACAAATCAACTGCAGTTCTCAAAGACTGCTTGAGCCTTCTCTGCAGCTACTCTGCTTATTAGTGAAAGCGACGCGCCATTGTCCATTAGCGCCTCAAAAGTTTCACCAACAAGTTTTAAAGGAATGGTGAAGAGAGGTTCCAAGGCTCTCATGAACACTTTAGGAATATGATCCTCGAGTGACACAGTCTTCGAGAGTAGGGGTTCTGTACAGGCTATGACTGCCTCGGAGTCCAGTGCTTCAGTAACTGGCAATTCGTCAGATTCAGGAGAATCTCTGCTATTCTGTTTGGGTAAGACCAATGGGTTTGTTGCAGTATCAGGAAAAGGATGATGGGTGTCCTACCTATAAGCAGTAACATCCTGAGTCTTTTGAGTAGATGGTCCAACAACGGGAACAGAGGTAGCAGAGTTACTAGTTAGCTCTGGCGAGGCGTTCCCTGTCCCACCAGAGCATGCAGATTTAACGACCCTGATACAGGTCCAGTTTGACCAATGCACGGATTCAACGTCCCTGCTGCAGATCCAGTTTGACCAACAGAGTGTCTAGCCTCACAAGTTGAACTAGGTCCAAAGGTGACTCGACAAGAGGGTATAGCAGACGCCAATGAGTAATTGGGCAGTGGAGGAACATCTGCCGGTCCATCCAAGGTTCTACAATAAAGGCACATGTTGATTTGGTGGTCACAAGACCCACACACAAAGCAGAGCTTGTTGAAGCAGCGACACTCCGATTTGATGTGTCCTCTACGGCCACAGTAATGGCAAGTTCGGTTGTCCACCATCATACTTTGAGAGTATGAAGGTCTGTCATGATTACATGGCAGAGATGCACTTCTTCTGGAAGGAGGAGCTGCAGGTTTCAGTTTCATAGCTGGATGCCATTCCGGAGTGTTGGCTGACAATGATGATGCTGGATTCAATAGGGAACTGGTAACTGATTGGCCAACTGAAGGGCTCCTTTGCGGAAAGGTGTATTTAAAAACATCCATGTCCGCATTTTCCGCAGCAGTGTCCCAGATCCCTTGCTGAGCATCCTGCCCACTAGCAAGTGAGAGAATGTTGGACTATGACAGGTCGCGTCCATTCATTAAATTAAATGGTTGAGCAGTAGCAAGTTGTTTGCGGAAGTAGCAAGGAACAACAGTTTGCATATACTTTTGATGCAATGACTTGCTAGTTTCTACATCGCAGTTAGGATGGGCGAGGCAAAAGGCTTGCTTCAGTCATGTAGGAGGGAAGCGGAGGGATTCTTGAGGCTGAATGTGAGCATATTCATATCTGTTCAGTGTGTCCTATTCAATCACTTTGTGCGAATTGTGACACCACTTTAGCAACTTCTTGATCCCTTTGTAGGTGTCTTCTGGAACCCTAAGAGCTAGAAAGGCTTCATGAATGCTACCCTCCAGGAAGCGGCCAAGTTCTGAGACCCACAGGCTACTGCTACCATGGAAATTATTCCGGCAATAGTCTTTGAAAATGAACAGGAATTCCTTGAGAGATTGGCCAGAGGCTAAATTGAACTTCTCTGGCTTTGGCACCACACGATTGTCCAACCGCATCAACAGTTGGGACAACTGATCCACACTCAACATCGACAAAGTCACAGACTTACTAGCAGAGGACTGGTGTCTTGGTTGCTTCGATTGGAACTCACGAGCAGACAGAAATCTGGATGATGGACTAGCAGAACTGGAGTCATGACGTTTGGCTTTTATAACCTTTGCCTTACCTTTAGCTTTCTTGGTATGTTTCCAACGACCTGAACGGGAAGAGCGATGAAAGGAAGACTGACGAAGAGGGTGGCAGATGTTTGATACTCTTCTGCAACCCTGAGGGTCATGACCCTTTAGGATCCACTCTCACAGTCCCATCATATGGAACAGAAGTCGGGAGTAAACTACTGAGATGACTGTTCATCTCAGCAATGCACTGTTAAGCTTCAGGCTGGAGGGAGTCAAAGCACGTCTGGAAATTCCCGACCACAGTGGCAATGCGCTTGCAACTGTTCTTCAAAGCTTCAATGTCCTTGAACCCATGAGCTTCTTCATCAGGCAGCCTTGTGTTAGCCACCATGGTATTGGAGCCATCATTCCCACCAGTAGCCATCTTGACAACAAACAAAACACGACAACAAAAGGACAAACTGTATGGACTGATGTAACTAGCCCAGTGTTCACTGATTTACTGACAACTATATAGAAAGCTGAATACAACACTCTCACAGCGACCACCAGGGGCCACAGGAAGTTCACAGGTCTGGGCACCCAAAATATGTTGAGGGACCCCACAATCAAGACAACCCCAGATAACTCTATCCCCTGTGCTGGTTGCTGGTCGCGATGAACAATGAATGGATATGACCCTGCAAGAGAAAAGTAATCCCAATTCACAATCCAGGCACAGAAGCAGGATGACAAGCTGCAAATGATAAAGAGCAAAGAGTAGACTGAATAGAGCAGAATAGGAGAGTAATGAGAATTAGCCTGAATAAAGGAATATCTAAGATCAAGAAAGGTACGCATCGGTAAGTCGCACTATGGTACCGGACCTATGGCCCATGAGCGATAAATCGCATGACCTATCTGAAATTTAACGTGCGAAAAGGTAATAAAAGGATTAAGTATTTAAATTAATATACTTAACAGCAGTAATGGACAAAAATAATATAATACAAATAATCAATGAAATAGTGCACTAGTCAATCCATAACAAATCTAGCTGAATTCCACAATAAGGTTGAGAGGGTTAAGGATGAGGAAAGGATATGTTAGATAGGTGCTGGGAATAGGATAGGGTAGGTCGAAGGGTTGACAATGGTATGGTCGCAGGGACACAAAAAGTTGGTAAGGCGACCTTGAGCCTTACAAGTAGTGACTATCTTCCTTAGACTGATCCCACACTGACTGCTCCTCACTGGGGCACTGGTGTTGAGGAAGCACAGTAGGCATGAACCAGGAAGTGCAGAACGGAGGCCATCAAGCAAGGGAGGACATCAAGGCTCACACACCAGGCAATGACAGGAGGGGTGATGTATGGACACCTGGATAAAATGAAAGAGTGGATACATCATGAGTATGGCATCCTTACAGTGCATTTTTTTTTTTTTTTTTATAGAGCCCATCTGGCAACTACCCACTTGGGCATAAGTCGCCGAAAAACACGACAGCCTAGAATTAGGCTACTTTAAAGTTAAAATATGAAAACTTAACAATCAATATAAATTGGAAAAACTTAACAATCGAAGCAATCTCCGGCAGCGGGGGGAGGTCCCCCTCACCCCGGTGCAGGAGAGTGCAACCTAAAACAAAACAATAACAAAAAAAAGGAACCTTAAATAAAGGGGAGAAGGCCGGCCTCCCCCCAAAAGTCAATAAGTCCACCAGTCATGGCGCACGCACTCGTCCCGAGTACAAGGGACAGGCGGTAGCGACCCCGCCCATCCCGGTACCGAGACAGGTATCGTGCGCGAAGATCACCCAGACTGGGACATTCGACAAGAATATGCCGAACAGTCTGGGGAACGACGCAGTCGTTGCAATAGGGCACATGCGAGCGCTCCACCAAGTAACGATGCGTCACACGAGTGTGTCCGATTCGAAGACGACAGAAAGCAACCTGAAGCCGCCGCGGCATTGGGGGATAGGTCCATGGAAACAGGCGCGGCGCAATGGCACGCAACTTTAAGTTCCCCTCGACCGTCTCCCATCTTCTTTGCCAAGCAGTCCGAAGAGCTGCCCGTATTCCTGCCATGTAGTCAGTGTGAGGAAGAGCGAAACGCTGGTCCGGTCGCAGAGTCCTCGCGGACTCTTTGGCGCCCTCATCGGCGCGCTCATTACCCGCAATTCCTACATGTCCAGGAACCCAGCAGAAGATAATCTCGACATCTGCCCGGCTCGCCAAAACCGTGGCGTCACGGATTTCGCGAACCAGGAGATGCGGAGATTCCAATGCCCCGAGAGCACTCAGGGCGCTTTGTGAGTCGCTATAAATCACAATCCGGTCTCCGAACCGGGCACGTCGCGTAATCTCCCGTACCGAGTGGTGTATTGCCACCAGCTCGGCCGTGAAGACAGACGCAGCGCCTGGTAGAGCCCCGCTGACTTCAAACAGAGGGGATACGGCGTGGAAGCCGACCCCCTCTTGGGACTTTGAGCCATCCGTATACACTGGCACGGTGCCAGCGTGACACGATGTGTGCTCCAAAAAGGTCGAACGCAATACTCCCGGCGCAGTACAAGCTTTGGGAGCAGAGGCGTGGCGACAAATAGCCAAATGTGGTACCCTCCAGGGTGGCGTCCTGGGCAGAACCAGGGGCGCCACCGGCCCGAGAGCTATATCTACCTCTCGAAGGAGTTTCCTGGCCCTAAACCCCAAGGGCTTAGGGTATGACTGGCGTCTCTCGGCGGCATAGGCACCATCGAGATCAGCTGCGGATGCAGTGAGAGCTGTTGGCGACTGAGGGAGGCGCCGGGCTCGCGCGTACAGGCGAGTGATGCACTGCACGCGGCGCAGAGCGAGTGGCATCTCCCCAGCATCGACCAACAGGCTCTCAATGGGGGAAGTGCGGAAGGCACCGGTCGCAAGGCGAAGGCCGGTGTGGTGGATCGAATCCACCTTCCGCAATAAACGCTCGGCTGCGGATGCATAAAACTCGCATCCGTAGTCGAGCTTCGAGCGAACAAAGGATCGATAAAAAAGTAAGGCGGTAGCCCTATCAGCGCCCCAAGCGCTGAACGTCACGGAACGGAGAATGTCCATGGCGCGGGTACAAGAGACCCTAAGGCTGCGAATGTGAGCCTCCCAGGTGAGGCGTCGGTCGAATACAAGACCAAGGAAACGGTGCGACTCAACCACATCCAGGCGCACCCCATTAAGAAACAAATCTGGGTCGGGGTGAAGCCGTGGGTGGCGGCAGAAGTGCACCACCTTAGTCTTGGCCAAAGAAAACCGAAACCTGTGCGCTTCGGCATAGCGAGAGACGCGGTTCAATGCCTGTTGGAGTCGGCGCTCCAGAGTTGGCATCTGGGCCGCGCCAAAAGAGATCGAAAGGTCGTCCACGTAGAGCGTAGCGAGAACATCTTCCGGCAGCACCGAGGTGATGCCGTTGATGCTCAGGGCAAAGAGTGTGACACTGAGGACACTTCCCTGCGGGACACCCTCTTCCTGCTCCTTTGGGCCGGAGAGGGCTCCCCCCACCCGTACGCGGAATCGACGATCTCGCAAAAATTCAGATATAAACATTGGGAGGCGTCCCCTCGCCCCCATCGTGTGGAGAGTCTCCATGATACCGTATCGCCATGCGGTATCATAGGCCTTCTCCAGATCAAAAAACACCGTGGCGTAGTGCTGTCTACGAAGGAAAGCCTCGCAGACGGCATTTTCCAGTCGGAGCAGAGCATCCGACGTGGAGTGGAACTTACGGAAGCCGCACTGTGCAGAAGACAGATGGCCTCCGCTGTCCAGGAAATAGGCTAATCTAACATTTACCAATTTCTCCATCAACTTGCACACGCAAGAGGTTAGAGAGATTGGGCGGAAACCGGTCGGAGTAGAGTGATCTCTCCCCGGCTTGCGAAAGGCGAGCACAGTAGCGATTCGCCAGGAGTCTGGGAGAAGACCTTCCACCCAGATCCTGTTGAACAAATCTAACAGAAAGGCCATGCCTCGCTCACCCAGGTGTCGAAGCATGGCGTACGGGACATCGTCCGGACCATGGGCGGTGTCCGCGCACGAAGCGAGAGCGGATCGCAACTCACTCACAGTAAACTTGTCGTTGAAGGGTTCTCCGCCTCTGGAGGTAAAGTCCAGCCGGCGGCCTTCCGCGACATCACGACGTGCATTGAATGCTGGCGGAGCAGCATCACGGCTAGAGAATGCGGAAAAAGCGGTCGCTAAGGATTCCGCCACGGACGCGGGGTCCGAGATTGCGGTCCCATTCTCCTGGAGAACGGGAGGGGGGTCCTGCGAGAACTTGCCCCGAATCCTTTTGACTCGCTTCCACACCTCAGCTAAAGGGGTCTTCCCGTTAAGTGAAGACACGTATGCCCGCCAAGAAGAGCGGCGGGCGTGCTTCGAAATATACCGGAACCTAGCCCTAGCCCGACGAAATTCAGCGACAGTGAAATCGTTCGGGCGGCGCTTATAGCGCATGTAGGCATAACGCTTCTGTTTGAGGGCCGTCTCACACTCGGCTGACCACCATGGGAGTGGTCGGCGTGCAAAACGGCCAGACGTCCTAGGAATAGTAGTCAGGCCCACGGCGATGAGGTTGCCGGAGAAGAACTCAACGGCCTCATCTACCGACCTAAACTCCTCGACTGAGATAGAGAATTCAGTCATTTCCTGAAATGCAGGCCACCGCGCCCGCGCCAAGCACCATCGAGGTGGTCTCTCAGGCGGCAGTTGCCCTGAAAATGATATTTGAATGGGAAAGTGATCACTACCATGGAGGTCATCGACCACCCCCCAATCAAAATCAGGCTGTGCATCCGAAGAGCACAAAGATAGGTCAAGGCAAGAAAATGAAGCGGTTCTCGGACAGTGATGCGTAAACTCATCCACGTTTAGGACACCCATCTCAAGCTCTTCGATCAGATCGGCAAGGACTTGTCCCCTGGGATTTATGGAGTAATCTCCCCAGAGAGGATGCCTGCCGTTCAGATCTCCAAGCAAGAGATAGGGCCTCGGCAACCGTGCCACGACGCGGCGGAAGTCCCCCGCGTCGAAGTCAGCTGACGGTGGAATGTACGCAGAAATGATAGTATACCTCCTATCCAGGTGCAGCTGCACAGCCACTGCCTGAAAGGAGGTATCTAAAGAGAAAGGAAGAATGGAGACATCATGCCGGGTGTAAACTGCGCATCCCCCAGCCCGGCCATCCCGAGGTGGTGGGGTCGCAAAACCCTTATACCCCGGGAGGGCAGGGAGGGGGCACGCACCTAGCATGGTCTCCTGCAAAAAAATAGCTAACGGGGAACGGGACGAGACGAGCCTCCGCAGCTCCTCCCAGTTGGCCCGGAGTCCACGGCAATTCCATTGAAGGAATATGCCCTCCAGGCCTAGCTCGGAGGAGACGCGGGGGCCCTCCTCGAATTGAAGACCCTCACGGGAATGGCCGTACGCTTCCCGGGGGCAGAACCCCGGGCGCTGTTGGCCGGACAAAGCGCTGAAGGCGCTGTCGCCTTCGAGGACTTATTGGGGGAGGTTGGGCTCGCCATGCGAGTCTTTTCCTCCCTCCGCCTCGAAACCTTAGGCGGGCGTTGCGGCTTCGGAGGCGGGGGGCCCTCTTTTCGAGGAACCACCGTCTCCGAGCCACTCGCTCCACCTCGGGACGTGGGCGAAGGAGCCGAAGCTCCTTTGTTGCTGTCCTCCTTTCGGGGGACAGCTTTAGGAACCCCAGAAGATGGCCTAGCGACCATCTTCAGGGGTGTTGCCTCCTGTGAGTCTAACGACTCGGTGGAGGCGCGTGGCCGTTTCGCCTTACGGGAAACGGTCACGCTGGGGGAAGCCCTGGTTTTAGCCGGGGCAGGGTATGAGCCCTTTTTGCCGCCAGCTTTACCAGGGGAGCGCCCGGGTTGGGTAGAGCCCGCAGAAGGGCTCCGAATGGGCGCGGAAACAACCGTGCTCGTTGGCCTGGATGGGCCGGGAGCAGAGGGTGCCTTCCTAACTATTGAGGCATATGACGTCCCAGGCAGAGCCGGGCGCGCCAGGACCAAGTCCTTTGCCTCGTGGAATGAGAGTCGATCCTGGGCCTGAACGGCCAGGATTTCTTTCTCAAGGAGATATGCACCACATTGCTTCGAAGAAGCAGGGTGCGGCTCTCCGCAATTGACACACTTGGCCACACACGATTTGGACTTATCGTGTGCGACCTTGGAGCAATTTACACAGACTTCGGGTGACCCCGACTTTGCACGTCTACATGAGCGATTCGTATGGCCGAAGCGGTGACAGTAATAGCACCGCCGCGGCAGTGGCACGAATGCCTTCACGCGGTAGCGGTACCAACCGGCACGCACCGACTCAGGGAGCTTGTCACAGTCGAACGTGATGAAGAGTGTAGGGGTGGGTCTCGAGGCCCCTCCCTGTTTTCTCATCACACGTTCGACCTTGACCGCCCCATGGTCGGCCAGCTCTAAGGTGATGTCTTCAATGGAGTAGTCAACGAGTTCCCTCGCATAAACTACTCCTTTCACAAAGTTCATGGTAGAGTGCGGCGTCACACTCACCGGGGTGCCATGAAGTGTCCGAAGAGCACTAATCCTGGCCGCCTCGGCGGGATTCGCCAGAAGGCTCCCGTCCGAGAAACGGGTTACCTTCGGCTCTCTACCAATTGCACTAGCTAATCCTCTCCGCTGATGGATCATGTTGCCCTTGGACAACATGGTGCCATCAGTGGAGCGAATAACGAGGAAGCGTTTGAAGCCAGCGGGCTCGAAAACGCCAGGTAACCTCTGAATCAGGGGCCCCGATGTCATCGAGGCTCCGCCCTTTGCACTCTTGGTAGTAGTCTTCTTTGTCAGGGGCTCCGCAACCGGGGGGGCAGAGGGGGCGGATGTGCCGATCTTGGCTTGGTCGCTTGCCAGAGTGGCAGCAGACCCATCCGTCCCCGCAGCCCCCGCGGATGGAGAGGAGCCCCGAGTCTTTTTGGTCTTTTTAGTCTTTTTCTTTTTCAGAGAGGAGGGCGGGGAATGAACCCGCTTTTCACCTCCGCCGGCAGAAGTCCCCAGGCCAGATGGACCAGCCTCAGCCAGGTCCCTCTCCGAAATGGAGAAGGTCCTGGTTGTCGTAGGGGCACCTGTCGGAGGAGATCCCTCCCCTCCTTCTACTGCCTCAGAGCCCTCAGCCATTTGAGGAGGACCTTGCATAGGGGCGGATTCGGGTTCGGTGCTTGGCGCCGAGCCCGAATTCCCCCCCATGGAAGGCCCTACCGTCTGGGGCTGGGTCTCCTCAAGGACCATGTCTATCACAGGAGGGGCCTCCAATTGGCCATCCCCTCCCAGGACATCGCAGGTCCCCTTGGCAGTGTCGCCAGTCTTGTATGGGGAGGCACAGGCCTTGACCCCGGCAAGGTTTAAAATTCTTGCCAGCAGGTCTTTTGAGGGAAGCGACTGAAGGGGCCTGGCTTCCCTCTCCCCCCTAAGGGGGTTTGCCCTACCGAGCCGCTTTGATGGGAAGCGGCTGGATAAGGGCTGCCTGCTGGCTTTCTTGGCAGTCCCCTTGAAAAGAAAAGATGGGACTGCCGCTGGGAAAAGGGAGGTGCCCGAAAGCACCTCCAGAGAAGGGGGTGAGGGGGAGTTCCCTGCACCCGTAGGCGAAGGAGAGGAGTAAGCCTCCTCTCCGGTTAGAGAAATATGAAGGGGCCCCTGTGCAAGCACAGGGGGGGGGGACCTCCATTTTTTCGGTGGAGCTGCCCAAGGGCGGCTCCGTCGATGAGCAAGGGGGAGTTAAAGGGGTTTGGGTTTTTTTTTTTGTTGTTCATCTATGGGCATGGTGACCCTATTTTTGCCACGGGACGCAATAGCTCATCACCCCTCGCAGTAGCCCGCACTGCGAGAGGTGCTTACAAGCCCGGCAGAGCCAGGCGCCGCCATTCGGGACCACCCCTCCCGCCTGGTGGCCTGGCAGTCCATCGGCATGGCGGCTCCACCTTGGACACGGCGTAAAAAATATAGGTTGTGAAGAGGAGAGGAAAAGGGATGTGAGGAAGGTATGGGTGGGGATGAAGCAGGTTGTTAAAAAACCCCCATCCCGAACCGGAGCTCAGGGGTTAGGGGACAATGTCCCCTCCCCCCTCAGCCCCGATCCGGGGTGGTTGGCTTGAGAAGAAGGTCAGCATTCTACCCTTTGAAATTAGAGGCTGACCAGAGAAAGTTGTGGGAGAGGTTGTATGAAAAACGACAAGGTAGGGGAGAAATCGGGCTATCTGAAGGAAGGAAGAGAGGCTAAGCTGGGGCCGGACGGAGCGCTGGATCCCGTCAGCACGGCGGCCAGGATGGCAAATCGCCGCGCCCCTTACGGGGTCCTTACAGTGCAGATCAACAAGGCAGTTCAGTAAACAAGATTAAAGGGTAAAGCTAATAATGATAACAATAGCAATGCAAACAAAACTGAATTAATATAAATAAGCAAAGGGGTATAAAGAATTATTATCAGAATATAATAATAATAAATATGGACCAAAGATAAATAAGAGATAACATTAATATCAAGCACAAATGACATCAGGTTTAATAAAGAATATACCAGGTTTAAAATTAAGATTATAAAGGAAGATTAATATATGCTAAGCTGCTCACCTCGGTCATCCGTACTCAAAACGGGTATTGTGCAGGAAAGAAATTATGTTAAAATTTATGGCACATTACAAAAACGCACATAAAAATATTACTGATGCCATACTCAGGAGCTGCCAAGTGTAGGCCATGAATGGTCTTTTGCAGTCTCCTTCTTTTCTTATGTTCTTAAGAGAAGCTATGCTAAAAGAGCTTAATATATACTCATAGCTAAAACATCTGAAAGAAAGAGTAGAGTTGAATAACATGATCAGAATAAGTTAGAAGGAAATCATTTCATATCAATACCAATTCCCAACTTCTGTACCCAGAAAACTAGATCGTAACTCTCTCGCCCCAAGGTACACCCAACTAAATGGCCATAAGGAAAAGGACAAGAAAACGCCTCAAACAGAACATGCCTCTTTAGTAGGAACAGATTTCAAGTTCTACTGGCTCATATCCACTACAATAACAATGAAACTCTGAACGCTGCTGACCGACTCAGGAAGGTAGAACCTCTTATCAGGCATCTAAACTTGAAATTTAGAACCATTTATATGCCGAGTGAAAATGTTGTTGTAGATGAGTCACTAGTCCCATGGCATGGACGTTTGGTTTTCCACCAATTTATTCCCAACAAAGCCCATCAATATGGTATAAAATTATACAAATTATGTATTATGGAAGGTTATAAAGGGTCTTTCAACAAGGACGCTTGAGCTTTGTCAGGCAATAGTGGCCATGTTATTAAAGCAACATCTGGCAACCTTACTGTGAACTGTTCAGTAGTACTTGGCAAATCACAATAGAAGGTTATAGCATTGAACAGTGTGTGCAAATCATCAAATGTTATCAAAATCAGTGCTCCTTAGATAAACATTCCGCGCATTACATGATTTCTATCCTCACCAGAATCATCTGGCCGAGTCCACTGTTCGAGGGTTCGTGGCCAAATTCAAGGCAAAAGGGTCGATTAACAATCAGCCAACACCAATACATCACCGAAATGCAAGGTCTGTTGAAAACATCGCTGCCATAAATGAGAGTGTACAGGAAAATCTGAGGCAGTCAATTTCTCATTGTTCACAGGAACTTGTCCTTTCTGTGACTTCAGTTTGGCGAATTATGCGTAGAGACTGGGGTCTGCACCCATACAAAGTCCAACTTACCAAGGAACTTAAGGTAAACGACCATAGACAACGCCGTGTGTTCGCTGATTGGGCTCTAGAGCAGTTGGAAGTTGCCCTAAATTTTCCCCCCAAAATCATCTTCAATGATGAGGCCTATTTTGGGATGAATGGATTTGTGAAAAAGCAAAATTGTCTGATTTGGGATGAAAACAATCCACACAAGATACACCAGCACCAATTGCATCCCAACAAAGTCACTGTTTAGTGCAGATTTTCGTCTAACAGCATCATCAGTCTGTATTTTGAGAATGAAGATGGGATTGCCATAACTGTCAATGGCGAGACCTGCAGATCGATGATAAGCAACTTCTTCAACTGGATTATATGCCTGATATGGATACTGATGACATGTGGTTCCAACAGAATGGCGCTACGTGCCACACTGTGCACACCACGCTAGACATTTTGCACCAGCAATTTCAGAGCAGGGTCATCTTGTGCGGCGGTGACATCAACCGGCCACTGAGATCATGTGATTTAACGCCATTAGACTACTTTCTTTGTGGCTATCTTAAATTGCAGGTCTATGCGAATAATCTGCAAACAGTTGATGTCCTCAAAGTCAACATAACGAATACCATCCAGCAAATTCAGCTAGATTAATGTGACAAAGTCATTGAAAATTGGGCCTCCCAAATACGTTCCACCAAGCGAAGCCGCGGCGGACATTTGAACAATGTTATATTTCACACTTAATGCCATAAAATGTACTTTCAAATTTAAAATAAATTCAGTGCATATACAAATCACACACAACTGGTTTTATTTACTTTTAAAAATTGAGCGACCTTATTGAAAGACCCTATACATTCAATTTTCAAGTTTACAAGGGAGCATCAGCTGCCGAGCAGTCTCCTGCTGATGTTTGTAGACAACTGATGCATGGCCTACTCGATGAAGGTCAGAATTTATTCGTCAACAACTTTTATGCAAGTTACCAAGTAAGCAAAGAGATGTTGCAACGGAAAACATACACATTTGGCACCCTTAGGCATAAGGCCAAACAGCTGCTGAAAGACATTATGGAAGCAAAGCTAAAGAAAGGTGAGATGCGTGCAAAGCAGGACCAGAATGGTATTGTGGTCCTCAATTGGAAAGATGCACAAGATGTGTGTCTGATTACAATGCAGCATGAACCCCAAATAATAAGAGTGGCAGAAGATCCACCACCACCAGCTCCAAATACCAGAAGGAAAAGGAGAATAACTACCCTAAATCCAAACATAGTTTTGGACTACGACAAAGGAAAAATTGGGATAGACATATCCGACCAGAGGGCTTCCTATGAAAGTTGTCTGCGAAAAGGATTGAAATGGTTCAGGAAACTGTCCATTGCACTCATCCTTGGAATGGCAATGACCAATGCATGGGTCATTTACAAAAAAGTGACCAAATGTAAGATCTCTATCAAACTATTCAAGGAGTATGTATGCCTCCACCTACTTGGACGGGAGGTTACAAGTATCCCTGCAGCTAGACCTGTTGCACGATTTCCACATTTCCTCCAGGCAAGAGCACAGACCCTATGATTGAACATTGATCGTGTACCTATGGCACTTCCATCTGTAGGAAGAGGGAGGGGAAGTGGCATACGCACACAGCAACTGCAACAACAAGTCCCTGTCTACCAGCATTTGCTTGTTTCTCAAAAGACAGCCGGTGGAAAAGATATTCAACAAAAATGCAAATTGTGCTATGACAAATTGAGTCTGGCAGAAGGTTGAGGTGCAGCTAGAAGAAAATCCAAGGCAATGGAGTTTGCATGTAACTTATGTACATCTACAGTCTTTCATGTGATCACTGTTTCAATGAATTCCACTCTCAATAAAATACATATCAACTTATTCAGAGAATGTAAAAGGAAGTGAACAATAATAAAAAAAGAATAAAAAATAACAAAAATAAAATAGACAAAAACAAAAGAAAATAAATAAAATAGACAAAAAAAAGGGGTTCACACTAGCTGGCTCCATGTGCTGAGCCTGGATACAGTACCTTTTAAAATAACTCCAGGAAAGCAGTAGCAATGAAATGAATATTTGTTCATTTCATCACAAAAATCCAAAAGAAAGGTACTGGAACTAACTGCTAGTAATTAAATTATTTTTCATTATAATCACTCCATTTTTTGCAACTTTGTCTGTTTGGTCCACTGATCCATTTTCTAATTGGAAATAACATGGAAATGGCAACAGAATATTTTGAAAGGCAGAGATCAATTGCTGGTACCATATTTTGGTGCCAGGACAGTTACGCAAAATTCTATGGCACCATATAATGGTGCTCGGCACTTAATGTGTTGAGGCTGTATTTAATCTCTGAATTTCCATGACCTACATGCAGTGTCTTACACTTCTTCACATTAAAATCCAATAACCATTTTTCACTCCACTCCCTCAGTTTCAATAAGTCCCGTTTCATTGCTTCTATATCCTCATCAGTGTTAATCTTCATCAAAATTTTCAAATCATCAGCAAACAGTATAGATGGACATTCCAAATTTTTACCGAAGTCATTTATAAAGATTAAAAATAGTATTGGTCCAATTACTGAGCCTTGGGGGACTCCTGAGGTAACCTGTAACTTCTCCGATGTTTGGCCACTTATTTCAACATACTGATGTCTACCTGTTGTAAAATTTTTAATCCACTTAAGAAGTCTCCCAGTAATTCCATAGGAATGAAGTTTAATTAGCAGTCTTTGATCTGGTACTGTATCAAAAGCCTTTCAACAATCAAAATAATTTACATCTACAGGTGTTTTTTCATTAGTTGCATTGGTGAGATACGCCATGTATGTTAACAAATTTGTTAGAGTATTTCTTTTTTGTCTAAAACCATGTTGCATATCACTAAGTAGGTTATTACTCTCCAAGTGTTCTATTACTTCCTCTTATAAGTATTTCACATATTTTAGATGGTACACTTATCAAGGATACTGGTCGATAATTTAGAGAATTATGTTTATCACCCTTCTTGTATATTGGACACACTCTAGCTACTTTTCAGAGTTCTGGGACAATTCCTGTATGCAATGATTCTTGAATAATGATTGTAATTGGATATGACAAGTGATCATAGCATTCCTTAAATTTTGGGGGATGTATTCCATCTGGTCCCATAGCCTTGTTTACATTCAGTTTTTTCAATATATTTTTTACTTTCATTTCACTAATATTGATATTTTCAATCTTTGGTCCATTATATTCAGATCCATTCATTCTTGGTATGTCTGTGATGTCTTCATCTACAAAAACACTTTGAAAAGCTTTGTTAAATACAGTGGCTGTATCTTTATCATTATTAATTAATGTGGAATTATCTTGTCTTTTAAGACAGTTTTGCTTCTAACAAATAGTTGTTTCTCAACTTCCACTTTGATCCTCTTCATCATGGATGTAGTTTTGTTCCTTTCTCTTCTATAGGTTTCTCTCCTTAAAGGCATCTTCTTTTTCAGCAATCTTTTCCAGGCTTCATTCTTCTTATCTGTCTTCTTAGATCGCCTGTCATCCATTTAGGTTTAGCCTTTCTACTTTTCATAGCAATTGGGATGTACTTTTTCACAAGATCATTACAAATAGTATTAAAAACTTCACACATCTCAGTAGTAGACTTATCATTTAGAAATGAGTCCCACTCTAGCAATTCTAACTTTTGTCTAATTGCATTATAATTTCCTTTATGAAAAGAATAATTGCAATAATTTTCTTCAGTTCCAGCATCAATTTGAAAATCAGGAACAATATTAAATATCAAGAGAGAATGATGGCTTTTGCCCAGAGGACAACTTAGTTTAATATTTTCTACATCATGATCACTTCTTTCTAGAGCATACGAGATCAAGTCTAGATGAATTTTCCTCTCCTATATTATGAGTATCTTTATGGACATGCTGGTATAAAAAAACAATCTTCTATACTATCAATAAAATGTCTAGCTGCCTCTTGGGATATCCCATTTGTCAGTTTGTCTGTTTCCCAGTTAATTTCCTTTAAGTTAGGGTCGCCGCAATAAATACTTGATTTTCCCTTCTAAAATCAAAAGACAATTTTATTAGATCATTTAATAATTCATTATTTTCATTACTAGATGAGGGAGGTCTATAAATTATGCCCAGTAAAATCTTTCTATCATTTGTAAATTTAATTTCACACCATACAGCCTCTCTATATCGATGCATATTAAAAATTTTTATCTCAATTTCTGAAGAAACCAAACTGTTATGAACCAAAATACATACTTCATCCCCAGGTACATTCTGATTTTCTGTCTTTGTGAAAAATTATATAATCATTTTCAAAAATTTCATGATTCTATATCTGAACATTTAATTTTGTTTCAGTTAACATAATTATTTATGGGTTTTCTTTATTAATTAATTCATTAAATTCTTCAATTTTATTGAATATTCCATCAACATTAATGTAAATACATTAAATAACAGGGTTTGCAAAGGCATAGTAAAGGGGGCTAATCATGGCATTGTATTTGTTTTTTTCCTACTTTATTATTTAGTAAATGCCTGGACTTCTACTTAATTATAATATTTAGTAATGCATTGATTTTTTATAATTACTATTTTTTTTTAAGAGCTCATCTGGTGACTGCCTATTTGGGCATTAGACACCGTATTAAAACTGGCCTAGTTCTAGGCTACTTTAAAATAAAATTAAAGAGACGAAAAACACCCCAAAAGAGGGGAAAGGAAGCAAGCTCCTGCATTGGGGGGAGGTCCCCCTGGCGCAGGAGCATGCAACCTAGAGGGAACAAAACAAAACAAAAAAACCAAACCCTGCTTAAATAATAGGGAGAATGCCAGCCTCCCCCAAAGTCAACAAGTCCACCAGTCAATGTGCACCCACTCGTCCCAAGTACAAGGGACAGGCGGTAGTGACCCCGCCCATCCTGGTATCGGGACAGGTCATGTGCACGAAGATCACCCAGACTGGGACATTTGACAAGAATGTGCCAAACAGTCTGGGGGACGACGCAGTCGTCGCAATATGGCGCAGGCGAGCGCTCCATCAAATAGCGATGTGTCACACGAGTGTGTCCAATTCAGAGACGACAGAAAGCGACCTGAAGCCGTCGTGGCATTGGAGGATAGGTCCATGGGAACAGTCACGGCGCAATGGCACGCAACTTTAAGTTCCCTTCGACCGTCTCTGATCTTCTTTGCCAAGCATGCAGAAGAGATGCCTGTATGCCTGCCATGTAGTCAGGGTGATGAAGAGCGAAACTCTGGTCCGGTCGCAGACTCTTTGGTGCGCTCATTCTCCGCAATTCCTACATGTCCAGGAACAGAGCAGAAGATAATCTCAATATCTGCCCGGCTCGCCATAACTATGGCGTCACGGATACCGCGAACCAGGGGATGCGGAGATTCCAATGCCCCGAGAGCACTCAGGGCACTTTGTGAGTCACTATAGATCACAATTCGATCTCCGAACCGGGCACATCAGGTAATCTCCCGTACCGAGTGGTGTATTGCCACCAGCTCGGCCGTGAAGACAGATGCAGCACCTGGGAGAGGCCCGCTGACTTCAAACAGAGGGGATACGGCATGGAAGCCGCCCCCCTCTTCGGACTTGGAGCCATACGTATACACTTGCACAGTTCCAGCGTGACACGATGTGTGCTCCAAAAAGATCGAACGCAATACTCCCGGCGCAGTATAAGCTTTGGGAGCAGAGGCGTGGCGACAAATAGCCAAATGTGGTACCCTTCAGGGTGGCGTCCTGGGAAGAACCAGGGGCGCCACCGGTCCGAGAGCTATACCTAGCTCTCGAAGGAGTTTCCTGGCCCTAAACCCAAAGGGCTTAGGGTATGACTGGCGTCTCTCCGCGGCAGAGGCACCATCGAGATCAGCTGCGAATGCAGTGAGAGCTGTTGGGGACTGAGGGAGGCTCAGGCTTGCGCGTACAGGCGAGTGATGCACTGCACACGGCGTAGAGCGAGTGGCATCTCCCCAGCATCGACCAACAGGCTCTCAATGGGGAAAGTGCGGAAGGCACGGGTCGCAAGGCGAAGGCCGGTGTAGTGGATCGAATCCACCTTCCGCAATAAACGGTCGGCTGCGGATGCATAAAACTCGCATCCGTCGTTGAGCTTCGGAAGAAGAAAAGGATCGGTAAAAAAGTAAGGCAGTAGCCCTATCAGCGCCCCAATAGAGTGGTAGACTTCTGGAACAAATTGACACGGAGGCTCAATGGGGAAAGTGCAGAAGGCACGGGTCGCAAGGCGAAGGCCGGTGTAGTGGATCGAATCCACCTTCCGCAATAAACGGTCGGCTGCGGATGCATAAAACTCGCATCCGTCGTCGAGCTTCGGACGAAGAAAAGGATCGGTAAAAAAGTAAGGCAGTAGCCCTATCAGCGCCCCAATAGAGTGGTAGACTTCTGGAACAAATTGACACGGAGGGTAGTAGGTAGTACAAATTTAAATGTATTTAAGAGTAGGTTGGATGAGTTTATGGGGAGGGAAGGTTGTGATGGTTCCTAAGTTTTGTATATATTAATAGTTTGTATATATCTATAGCTGCATGATTTAGTTCTTGACAAGCCTTGATTGGTGATACCCTTGTTTGTGGATGCAATCCTCTGGATGTAGTTTTCCTGAGAGTTTGGGTGCCTTAAAAAAGAGGCCGTTTGACTTGGATGACCTATGATGAGCCCTTGTGGCTTTTGTCATCTGTTATATTATATTGTGTGGGACTTTGATTTTGTCTTCCCCTGGTGATGGTGCTTATTGTGGGTGGGTTTTGTCGGAGGTGGATGACCTTTGATAGGCCCTTGTGGCTTTTGTTATCTGTGAAATTATGTTATGGCTAACTTCACTATCCCTAGAACTATCATATTCTACCTCCTCCACTGACCCTCTACCTTCACCTGAAACATCTAACTGGCTACCTCACCACCTTGATCACTCAATTCCGGAACCAATTTTGTAGCTCTTCTTTGTACGGATTCCACCTATTCTCCCCCTGGCTAACCACCTCAACAGAGGCAACCCTATTCTCACAAAGAACAGGAGAAGCCTCCCTAGCTACACGTTTCCTAACCACTCTCCACTGTCCCCCATCCTCACTAGGCCTATTTCTAACTAATCTAAGGGGGCTAACTTCACTATCCCTAGAACTATCATATCCTACCTCCTCCACCTTCACCTGAAACATCTAACTGGCCTACCTCACCACCTAACCTATTCCCAGCCCTAGGCCTAACACTAAGTTCCCTCCAGCCTACATATCCTGTCTAAATCCTGCATTCTCATCCCCTCTAAATCTAAAATGCATTCACGCAGCCCACATACAACACATGTGTACCCCTCCCCAACTACACCACAACCAATGCATACATTCCGACACTCATGCTCACTTTCATCCCCGAACTCCATCACTTATTCAAACAAAGAGAGAACTTAAGTAGTAATAAGAAAAAAAGAGCAACTTAGCTTTCGTTGATTCTGTAGTGAAGAACTATAGAATAATCCAAAAAATAAATCAACACAACGAAACGAGATTTAAGGCACAATACAGTCCAAATCAGTCGCTAATTAAACCGTCAACCTAGAAATGAGTCTGTAAAATTCTTGAGAAGATGGTTAAGAATGGAATTTCTGATCATCTAGAGAGTAGCAGGCTAATTAATGATGCTCAGCATGGTTTTAGAAAAGGTAGATCGTGTTTAACTAATTTACTGGATTTTATAGATTATGTAACTAAAGAATTAGATAGGGGTGAGAAAGTTGACATGATCTACTTAGATTTCAGCAAAGCTTTTGATAAGGTTCCACATAGAAAACTAGTTCATAAATTAAAGCTGAATGGGATATGTGGGAACGTTTTAAATTGGATAACTGAATGGCTGAAAGATAGGAAACAGAGAGTTGTACTGAATGGAGTGAGGTCAGAGTGGAGGAATGTTATTAGTGGCATACCTCAGGGATCAGTTTTAAGCCCTTTATTATTTATAATTATGTAAATGATCTTGGGCAAGGTGTAAATAACAGTGTCAATTTTTGCTGATGACACTAAATTGGCAGCTGTAGTCAAAGAGGTTGAGGGTAGCTTTAATGGGATTATGTTTCTTGGCTCATTCCTGTGGATGCAGTTTTTTTTTATTGTATATTTTGGGGGACTTTGATTTTGTTTTTGACAGACTCCTATGGAGGCTTAAATTATATATTGTAGATGCATGGTCAGACATAATCCTATGATTTGTTTAAATTGTATATGGTAGAAGCATGATATGACAAAATTCTATGGATGCATAGAGTTAGAAGGTAGTAATAGAACTAAAGATCACCACTTAAAGATAATAAAACAGAAGTGCAGACTGGATGTTAGAAAATATTTTTTTCACTAACACAGTGGTGGATTATTGGAATAGTTTGCTACCTGAGACTGTAGACAGCCCAAACTTGAATGTTTTCAAGTGCAGATTGGATGATTATATGGAGATAGAGGGTTAACTTCTTACTTTTTGGTATGGGATTATGTTTCTTGGCTCATTCCTGTGGATGCAGTTTCTTTTTATCGTATATTTTGGGGGACTTTGATTTTGTTTTTGACAGACTCCTATGGAGGCTTAAATTATATATTATAGATGCATGGTCAGACATAATCCTATGATTTTTTTAAATTGTATATGGTAGATGCATGATATGACAAAATTCTATGGATGCATTATGTGGGTGGAATTTGATGGATACGGATTACCTTTGATAGGCCCTTGTGGCTTCTGTCATCGTGAAATAATGTTATATTATAACTTCTTAAGAGCTACTGCAATACTATCTACATCTTCTTTGAGTAACTTAGAATGAATGTTGGTAAATAAGAACATAAGAAAAGAAGGAGACTGCAAAAGACCATTCATGGCCTACACTTGGCAGCTCCTGCTCCAGTCAACACACAAAAGATTTTGTACCAGAGAAAAGTCATCAACATTGTCACCCTTTAAGGAGTTCATCAGATCTAATCTGCAATATACATAAAATGCATCCAGAGGATTATGTCCATTCATGCAACCGCAAAATACAATCTCCCCACTCCTTAGAAAAATATATACATATGTACATAAAAAAAAGTCAGTCCCATCTAGCAGCTTCATCCATATATTTATCTAATCTATTCTTAAAACTACCCAGAGAGGAGGCTTCTATCACATGTCTAGTGAGCCTATTCCATTCATCTACCACACGATTTGTAAACCAATTCCTCCCAATCTCCTTCCTAAACCTATACTTATTAAGCTTAAACCCATTGCTATGTGTCCTGTCATGTTCACTAAGTATAAGAACCTTACCCAGATCCCCTTTATTATATCCTTTTACCCATTTGAAGACTTTAATCAATTCCCCTCTGACTCTTCTCCTTTCCAATGTATGTAGATTTAGTTTTCTGAGCCTTTCACCATAAAGTAAGTTCCTTAGCCCACCAATCATCTTTGTCATCCTTCTCTGCACAGACTCAAGCAAATCAATATCCTTCCTATAATATGGTGACCAAAATTGTACTGCATAGTCTAGATGAGGCCTAACTAGCGCCAGATACAGTTTTAGAATGACTTCAGCAAGCACTCTTATTGCTTACACTCCTCCTAATGAATCCCAATATCCTATTAGCTTTATTCTTAGCATTTAGGCATTGCTTTCTAGGACGAAAGTCTGAACTTACCAAAATACCCAAGTCCCTCTCACAATGTTGCGAGTATGGCTGGATGCAATTCTAGCTTATTTTGGGGCTACTTTTCAGTGTTTTTCTGCTATCGCACTGGCCAATCCCAGATCTGTATTCAGTTTCATCAATGACCAATCAGAAAGCTCTATCCATTTTAAGGCTTTTTGTGCTTTTTATTATCAAAACTAGGTTCTTCTTTTATTTTAGATGTTATGCTTGATTAAACCATATTTTGGCCTTGCTAATGAGGCCTCACTTCTTAATTCTGACTAAAAAATGACTTTCATTTTGCTTCTGTATTGATTTCTCTTTGATTTTTTAAAAAGAGATTCCACGAGTTCTGGCTCACCGCCAGTAAACTTTACCCATCCGTCGTCTGACGAAAGTATTACCAATTATTTTGAGCATTGACTCATTGTTGGGGACAGCTCATCGCGGGGATGTCCTATGATGATCGAGTTTCAATCATTTTGGGATGGGGGGGGGGGTCTTGGGAGCACAGCCCCCTAGTATAGAAACGAAAATCGCCATTAACTTCATCAATTTCATCTCAGAAAAAGTAGCTACAAAAAGTAGCCCAAAATAAGCTAGGCCTCGGATCCAGCCATATTCTACACAATTACCTGAATGTTCTCTGAGCAGGATGACTTGCTATTATTTGCCTGCAATATAAGCCCTTTAATTATTTCTCTGTTGACATTAACGGTATTCAACTCTACTTCCCTTGACCTAGAATTATAATCAATTAATCTATCTGTTCTCATCTGTAAATCCTGAAGAAAAATGATCATTAAGAACCTGTACCATTTCCTCATCAGATTCTTTCAAAACCCCTTCATAACTAATAGGCCTAATTTTATCACTTAGATTTGTTATTAATTCAGTAACACTTCAGTTTCAGGGCGCATGATAGATGGCGCTGTTTATAGGCTGCAATATATGTCATGACGTCAGATGTGAACAATTACAGCATTATATTTTTGGTAAATATGTAGATGAGCTGCCCGGCTGATATACGTACTATTTTTCTCCGTGTTCCAAAATGTTGCATGTTTTTGGAGTACATTTAAGGGGACGGCTTGTGTGGGGGTAAACACAAGGGGGGGACCACACTATGAATATCCTGAGTTTCATTAAATTTGGGTGTGTCTGGGGGGCACAGCTCCCCAGTATATAATCCTAATTGTTTATAGAATAATGTTCTGATGTTTACAGAAGTGAATGCTTTAACTACATCATATCAGCACCTTTAATCGTTTTGCAAATTATAATAGGGGCTGGGGGTGGGGTATGATGACAGAAATGCTTGATTTCAATTTTTTCCACTTAATAGCTTTTTATTATCCTCATTCGAGTCATTTTTATTTAATATATTTTTCTACATTTTACTATTTTTATTACCTTCTTTTATACATTTAAATGTAATTAGCTAAATCATTTCAAGGAACTACCTTTTTTTTAGCCATTTGCGTATCATAGAGACGTTTTATACGTAGTTTCAAAATTGTATCGGTTGGTAAAGTGTGTCCGTCGTTTATTTCCAAATTATTAACTAGTTTCTGATAGAGAAAAATTTGTAACCTTTTTGGACGATCATAATTGCGAGATTTGTGGCTGGGCATTAGATAGGGTAAATATGTAGATTAGTGACTTGAATGGTGGGGCGTTGAACTAACAGTTCAACGCCTATCTTACAAGCTATATTTTGAATAGGACTCAAACAGCGTGTTTCGTTTGTTTTTCAGGCAATTTTGTAAAATAAAATGGCCTGCGTAAACAGCATTATCCGTTTGTTTACTTTTGGGCATTTTTTATAGAAAAAATTGCGGCAGCTATAATTTGAAAAAGACTCAAATGTGCATGAATATTCCGAGCAGGGGTATCTCCCCCACAAGCAGTCCCCTTGGATTTCTTGGGTCCCCTCCCCCAACAGCTTTTTACTGTCAGAAAAACCTAACCTAATAACAAATAATTCTTACTTTTATAGGTTTTTTGATTAGTTTATGCGCCTCTAGATAATCTAAAAGTTTTTCAGGATTATACAAACTAAAGCCGAAGTTGAATAACGAAGCAGCACATGGAGAGCACGAAAACACCATAATGAAACAAAAACATTTGCAAAATGGGTCCTATTTATAAGCTACGACGTTGCCAGTAAGAAGCTGTTATTGTCCGCAGCAAACAAAAAATACAAAAACAATAAAAGACATCAAGAAACCTTACCCAACTTAGAAAAACTATAAGCAAGCAGAGGCGCAGATATTTAGTAAATAATAGTCTAAAAGTTACAAATCCCCAAAACAACAAAAAAATATAACGCCGTGATTGGTCACATCTGAAGCTACGGTCTGACATCATAAAGAGATATATTGTAGCCGCTCCTTTGCTCTTCTTAATAATCTTATTTAGCTCATTTCTGCTTGACCTAAATGATTTAAATTCAGTTCAGTTGATAGTTCAAGGTATTGCCTTCACTTAGGCAACTATTATGGTATTTTCAAAGAGTGTTTGGCTGTCTGGCTTTGTTCTGGAAGGTTGTCTTGCAGGAAGCTCTTGATTCTCATTGTAAGATTGGGATATAATACTGATTTGGGTGTATAGTTTTTCTTGTATTTATTTAATACATCAATCACTGTATAATAAATACATTAGTGATTAATACTTTTGGGGAAGATAACTGGCAGCAATTCTGAGTAAGAATTTTTTGGGGTGAGTGTTAACTTTTTCCTTAGTAAATTTCTGAGAGTATGGCTGTTTGTATAGATGGTGAGAGCATGCCGTTTGAAAGTAGTGTGTATGTGGTGTGTGATGCATGTGGAGTTGAAAGGAGAGTGAATGTAACTGAATGCCGTGTGTGTTTTCTGGAAGGGGAGGTTAGGAGGTTGAGTGGGGAATGTAAGAGGTTAAATGATTTGGTGTTTGAGGTGAGAAGAGATGCAAGTGTGCGATTGAAGGATGAGATTAGTGCTAAGAGGGTGGAAGATAGGGCTAGGACTGGGAACAGTGTGGAAGTTGTGAGTGATGATGAATGGTGGGTGAAAATGGATAGGATAGATAAGTTAGGACAGGTTAGGTGTGTGAATGAGAGGGACATAGAACCTGTTAGGTTGACTAACAGATTCAATGTCCTGAGAGAGGAAGAGTGTGAAAGTGATTTGCCTGGTGTGATTGTGGATGAAAGCAGGATGGGTGGTAGTGTGACTGAGAGTAAGAGGGAGGGTAATGTTAGGCCAAGACAGAATAGGAGAATGACTGAGGTGCTAGTGATGGGTGACTCTCAGATTAGGTATTTAGATAGGAAGTTGAGTGATAGCAAGTGGAAGGGAATGAGAGTTTGTCTGCCGGGTGCTGGTGTAAGTGATGTTTGTGAGAGGTATGATAGGCTGGTTTCTGGGTGTGAGAGGGATGCAGTTGTGATTACGCATGTGGGAGTGAATGATGTAAAGAAGGTGGGTACATGTGAGTTACGTGAGCAGTATAAAAGGTTAGTTGAAAGGATGAGTAAAAGCAGGGTAAAAGGTGTTGCTTCTGGTGTGCTTCCGAGATTGGATGTGGGGGTAGAATGGTTGTCGCGTGCAATTGGTTTGAATGAATTTGTGAAAGGACTGTGTGAGGAGTTAGGATTGGTGTTTGTAGATGTCTGGGGAGGGTTTTACGGGAATAGGAGGTTGTATGCGATGGATGGGCTCCATCTTAGTCGGGCAGGTGTTGAGGTTCTATGGGGGGAGCTGGATAGTGTGATTAGGTCCTTACGGGTGGGAAACTAGAAGCTGTTAGAGGTAAGGGAATAACAGGAATAGAGGGCAGGTGTAGGAAATGGAAGGGATGCAGAGATAGAGGAATAGCTAAGGGAGAGGGCATACTGATGTGTTATAGGGGGACTAATGCACAAGTGAATGAGCAGATAACTAGGAATAGAAAAGCACGATGCAATGAAGATGGGAATAATAAAAAAAACTTAAAAATATACTACACAAATGGTCGGAGTATAAGGAATAAGATAGATCTCTTAAGAGCGTTAGCGAGTGAAGAGAATTTTGATATAATTGCGATAACAGAGTCATGGCTTGATTTGGCAGGAAATCACTTTAAACCTGAGGTTGAGATTGAGGGCTTTAACATGTTCCATACAGATAGGAATAGGAAGAGAGGAGGAGGGGTTATTATTTATATTAAAGATAATCTCCAGTGTTGTGTAAACAGTACAATTAAATTAGATGATAACACAGAGTCATTATGGCTAAATGTAAAGGAAGGTAAAAACAAGCTTGTCATAGGATTATTATACAGACCACCAAATCTTAGTAAGGAAGCTTCAAATCTTCTGTGGCAGGAGATTGAACGGGCATGTAGAAGTAAGCATGTGTATAATGGGCGATTTTAATTACAGAAATATAGACTGGGAAGCTCTTGTGGGTGATCAGGAGGCTGAGGAATTTTTGAATGTTGTCCAAGATAATTTTCTGAGGCAGATTATTAACGAACCCACTAGAGGTAATAATATACTGGATTTAGTTCTGACAAATAGGGAAGAAGTTATTAAGGATACTGAGATTGGAGGAAATTTGGGTAATAGTGACCATTGTGAAATTAGATTCAAGTTGAAATGGAATGGTATTGATAGTAGCATGAAAAATGTTGAAATTCCTGACTTTAGAAGAGCAAATTATAATGGGCTAAGGACTTACCTGGAGGCAGTTGTACAGAAACCAGGCAATGAAATCAATTCAGGAATAGATTCAATGATATCAGTTAGTGGAGACAATAATCACCAGGAGGAAGAGATTACAATTGAAGAGGAGTATGAAAGAATAATTGAGCAATTAATTACAGGTCAGATGATTAACATTCCTTATAAGGAGATTAGGACTAAAAATAATGACCCAAAATGGATGACAGATAAAATTAAGCATTATATTGGCATTAAAAAGGGCATTTATAGGAAAATAAAAAATGGAGAGGATCACTTAAGGCAGAGATATAATGAACTAGCAAGAGATGTTAAAAAGTTAGTTAGAGTAGCAAGGAGAAATTATGAAATTAAAGTGGCAAATAGGGCAAAGGAAGATCCTAAAAGTTTTTATCAATTATACAAAACTAAGGTTAGAGATAAAATAGGCCCACTTATAGATTCCAATGGAGAATTAGTGAGTGATAGGGACTCAATGGCTGGAATGCTAAATGACTTTTTTCTCTCAGTATTTACACAGGAGGATACTCTAAATATACCTGAGGTGTCAATGATCTTTCGGGGTAATGATGAAGAGAAATTAAAGGATATCTTGATCACAAAGGAGATAGTGACAAAGGAAATTGATAAAATCAAAAGTAGTAAAGCACCCGGTCCTGATGAGGTCTTTCCTAGAATTTTGAAAGAATGTAAGGATGTGTTAAGTGAGCCCCTAGCATGCATCTTTAGAAAATCATTGGAGAGTGGCATTGTGCCAGTGGCATGGAAGAAAGCCAATGTGATACCTATATTTAAGAAAGGGGATAAAACAAATATGTCTAATTACAGACCAGTAAGTTTGACATCAGTGGTAGGGAAAATGATGGAATCTATTATAGCAAGGAATATTAGGGATCACTTGGATAAGCATAAGTTGATAAAAGAATCACAGCATGGCTTTAGTAAGGGTAAATCCTGCCTGACTAATTTGCTGTCTTTTTATAGTAAGGTGTATGAAGCAGCAGATAAGGATGAAAACTATGATATTTTATACTTGGACTTTAGTAAGGCTTTTGATCGAGTGCCACACTTACGGCTTCTGAGCAAAGTTAAAGCACACGGGATCGATGGCAGTATATTTAGGTGGATTCAGTCATGGCTTGGTGACAGACAGCAAAGAGTTAGTATAGATGGAGTTAAATCTGAGTGGGGGTGTGTTAGCAGTGGAGTTCCGCAAGGATCTGTTTTGGGTCCCTTGCTATTCTTAATTTATATTAATGATCTTGACATAGGTATAAGTAGTGACCTGAGTAAATTTGCTGATGATACTAAGCTAGGTAGGGCCATTAGGGCTGATTCTGATGCTGTTGTAATGCAGGAGGAATTGACCATTCTGTCCAATTGGGCTGAGAAATGGCAAATGAAGTTTAACATAGACAAATGTAGTGTACTTAGTATAGGTAGAAATAATCCACTGAATAGTTATAAATTAAATGGGAGAAATTTAGGGAGGACCGATTGTGAGAGGGACTTGGGTATTTTGGTAAGTTCAGACCTTCGTCCTAGAAAGCAATGCCTAAATGCTAAGAATAAAGCTAATAGGATATTGGGATTCATTAGGAGGAGTGTAAGCAATAAGAGTGCTGAAGTCATTCTAAAACTGTATCTGGCGCTAGTTAGGCCTCATCTAGACTATGCAGTACAATTTTGGTCACCATATTATAGGAAGGATATTGATTTGCTTGAGTCTGTGCAGAGAAGGATGACAAAGATGATTGGTGGGCTAAGGAACTTACCTTATGGTGAAAGGCTCAGAAAACTAAATCTACATACATTGGAAAGGAGAAGAGTCAGAGGGGAATTGATTGAAGTCTTCAAATGGGTAAAAGGATATAATAAAGGGGATCTGGGTAAGGTTCTTATACTTAGTGAACATGACAGGACACGTAGCAATGGGTTTAAGCTTGATAAGTATAGGTTTAGGAAGGAGATTGGGAGGAATTGGTTTACAAATCGTGTGGTAGATGAATGGAATAGGCTCACTAGACATGTGATAGAAGCCTCCTCTCTGGGTAGTTTTAAGAATAGATTAGATAAATATATGAATGAAGCTGCTAGATGGGACTGACTTTTTTATGTACATATGTATATATTTTTCTAAGGAGTGGGGAGATTATTTTGCGGTTGCATGAATGGACATAATCCTCTGGATGCATTTTATGTATATTGTAGATTAGATCTGACGAACTCCTTTACAGGGGGACAATGTTGATGACTTTTCTCTGGTAAGAAATCTTTTGTGTGTTGACTGGAACAGGAGCTGCCAAGTGTAGGCCATGAATGGTCTTTTGCAGTCTCCTTCTTTTCTTATGTTCTTATGTTCTTCTTATTGTTATTTATGAAGCTGTTGTGTGTTAGTTTACTAACACTTCATCATCAACCTAGGTATATATCTATATCTATACAAACATTAGCAGCCATAGGCACATATATATATATATATATATATATATATATACAAATATGGTAAACATGTAGACGAGCAGCCCAGCCGGGAAAAATTATTTGTGTGTAAATATTATCGTTCACCCGTGTTTGAGTTTTCTTCAAATGATAGCTGCCGCCCTTTTTTGTATTAAAAAAATGCCAAAAGTAAACAAACCGAAAACATTGTTTACGTAGGCCATTTTTTTTTTACAAAATTGCCTGAAAAAAACAACAAACGAAACACGATGTTTCTGTACTAATTGCAGTGGTAATACTTCAGAAATAGCGAAGAGGAAAGCCTATTTATTTTGCGTCCTATTCAAAATCTAGCTGACTTGAATCACGTTTTATTTTCGAGCATCTAAATTTAAAGTTAGGGTTCACATCTAATACTCAGCCACAAATGTCGCATTCGCGTTTAATTCGCACTAAATTATGAAATTATGAGTCTTCGACTGACCTTCGAACAGGTAGCACGTGTTTTATAGAGCTCTCAGTCTGTTGATCTATTTTTCAGATTTTTCTATAGTTTGTTTGTTTTTTGTTTTTTTTCTCACCACAATCAGCCAAAGCTAAGTTGCTCTTCTTTTTTTTCTTATTGCTACTTAAATTCTTTCTTTGTTTGAATAAGTGATGGAGTTTGGGGATGAAAGTGAGCATGAGTGTCGGAATGTATGCATTGGTTGTGGTGTATTAGGTGAGGGGTATACATGTGTTGTATGTGGGCTGCGTGAATGCATTGTAGATTTAGAGGGGATGAGAAGGCAGGATTTAGACAGGATATGTAGGCTGGAGGGGTTAGTTGCTGAGCTCAGGAGGGAACTTAGTGTTAGGCCTAGATTTGGGAATAGGTTAGGTGGTGAGGTAGGCCAGTTAGATGTTTCAGGTGAAGGTAGAGGGCCGGTGGAGGAGGTAGGATATGATAGTTCTAGTGATAGTGAAGTTAGCCCCCTTAGATTAGTTAGAAATAGGCCTAGTGAGGATGGGGGACAGTGGAGAGTGGTTAGGAAACATGAAGCTAGGGAGGCTTCTCCTGTTCTTTGTGAGAATAGGGTTGCCTCTGTTGAGGTGGTTAGCCAGGGGGAGAATAGGTGTGTGAGTCAGAGGGACACAGAACCTATTAGCTTGACTAATAGATTCAGTGCCCTAAGAGAGGAAGTAACTGGAAGTGATATGACTGATGGGGGTGGGGGTGGAGTTCGAGTGACTGGTAGTTTGAATGAGAATAGGAGTGGGGATGGAGTTAGGTCTGTGGGGGTTAGGAATAGGAGTCTGACTGAAGTGCTTGTGATGGGTGATTCGCGAGTTAGATATTTAGATAGGAAGTTGAATGCAAGTAGATTGAATGGTTTGAGGGTGTGTTTGCCGGGTGCTGGAGTGAGAGATCTGTCTGATAGGTATGAGGAACTGGTGTCTGGCTGTGCAAGGGATGCGGTTGTGATTACACATGTAGGAGTGAATGATGTGAAGAAAGTGGGTGCATGTGAGTTACGTGAGAGGTACAAGAGGTTGATTGAAAAGGTGAAAGAAAGTAGAATGAAAGGTGTTGTGACAGGTGTGCTTCCAAGAATGGATGTTGGGGTAGAATGGATGTCTCGTGCAATTGGTCTGAATGATTATGTGAGGAGGATGTGTGAGATGGAAGGTGTCATGTTTGTGGATGTGTGGGATAGGTTTGTTGGAATGAAAGAAATGTATGCGATGGATGGACTGCATTTGAGTAGGAGGGGGGTAGATGTGTTGTGGGAGGAGTATGATCGTGTTATTAGGTCTTTGCGGGCGGGAAACTAGATACTAATAGTGGTCAGGGAATTATGAGAGGACATTATAGTACTGAAAGTAGAATGGACTTGGCACATAACAGAAATAGGTTCCAAGGCGATAGAGGTGAGGTCATTCAAGTTTCAAGAGGTGCTTCAGGGATAGGGGGGTTAAATTGTTTCTATACAAATGCTCGTAGTCTTAGAAACAAGAAGGATGAGCTATTTAGTTATATTAGCAATGAGGATATAGATATATTATGCGTTACTGAATCATGGGTTAATGAAATAGAATTTAGTGACACTATAAGTGAATTTGATTTTCAGGGCTATAATATGTACATTAGTCAAAGGACAGGTAGGATTGGTGGAGGAATAATTATCTATATAAAAAACAACATTGTTTCAAGTTTAAATACTTCAATAAAGCAGGATGGAGTTGAGTCACTTTGGATAGATATTAGGTTCAGTAAAAATAGAATGGTGCATTTGGGAGCTTTTTACAGGCCACCTGGGCAGACTGATGATATAGATGAACTAATGATAAGGGAAATAAGTAAGGGATGTGAAACAGATGCAGTTATTATTGGGGACTTCAACTTAAACTCTGTGGACTGGGAAAATATGATAGGTAGGGATAGAACAAGTGGCAGGTTCATAGAATGCTTTGAGGATAATTTTTTGAATCAATTTGTTAATGAGCCAACGAGGGGGGACAATATATTAGATTTAGTACTTTCTAACAGTGATCATTTAGTTCAAGAATTGACTGTTGGGGAAGCATTGGGAAATAGTGACCATCAGATAGTTCGTTTTAACTTGGGAATTGAGAAGGGTAAAATAACTGAGAATGCTGAAAAAGTTCCAAATTTTCATAAGGGAGATTATGTAAAACTTCGAAGCTTGCTAAATTTGGTAGACTGGGATATAGAATTCAGAGGTAAAAATGCTTATGGGATGTGGGATACTTTCAAGCATATAATAAATGTAGTCCAAGAACAATGTATCCCAATGAAGGCCATTAGGAACAAAAGTAGGAAACCATTATGGTGGAATCAGGAGATAGCTAGAAAAATTTCAGAGAAGAAAAGGGCATATAAAAAATTACAGGTAGAAAATAATATTCAAAATTTAAGTGATTATAGAATGGCTAGGAATGAGTTAAATAAGATTATAAAGAAGAACAAAAGGGTGTCAGAAATTAAATTAGCTCAGGATAGCAACAAAGATCCTAGAAAGTTCTTTAGTTACTATAAAACTAATAACAAGTGTGGCAGAGTTAAAATAGGACCTATCAAATATGAAGGGTTTGTGAGAGAAACTGATGAGGAAATAGTTGAGGTACTAAATGGTCATTTTGCATCAGTATTTACAAAAGAGAAACTAAATAGTCCTATGTATAGTACTCATAGGTCAGGAAAAGAGGTGTTTACTAACATTTGTGTGGATCGGAGGATGATAAAAGGACTAATAGGTGATTTAGATACTACCAAGGCCTCCGGCCCTGATAATATTCATTCTAGGATACTTAAGGAAGGGGTAGAAAGTATCTCAATAGCTCTGGACAAGTTATATACTAGGTCATTGGAATATGGAGAAATACCCGATGATTGGAAGAGAGCGAATGTAGTCCCCATTTTCAAAAAGGGTAGTAAAGAGGATCCAAATAACTTTAGACCGGTTAGCCTAACTCCTGTAGTCTGTAAAATTCTTGAGAAAATAGTTAAAAAAGGGATTTGCCAACATCTAGAGAGGGAGGGGTTAATCAGCGATGCTCAGCATGGGTTTAGATCAGGTAGATCATGTTTGACTAACTTACTAGACTTTCTGGAGTTTGTAACAGATCAAGTAGATAAGGGAGAGAATGTAGATATAATTTACTTAGATTTTAGTAAAGCATTTGATAAGGTACCACACAGGAGACTAGTTCATAAATTAAAAATGATTGGGATATGTGGGGGTGTTTCAAATTGGATAGCTGAGTGGCTGAAAGACAGGAAGCAAAGGGTAGTGCTAAATGGTGTAAAGTCAGAGTGGAGGGATGTTATCAGTGGGGTTCCTCAGGGATCAGTTCTCGGTCCATTATTATTTGTCATCTATATAAACGATCTTGGGGAGGCAGTTAATAATAAAGTGTCAATTTTTGCGGATGATACCAAATTAGCAGCTGTAGTTAAAGATATTGATGATAATTTTAAAGTGCAGGGGGACTTAAATAAATTGTTATCCTGGGCACATAAGTGGCAAATGACTTTCAACCTTGATAAGTGCAAAGTTATTAACATGGGAAAAGATAATAGAGAATTTAACTATGAAATGGATGGGCATTGGCTCAGCTCAGTAGAGGATGAGAAAGATCTAGGAGTAGTAATAGATAAGTCATTAAGGTTTTCTAAGCAGTGTATTGAAGCAAGAAATAGGGCAAATAGGGTGCTGGGTTTTATTAAGAGAAATGTCAGTTACAAAAGTAAGGAGGTTATTCTTAAACTCTATAACTCTTATGTTAGGCCACATCTAGAGTACTGTATACAGGCATGGTCCCCACATTTTAGACACGATATTAACCTTCTTGAGTCAGTGCAACGGAGGGCAACAAAGATTATTCCTTCCCTGAGGCACCTTGAATATGAAGATAGACTGAGGGTATTAAATATGTTCTCGTTCGAAAGGAGGTGTGTGAGAGGGGATATGATTGAGCTCTTTAAAATTTTTTCCGGGATAGATAAATTGGATGTTAGCAAGTTTTTTGAGTATGATGATGGAAATCGGACTAGAGGTCACCACTTGAAAATTAAAAAGCAAGGGTGTAGGTTGGATTTAAGAAAGTATTTTTTCACCAATAGAGTGGTAGACTTCTGGAACAAATTGCCGCAGAGGGTAGTAGGTAGTCCAAATCTAAATGTATTTAAGAGTAGGTTGGATGAGTTTATGGGAAGGGAAGGTTGTGATGGTTCCTAAGTTTTGTATATATTAATATTGTTTGTATATATCTATAGCTGCATGATTTAGTTCTTGACAAGCCTTGATTGGTGATACCCTTGTTTCTGGATGCAATCCTCTGGATGTAGTTTTCCTGGGAGTTTGGGTGCCTTGAAAAAGAGGCCGCTTGACTCGGATGACCTATGATGAGCCCTTGTGGCTTTTGTCATCCGTTATATTATATTGTGGGGGACTTTGCTTTTGTCTTCCCCTGGTGATGGTGCTTTTTGTGGGTGGGTTTTGACGGAGGCGGATGACCTTTGATAGGCCCTTGTGGCTTTTGTCATCCGTGTAATTATGTTATGTTATGTTATGTTAAAAAGGTGTTTAATTTATCTTTATCAGAAACTAGGGTCAATAATTCTTCAATAGACGACGGACAAAGTTCACAATTCGATACTATTTTCATGTCTGATTGATCATTTTCAAACTGCGTAAAAGGGGAATGTTTGACACCCAAACTGCTAAAAAACAAGTAGTTCCTTGAAATGATCTAGCTAATTACATTTAAATGTATAAAAGGTAATAAAAAAAGTAAAATGGGAAAAAATATATTGACAAATAAAAATGACTCAGAATGAGGATAATAAAAAGCTATTAAGTGGGGAAAAAAATTAAAATTAAACTCAGGATATTCATGTGTAGTCCCCCCCATGTGTTTACCCCCACACGAGCCATCCCCTTAAATGTACTCTAAAAACGTGAAACATTTTGGAACACAGACGAAAATAGTACGGTTTATCGGCTGGGCTGCCTGTCTACATATTTACCACAAATATTATCAGCTATAGTTATTCCAATACTCTATTGGGTAAATATGTAGATGAGCGTCCCAGCCGGAAAGATGTACTATTTTCATCCGTGTTCCAAAATATTTTACGTTTTTGGAGTACATTTAAGGGAACGGCTCGTGTGGCGTTAAACACGATGCGTGGGCCGCACTATGATGATCCTGAGTTTCATTAAATTGGGGGGGGTCTGGGGTGCACAGCCCCCAGTATATAATCCTAATTGTTATAATGTTCTGACGTTTACAGAGGTAAATGCTTTAACTACATCATGTCAGCACCTTTAATCGTTTTGCGAATTATAATATGGGTTGTGGGTGGGGTATGATGTCAGAAATGCTTGATTTCAATTTTTCCCATTTTACTATTTTGGTAATTGTGTAGACGATGGCCGGATGCGATTATTTTGAGCGTCGGCTTGTTGTTGGGTATGGCTTGCGGCGGGGATAACACTGCGATGACCCTGAGTTTCAATCCTTTTTGGGGGGGTTCTGGGGGGCACAGCCCCCCAGTATAAAAATGAAAATTGCCATAAAATTCTTCGATTTCATCTCTAAAAAAGTAACAACGAAAAGTAGCCCAAAATAGCCCCCAAAAAGCTAGGCCTAGGATCCAGCCATCGTCTACACAATTACCACTATTTTTATTACCTTCTTTTATACATTTAAATGTAATTAGCTAGATCATTTCAAGGTACTACTTGTTTTTTAGCAGTTTGGGTGTCAAACATTCCCCTTTACGCAGTTTGCAAATGATCAATCAGACGTCTTTTAAGCAGTGTGAAAATGGTATCGAATTGTGCGTTTTGTCCATTTTCCATATCGGAATTATTAACTCTAGTTTCTGATACAGAAAAATTGTTCACCTTTTTGGATGTTCATAATTTAGTTAAAATTAAAAGCGAATGCAACATTTGTGGCCGGGCATTAGATGTGACCCCTCAGTTTGAATTTAGATGCTCGAAAATAAAACGTGATTCAAGTCAGCTAGATTGCGAATAGGACGCAGACGCGCAAAATAAATAGGCTTTCCTCTTCATTATTTCAGAAGTATAACCACTGCAATTAAATATGGAAACAGCGTGTTTAGTTTGTTTTTTTTTTCGGGCAATTTTGTAAAAAAAATGGTTTGTTTACTTTCGGGCAATACAAAAAATAGCGGCAGCTATCATTCGAAGAAAACTCCAACGTGCATGAATATTCAGACACGGGTGAACGATAATATTTACACAAAAATAATTTTTTCCGGCCGGGCAGCTCGTCTACATGTTTACCCTCCATTGGGAGTCACTATTTAACAAAATTTAGTTTTAATCTTAGTCATTATTACTGTGCATAAGGATACTTATTTCATAAAAGTCCACTTATATTCAGACCGTCTTCCTCATCAGCAATAATATTTATACATTTATTTTACTGTATGCCACATGGGTGTCATGTTATTGTGAATATTCTTCTCGTCTTCTACTTTTATACTACAATTTATATACACTAGATTAATTTTAATTTGTTCTCTCTTACTCTCCAGAGGTTATGGAGTTTGTATTTGTTTTCTTGTAATCTATTAAGATTTTTATCAAATAAAAATTCTCCTATGATTTTATCATTATTATTTATAAATTTAGTTTTAAGAGCATTTATTTTAACTTTTTTCGTGCAGTGCTGGACAAATATATATAAATTTTTGAATATTTTCCAATTCCTGGTGACAAAGGTTGCAGGTTGCATTCTGATTTTTAAATCTATTTATGTCATTTAATGGCAGGGTGTTTGTTCTAGTTTTAGAGAGAATCACTGAGGCTGCTGTTTTATCATAAATATTTTCTTCTATTTCCTTTTTGTACTCTCTATAGATATTTAGAGTACTTTTACTATTGAGTTCTAACAACCATTGCTTTATATCCCAATCTCTCAGTTTGGATTTCAGAAGGGCTTTATCCATACCCAGCCATCCTGGCCGCCGTGCTGACGGGATTCAGCACCCCGTCTGACCCCAGCTTAGCCTCTTCTTCTTCCTTCAAAACACTTGTATCCTCGCTTTTCATACAACCTCTCCTACAACTTTCTCTGGTCAGCCTCTAATTTCACAGGGTAGATACTAACCTTCTTCTCAGCCAACCGTCCCAGATCGGGGCTGAGCAGGGAGGGGACAATGTTGCCTAGCCCCTGAGTTCCAGTTTGGGATGGTGGGTTTTTAACAACCTTCTTCATCCGCACCCATACCTTCCTCACATCCCTTTTCATTCTATCTTCACACTCTATCAATTTTACGCCGTGCCTAAGGTGGAGCCGCCATGCCAAGGGACTGCCAAGCCACCTACCAGGCGGGAGGGGTGGTCCTGAATGGCGGCACCTGGCTCTGCCATGCCTGTACGCACCCCTTGCAGAGCAGGCTACTGCGAGGGGTAATGAGCTATTGCTTCCCGTAAAAAGGTCACCATGCCCAATTATAAAAAAATAAAAAATCTTCCCTCAATTTCCCCTTGTCCATTGACGGAGTTGCCCTCAGGCAGCTCCACAGAAAAAATGGAGGCCACCTCCTCTGTGCATGTTCTGGGGACCCTCCAAATTTCACTAACCGGAGAGGAGGCTTACTCCTCTCCTTCAACTATTGGTGTAGGGGACTCCCTCTCACCCCCTTGTCTGGAGAGGCCTTAGGGCTCCTCCCTTTTACCAGCGGCAGTCCCTACTTTACTTTCCAAGGGGACTGCCAAGAAAGCCAGCAGGCAGCCCATCGCTGACCGCTCCCCATTGAAGCGGCTTGGTAGGGCAAACCCCCTTAGGGTAGAGAGGGAAGCCAGGTCCATTCGGTCGCTTCCCTCAAAAGACCTGCTTGCAAGAATATTAAACCTTGCCGGGGTCGAGGCCTGTGCTTCCCAAGATGAGACTAAAGACACATTTGCCAGTAGGACCTGCGATGTCCTCGGGGAAGGGGGGGGCAACTGGAGCCCCCCGCTGAGATAGACATAGTCCTTGAGGCAACCTAGCCTCAGGCGGTAGGGACTTCCATGGGAGCGAGTTCGGGCTCGGCACCAAGAACCGAACTCGAGTCCGCCCATATGCAAGGTCCTCAAACGAACTGGGTTTTCCAGGCAGTACAAAGAGGGGAGGGATCTCCTCCGACCGGTGCCTCTGCGACTACTAGGACCTTCTCCATTTCGGAGAAGGACCTGGCTGAGGCCGGTCCATCTGACCTGGGGGCTCCTGCCAGCGGAGGTGATAAGCGGGTTCATTCCCCGCCCTCCTCTCCTAGAAAGAAAAAAATAGGAAAAAGACTAAGAAGACTAGGGATTCCTCTCCATCTGCGGGAGCTGCGGGGACGGATGGGTCTGCTGCCACTTCGGTAAGCGACCAAGCCAAGATCGGCACATCCGGACCCTCTGCCCCCGGTGCGGAGCCCCTGATTAAGACGAAAAGTGCGCAGGGCGGAGCCTCGATAACATCGGGGCCACTCATTTAGAGGTTACCTGGCGTTTTCGAGCACCCTGGCTTCAAACGCTTCCTCGCTGTTCGCTCCACTGATGGCACCATGTTGGCGAAGGGCAACATGATCCATCAGAGGAGAGCATTAGCTAGTGTAATTGGTAGAGAGCCGAAGGTGACCCGTTTCTCGGACGGGAGCCTTCTGGCGAATGCGGCGGTCCCTCCGAAGCGGCCAAGATAAGTGCTCTTCGGACACTTGATGGAACCCCGGTGAGTGTGACGCCGCACTCTACCATAAACTTTATGAAAGGAGTAGTTTATGTGAGGGAACTCGTTGACTACTCCATTGAGGACATCACCTTAGAGCTGGCCGACCATGGGGCGGTCAAGGTCGAATGTGTGATGAGAAAACAGGGAGGGGCCTCGAGACCCACCCTTACACTCTTCGTTACGTTCGACTGTGACAAGCTTCCTGAGTCGGAGCGTGCCGGTTAGTACCGCTATCGCGTTAAGGCATTCGTGCCACTGCCGCGGCGGTGCTATTACTGTCACCGCTTCGGCCATACGAATCGCTCATATAGACGTGCAAAGTCGGGGTTACCCGAAGTATGTGTAAATTGCTCCAAGGCGGCACATGATAAGTCCAAATCGTGTATGGCCAAGTGTGTCAATTGCGGAGAGCCGCATCCCGATTCGAAGCAATCTGGTGCATATCTCCTTGAGAAAGTAATCCTAGCCGTTCAGGCCCAAGATCGACTCTAATTCCGCGAAGCTAAGGACTTAGTCCTGGTGCGCCCGTCTCTGCCTGGGGTTTCCTTTTTAAATGGTTTAGGTAGGCCAAGGTCCGGTTACAAGGTCAGATCCTCGTAAGGAAGGGCTAGTCCAAAAGATGCTACTTTGAAACTTAGTATTGGCTGAGAGTTCCAAATCTCACTTAGTTACAGGCTATTGTTATACGGCTATGATGAGCTTGAGGGTCAGAATGCAAAGGAGTACGCAAAAATAGACTTTAATAAATATTAATAATTAAAGTTAATATGATACAATAATACACAGTTAATTAAGACACATAGTTACACAAATGATAATGGGGAACGGTAGACGGCAATTATAAATTTAGGGAAGCTAAAATATTCGTTACGATACCTTGTGCACAAATGGAGCGGTTGGGGACGACGTTCGTCGTTTCCGGCAAAGCATTGAGATGATGGTTGGGTCACTTCGACGGGGTCCAAGGTCAACTTGTTTGTAGTGAAATATTCTTTGGAGATGGCGGGGGGGGGGGGGATGGAGCAGAATCTTCGAGAAGGGAGGTTGGGAATTTGTCCGGTGTAAATTCCTTTGAAGAAAACGGAGGGTAAGTTTCAACGAGACGTCAACGGTTTGTTTAGTCGGAGATGCGTAATCAAAGGGTATTACGCTAAGATGAATCTTAACTGAAGCCTTTTGGGTTAAGACTTGGTTCTTGTTTGGAGATGGCGTCCTCATATTGAAATAGCACACAACCAAGACCTTCGTTCCTGGCGTCAGTGCGAAGCCCGAACGATTTTTCAGGATTGGACAACTTCAAAATGGAGGCAGAAACTAACTTCATTTTCAAGGAATTAAAATTTACGGTGGCCTTCGGGTTCCAGATTATTGAGTCGGTGGAGTTCTTTTTCAAAAGGTCCCAGAGGGGGGCGGCCAGGGACGCAAAATTTGGGACAAAGCGTCGGTAGAATGAAGCGGATCCCATGAAAGACCGGAGCTGCTTCTTAATGCAGTGAAGAGGCATATCGACGATGGCCTTTATCTTCTCCTCCTGGGGACTAAGTTGGTTTTTCCCAATATTAAACCCTAAATATTTAATGGTTTCAAAGGCGAAGTGGCACTTACCAGGTCCAATAGTAAGACCGTTTTCTCGCAACCGGGTTAGCAAACCTCGCAGGGATACTAAATGTTGGTCCCAGTCGCGAGTAGCAATATAAATATTGTCAAAATAGAAATAAGTATTTGGCAAACCATCTAAAATTCTCCGCATTAACCGATTATAATTGCTACAAGCGGTTATGAGCCCGAAGGGAAGCTTCTTGAACTGCATAAGGCCTTTGTCAGTAGCAAACGCAGTAAATTTCCTCACTTCTGGAACGCGACTTGGTAATAGGCCTTTCACAGGTCGAGTTCAGTAATGAGTTTCGCTTCATCAAACAGATGGAGGTTTTGATCTATCTGAGGGATGGGTTTGGCCTCGAAAACGGTGACGGAATTCAGTTTCCGAAAGTCGACACACATCCTATAAGAGCCGTCGGGTTTTTTTAACCATGACTATCGGCGAGCAATAATCAGAAGCAGAGGGCTCAATTATGTTTAATTGGAGCAAATTCTCCACCTGTAAATTAAAGGCTTTCCTCAAGTGAATAGGTAAGGGATAAGGCTTAGATCTAACCAGTCCATGTGTCGTGAGTTTGATGTCGCGTATCCAGGTTTATCGGAACTAACGTCACTAAACCGACTAAGGAGGAGCTGGAGTTGGTTTCGTTGATGTGGTGTCAGCTGCTCGTCGATTTTCAGACCATCAGTGGATAAGTCGGTCTCTCCTGGTAGGGACGGTAGAGAATAGTCTTCGTCCTGCTCAACACATACCATTTGTACAATATCAAGGGATTTGGCTGGGTAATCCGATTCCATGGTGGATCTTTCATCGAGGGCCACATTATTAACATTGGCACGGCGGTGGTACCTCTTTAGCATATTGATGTAGAATAATTTTTCTCCGGAGGGTGTTTGGATTAGATAGTCGACACGTCCGCGTGCCTCCAAAACCGGAAAGGTGCCTTTCCATTGGCTTAGGAGTTTATTGCACTCGGTGGGCAGCAATAAGAGAACTTGGTCTCCTGCTTTGAGGCGGCGGTCTTTAGATTTAACGTCGAAGTATGTTTTTTATTTATCTAAATTTACTTAGGCGTTATGGGATGCGATGCTGGCACATTGTGCTAACCTCTCGCGGACTTCCAGCACATACGTATAGGAAGATTTAACTTCTTGATCGAGTTGAAGTTGTGAGAACAACTCCTTTAAAATACTAAGGGAGCCTCTTACGTTACGATCATACAGCAATTCGAAGGGAGCAAAACCAAGTGTACGATGCGGGATTTTCCTGTAGGCGAAGAGGGACACAGGAAGATAGCGTTGCCATTCACGTGGCTGTTCGGCACATATCTTACGGAGGATGGACTTGAGAGTACCATTTAATTTCTCACACATTCCATTGGTCTCTGGGTGAAAAGGAGTAGTAAACAGGGGCTTTACCATCAGTAATTTTCCCACATGCTCCATTAATTCTGATTTAAACTGTCTTCCTCTGTCGGACAACACCTCCTTCGGAACGCCTACCCTCGAGAAAATGGATATGAGGGCTTCGGCACAGGTGATGCTATCTATCCTCTTTAGTGGGACAGCCTCGGGGAAACGCGTGGCAAAATCCACTAAAGTGAATATATAGCTGTGCCCTTCACTCGAGAGGCCACTCGATGGCCACTCGGGAGAAGGGTTCAGAAATTATGGGGCCTCTCTGAAGAGGTTGGGTTTACGTGACCTTTAACAGAGGTCTTCTGACAAATGTCACAAGACTGGCAATTATTTGAGATGTCAGCTGCTGCACCGGGCAAAAGAATTGCTTGGAAATTCTCTGACCTATCTTGTTATGACTGAAGTGGCCAGAAAATACACTATCATGCGCGACCTTGAGAACCATGGGGACATAAGATTGGGGAATGCAAAGGGAGAGGTCTACTGGGTTAACGCCATCCGTAGTCTCTCTGTAAAGGAGGCCATCCTTTTCGACGTAGGACACGGTCTTGTTCCCACGAACCGAGTCTTTCTCTTTATTTTGCGACTTTTTCCACAAGGGAAGGAGAATTCCACACTCCTTCTGGACCTTAGCGAATTCTGAGTTTAGAATTCCCTTAAATGCCGAGTTAGCGGGAACTTCGAGGGGGGAAGGTTCCTGGGATTCTTTTCTCGCCCCTGCGCGTGTGGTGACCGGCTGGGCAACTGGGTTAGGGGAGATTTTGGGACTTTGTCCAATTAGTACCGAACAGAATTTAATTGGGGCCGAAACTGCTTCGGCCCACCCCTTAAAGTACTGACAGCCGATGTAGCACCTTACAATTGGAAAGCGGTTGGAACGTCCTACGTCCTAAGTAGTCGTGAACTACTGCAAATTTATCGTGGTCAGGGGACACAGGGAGGAGAAGCTTCTCAGACACAATGATGCAAGTACACCCTGTATCACGGACGATAGTAGACGTACGACAGCCGTTTACACTGCCATTCTCAAATTTTAGGGCTCCTGGTGAGCTCTTATTAAATATAAAATTCACTTTGTGATCTGGTAGGCCTTGGGGAGATGAAGGAACGGGGGGGGGGGAGGCAAGGGTAAGAAGAGGGGGAGCGGCAGCGGCTCTTACTTGGTGAACCTGTTGAGGGGGGGGGGTGTTCCAAAGTTTAAAGTTCTGGGGGCAGTTTGAACTTATGTGGTTCGCTACTCCGCACGTATAACATACAATGGGTCTCTTTTGGAAGGACGCTGGAGGGAAAGACTGGAAAGGAGGCTTCACGTTTCGAGGTTCAGTGGATGAAAAACTTGTTGGTTTGAAGGGACCTGGAATTTTCACAAACTTTGACTGGAAATTTTGATTAAATTGGGGATTTCCGTTTTTCGATTTAGGGGACGGTGGGGAGGGCTTCTTGGAGTCCTTTGGGTACAAGTTATGACTTGCCGAGAAGACGTCTTCTTCAACGCATTCCTTGAAAGATCGACAACGCCGGTCCTTTAAGGCTGCGCGGATCCCTGGGGGCAGCGAAGCCAATAACTGGTCCCTTAAAACAAAATCTAACAATGACTCATAGTCGGGGGAAATCTTTGACGACTCTAGCCAAAACTTAAGGTTTTTTGGGAGGATATACCCAAACTATCGGAAGGTTTGACTGGGTAGGATCTTGGCGCCACGAACCTTATGGCGGTATTAATCAGGGGTCATATTATTGGCTGCGAGTAATTAAGCCTTGAGGGTAGAATAATTAATTGTACATTCTTGGGGGAATGAGATGAAGATATCTCTCAATTTCGAGGTGAGCAATGGGAGCAATTTCGCTACTCCTTCCTCTTCCAAATCAATGTGATTGATTTCGAGAATTTTCTCAAAATGCGTTAGGAATGAAGAAAATTCTTCGCCCTCCTTAAATATGGGGAGTTTAAGGGGGACACCTTGCGGGGCTTCCGATCTGCCACTCACAGATTGTGTTTCTGCTCGTGCTTGCAACATTTCCACTTCGTGCTGGCGTATTTGTTGCCTTTCTTCCTGTTCACGTTTTCTTTATTCTCTTTCTTGTTCACGTTATCTTTCTTCTTGTTCACGTTTTCTTTCTTCTTGTTCTAGTTTCTCTTTACTTCTTCTTTCTTCCCTAACATGTCTTTCTTCATTTTGAATATATTCTACCAAATCTCTTCCAGAGAGGCCCAGAAATTCGCCTTGCGCTTTAAAAACTTCAAATGAAGCCATTTTTGTTTTCAAAATTTTCTTAGCTTTGTTTGTACTAAAAAACAAACAACAAAAATCACGCCAAACGGGTACCTACAACGTGTGCGCAAACTTTTCCTACACTAAACGAACTATTTTTTTATTTTTTTTTTATGGATCACCGAAATCTGCAATAAAGTTGTTTGTTTTATTCGAGATCCTATCTCTGGGAGAATCTCACTGCACGAAAAAAAAGGAATAAACGGTCACTTTACCTAATCTTCCTGGGAAAATTCTATGCTCGACTCTGTAGAGATCTAGGAACACACGTACACATAATTTAAATGCGGGAACTTTAAAATTTAAATGGGAAATTATTCTCCTGAAACCTTTGAGCACATCTTTAGCCTTTCCACTTAACACAAAAATTAATTAGAGGGGACTTTAAAAGTTCTAAATAAAAACCTTTTAAATCCACCTAACACACTTGAAACCAGATTTTATAATATATATATATATATATATATTACTATATGTCGTGGTATAGCTCTATATATTCTACATACATCTATTATATTTTGATATAGAGTGCGCGGGGGTTTTCTTTTTAAATGGTTTGGGAAGGCCAAGGTCCGGTTACAAGGTCAGATCCTCGTAAAAGAGGGCTAGTCCAAAAGATGCTACTTTGAAACTTAGTATTGGCTGAGAGTTCCAAATCTCACTTAGTTACAGACTATTGTTATACGGCCATCTTCCGGGGTTCATAAAGCTGTCCAAGCGAATGGGTGATTTAAAATGCCTTATCCTTTCCAGCATCTTGGTGCCAACTTGTCCAGCGCGTTCTGAATTGGTGAGGTGGCAGCAGCCAATCTGACCCTCGTGTGGCAGTAAAGGGACGGTTTTCGAAGCGTGAGTCTCGATACTGACTCCAAGTCGCCTACGCATCGATTGGAGCCAGAGCTCTCCCACTTTCCGCATTGACTGGAGCCACCACGCCCCCGTCCTTAAGTGCGGAACATTTCGCATTGGCTGGAGCTGGACTGTGAGACCGACAGGGAAGAATACCATAGGGAACCTCCCTCCACTCAGAAAGCGGGCCCGCCTCCCTTCCCCCCTCTCTTATACCGGTAATAGCGCTCCCAGATCCGATAAAAGTTGGACAGACTCACATCTTTGCGTTGGGCAATCTGTTTGTGAAACCCTATGTCCTAGAATAGGCTCTTGACGATATACCATATATAACTATTCGTTGAGGGAATTATTCTAATATTTCGAGTGCGTGGTAATCTGATTGACCGAGGTTATTTATCTTCAATATGCTTAAGAAGTGGAACTGAGCTCAAGGATAATAATATGGCTATCATTAATAAAATAGAGTTTTATTAATTAAACTATCAACAACACACAAAAAGAAAATGTTCACATAAACGGAGAATGGAAAGAGTCGTGGGAAAATCTGACTAATCCGAGGATTAAGATTTGGAGAGATTTAAAAAGGTAAACAAATAAAAATTAAGGGGATGTGATGGTTCGCTGAACCATTTAAAGCACAGGGTAGCATTGATAAAAAGTTAGATAATTAAAGGTAATGCTCAGCTTACGTAATTACAAGGTTGTTGTGCAGAGGAAGACGATGCCTAGGAATCTTCGGTCCACTGGTGATTACCAGCAGAAGGGTTCTTTGGGGGGTTGTCCTTAGCGAAGGGGAAGGACTGTCTTCGAAGAGCGAGAGCGAAGTGGGGCTTGGAGGTACAAGCGATCCTTGTGACAGCAAATCGGGGATGTTCTAGATGAACAATGGAGGTAATCGTTGAAACCAATCGTTCTCTTGAAGAACGTTAAAAAGGAGGGAATTAAATTATCCTGACGTGATGTCTTGGGAATGAGAACCGTTTCTTGACGAACGGGCTTGAAGAACAATGGCTGTTCTAACGTTGTTCGCTTTCTGAACAACAGGGGAGGGGAGGGTGAGAACCGTCTCTTGTCAACGGGCTCAAAGAACAATGGCTGTTCTAACGTTATTCTCTTTCTAAACAACAAGGGGGGCCTTGTTGACTTGGCGTCACGAAGGCTCGAACCTTGGCACTCAAGGGATATTGTCCTCTTCTGGACAAATAAGGTGGTTCTTGAGGTAGAGAGTCCCTTATTGTGCTCAAGGGAGACCGGATCGGCGTGATGCCTCGCGAAGATAATCTGGATCTGATCTGATCTGCTTCAATCAGGAAAGCTTTGATATAAATAGTCGAAGCGATCCCCTTGGCGTAGGGAACAATTGAGTGGGAGGCTTCGGGGGAATGCCCCGGTCGCGCCTGTGAAAATACCTTATCTGCTCATAAGCCTAACTCAATCTGGCGAGATCGACGTATGGAGGCGAAGTGGGGGAAAGAACCTCCTTGATTAAATATTTGCTAAGGTGGGCAATAACGCGCTCTGCATCCTCTCGCAGATGCACGTGGGTAGCCATGTGTTTCTAAACATGTGATAGCGGCTGAATTTAAGCGGCCTCAGAACGTTCTATCACACTCTAAACATTTCTTTTTGCAATTGCGGTCGTTGGCCAATAAACATTTAAGGCCACCTATAGTGTGTACATATTCATAGTCGTTTTTGAGTAGGTTATAAGGTATATTTATTTTAAAGGTTTTAGAGCTGTGATTTTGGTTTAACTTGGGATATTTATTTGTTTTTAATTAATTTAGAAAATACTCTATGTCCTCAATACACACTCCTTGAACCACCGAGCGGACCTTGTTGGGCTGGCGTGAAGAATTGGTGTAGAAGTTGCAACCCTGCCGCCACAAGGTTATTCCTAATCCATCAGTCAACTGACGGCCTTCAGAGATACTAGATTCAGTGCTACAAAATCGTCCGAGGGCCTTTCGTGGCGTTTCACTTTCAGACCCGTATTCGTCCTGATTATTATGATAATTCATCTTTTTTTTTGTCAAACTCTTGCGTTAGTGAGTAATCATCTAATATAAATACATAAATGGCTTAGGTCAGTCCTTCTGTGTTTGTAAACAGAGATTTATCAATGAGAGTAACTTGACTCCGTTTTTGGCTGCACCATAAATCGCCGGCATGAAAAGGGCTGATTTATGGTTCACACCCATCTAAACAGCCGTTTTTCGAGGACTTTCATTTTTTTTTTTTCAATACAGTTAATCCCGTCTTTGAAAATATTTTTTCTATTCTGTATCCTTTAGCTGTACATGGGCAGGGAACCACTCTGTGGGCTCAAAAGATTCATTGAGGTCAAACACATCGACTTTTGCAAGTGGGGTGTTGGATGATGAATTCATGACTAAGAAAGCGAGGATAATCTAGATCTGGGTATACTTCGTTGGAGTAGGGGTCCAACGAGCGAGGGAAGGCTAAAAGGGGAGCTAAGGAACGTTTGGTACGAGAACCCTTACGAGAACGGAAGGTTTTTGGTTTATGGCTAGCCATTGCAACAAGAAAAAAACTTCGCATTCTCCCTCGGGATCCCCACCATGGAGGCCTACAGGGGCCCGGCGCTACTGCAATTATACAGTCCGTTACGTCCGGTATATCCTATTGGAGGATAGATATGGATCCACCACACCATCTTTAGAAACCAAAGAGGCTGCCCGAGTTCTCCTACGCACGGAGAAAAGGGGCCAACGATGGGTTTCTCCTTGGGCATTCGGTAGACGAAGGAGGTGGAGATGCCCAGCCTCTTTTACCTTCATGAAAGAACAATTCGAAATCAATCTATTAAACGATCAGAGGTCGGGTATTCATAAGGTCCACTAGATAGTTGAAGGAAAAGGGGTAAATAAAGGGCAGTGGAAGAACGTAATAGGGGTGGAAAGAAAGAGGGGTATGTTAAAAGTCTTGTTGGCAGCACCATGGGACCCCTAAGGGTCCCAGAGCTGACCCACATCGCCACGAGAAGGCCAGAGCCTCTCTGGGAACAACCCCTGAAGAAAAGATCCCAGAGAGGAAGGGGGTTTAAAATTGATTAATATGAAATTAACATATTTTCATTCACAAAAAAAAAATCCCTTCAAGATGATTCATATTACAATATGATGGAATTCCCATTAACACTGTGGCTCCCAACATAGCAGCTAATCTACTTTTCATCTTAACAACATAATTAGAAATTTGCCCACATTAACATAACATAATTTGTAACATATAATTTTATGGATCACTAAAGCTACAAGGGGCTATCAAATGAACTCTGCATCTCTCAAAACCCACAAAAAAAGTATCCATAGAATTATGTCAGAGCATTGATATACAATTTAACAATACATAGGATTATGTCAGAGATCATTCATCTACAATATACAATTTAACAATACATAGGATTATGTCAGAGATCATTCATCTACAATATACAATTTAAACTATCCACAGTACATAATGCGTAAAAACAAAAATATTATCATCAAGACCGCTCAAAATCCAAATTATCCATTATATACAATAATAAAAAAACTGCATCCACAGGAATGAGTCCATAATCCCCCCCCCCTAAAAAGAAGTTAAGCCTCCTTCCTCATATAATCTTTTAATCTGCCTTTAAAAGTATTCAAGTTTGGTGTCTCACTTGGTGAAAAAATATTTTTAAACATCAAACCTGCACCTCTGTTTTTTTTAATTTTAAGTGGTGCCCCGTAGTTCTTTACTTCCTTCCAACTCAAATGACTTGCTAAAATCCAACTTATCCATTCCAGAACAGATTTTAAAAAGTTCAACCATATCTCCCTCACATATCTTTCAAATGAGAACATATTTAGTACCCTCAGTCTATCTTAATATTCAAAGTGCGTAAGGAAACTTATTATTTTTGTTGCCCTCTTTTCTACTAACTCTAGTAGGTTGATTTCATGTCTAAAATGTGGTGACCATGCTTGCAATTTTGTAAAGTGAAGGCCAGAGAGTGCCAAGGTAAGCACTATGGGACCTGAAAATGGTCAATGCCTGATTAATTTGTATGCCCTAGGGCTTAAAGGGGATAGGTCAGAGGACTGTGGTTGCTGAGCCGACTCAGCAATCCGAAAAGAAATAGCAATCTTAGTATATAAGGGAGGGGACAGGTTATATACTCTGTAGCTGACCAGTTTTGGTCAGAAAGGACTGGAGTCTGTTTGAAATTGCTTGCAGATTTGGGAAAGGTAGCCAACTCCATTGAGAATGACTGGGAGTGTGAACTGTGATACACCAATTTCTCTGATGCGTTTGCGGAGGGGTATTCAGGGAGAATAATGATGTGGACATTCTAGTATCGAGTGTAGTATAATTTCCGGTTGATTGCACACTATGGGCAGTCCGAAGCTCCCTGAGTCGGTGCATGCCGGTTGGTACCGTTACCACGTGAAGACATTCTTGACAGTGCCGCGGAGGTGCTATTACTGTCACCGCTTCGGCAATGTTAATCACTCGTGTAGACGTGAAAAGTCGATGTTACCCGAAGTCTGTGTGAATTGCTCCAAGGCCGCACATGATAAGTCCAAATCTAGAACTGCCTCATTTTCCTGCCTCGATCTATCTTTGTGCTCTCCAGAAACACAGCCTGATTTCGATTGGACCGCGTATCTCGCTATGCCGAAGCGCACAGGTTTCGGTTTTCCTTGGCCAAGACTAAGGTGGTGCATTCCAGCCCCAATCCATGTCTCCACCCTGAGCCAGACTTGTTTCTCAATGGGGTACGCCTGGAAGTAGTTGAATCGTACCGTTTCCTTTGTCTTGTATTTGACCGACTCATCACCTGGGAGGCTAATATTCGCAGCCTTAGGATCTCTTGTGCCCGCGCCATGGATATTCTTCGTTCCGTGACGTTCAACGCTTGGGGCGCTGATAGGGCTACTGCCTTACTTTTTCTATCGATCCTTTGTTCGTTCGAAGCTAGACTACGGATTTGAGTTTTATGCATCCGCTCCCGAGCGTCGATTGTGGAAGGTGGACTCGATCCACCACACCGACCTTCGCCTAGCGACCGGTGCCTTCTACACGTCTCCCATTGAGAGCCTACTTGTCGAAGCTTGGGAGATCCCACTCTCTCTCTGCGCCGTGCAAAGTACATTATTCGCCTGTACACTCGAGCCCTGCGCCTCTCTCAGTCGCCAGTAGCTCTCACTGCATCCGCAGCTGATTTCGATGGTGCCCCTAAAACCGAGAGACGCTAGTCATACCATAGGCCCTTTTGGTTTAGGGTTTTAAAACCCCATTGGGAAATAGGTATAGCTCTCGGGCCATTGGCGCCCCTGGTTCTGCCCAGGCCACCACCCTGGAGGGTACCACATTTGGCTAATTGCCACCACACCTCTACTCCTACAGTTTCTACAGAGCCAGGGAGTATCGCGTTTGACAATTTTGGAGCACATTTCGTGTTAAGCTGGAACCGTGCCAGTGTATACAGCTGGTTCCAAGTACCAACAGGGGGTCAGTTTCCACGCCGTGTGCCCTCAGTTTGAATTCAGCGGGGCTCTGCCAGGCACTGCGTGTCTTCACGGCCAGGCTGGTGGCAATACACCGCTCGGTATGGGAGATTACGCCACGTTCCCGGTTCGGAGACCGGATTGTGATTTATAGCGACTCACGAAGTGCCCTGGTGAGCTCTATTGGAATCTCCGCACCCCTTGGTTCGCGATATCCCTGACGTCATGGTTTTGGCGAGCCGGGTGGATGTCGAGATTATCTTCGGATGGGTTCCTGGACATGTGAGAATATCTGGGAATGAGGTCACCAAAAAATCCGCGATGACTGGGCAACCAGGCCAGCGTTTCCCTCTTCCTCACACCGATCTCATGGTAGGATAAGGGCAGCTATCCGGCCTGCTTGGCAAAGAAAATGAAAGACTGTCTGGATGAACGTAAAGTTGCGTGCCATTGCGCCGCGACTGTTCCCAAGGACAAGCGGGTTCCCTACCGCTTATGCCTTCTACTCGGGACGGGGTCGTGCACAGTGATCTGTGGAGTCTATGACTTTTTGGAGGAAGCCGGCCTTCTCCCCTTTATTTAACTAGGTGGTTCTTTTTGTTGTTTTCTTTGTAGATTGCACATTCCTGCGCCGGCTAGAGCCTGCTTCCTGCCATTGTTTTGTTTTGTATGTTGTTATTCGAAAAAATCGTAATACTAGGCTGTCGTGGTGAGTACGGAGACTTATGCCTAAATAGGCAATCGCCAGATGTGCTTCTAAAATCTTTTTAAAAATGTGTCGAAACCTGGAAAGCGACCCACGCAAGTTGAGAATTCCAGACCGATTTCCCTGCTAGATTTCATCGGGAACGTATACAAAAAAATATTAACCAATAGATTAAGATTCCTAAACGAAAATAATTGCCTAAACACCTGACAATTTGGATTCCGAAAAAACTGGAGCACGGAGATGGCACTTAGTGTACTGATAAGTACTGCCGGCTCAAGGTAATGGCAACTCAGGCCTGTGGTGCTCCACGTGCCTGGTGGTGCCATCAAGGATCTTCTAATAAAAAAAAGTGAAAATAATAAGTAAAATGTTTTTTAATGACTTTTTAAGATTGGAAAAAGCAGTTTTATATAATATGAACCTGTAATAGTGGACAAAGCTATTAATTCTTTATCAGAAAGAGAGAGTGTGTGTGTATGTCATTTAACGACACGCAAAGATACTCGGTGCCACATCTTTAGTGTAAGTTCAGTATGAGAGTATCTTGTCAGATGTCAAAATGATTTGTGACAGCTCTCTACTTTTCTTTTGTTTCTGCGGTAAGGTTGTTATTATTTGTGCCATTTATATGCATCAGGTCTTGGCTACCCAAACAGTTTGTAAAATTTTATTTAACGATGACTGAACTTTTATTTTGGGTTGTCTCAAAAGAAACTCATGTTTACTATTGTGGAAAAGATGTTCAGAAGGAAATAATCTATTTGTTAGGAAATTCTGTTCAGGTAAATATATTTTACTTGAGCTAAAGCAACCAAATATTTAAGTCTTATTTCAGAGTGTATGCCAGATATGTCATTTAATGAAATTTTTAGATGTAGAAGACATTGCAATAAAGGAGCATTTTGTTAGTTATAAATCTGTTATTGACACTACAGCTCAAGGATTATATGAAAGTATATTTAATTTTCTGAGCGAGAGAGCAACCTCGTCTTACATAAGTGCAGAGTCCAAGGCTACGATAATGGTTCAAATATGAAAGGAAAAATAAAGGGGTTCAGGCGCGGACCATGAAAGAAAATCCATGGATGTTTTATATGCCATGTGGATGTCATAGACAAACTCTGTGGTTGGTTACGATGCAACAAGTTGCCTGGAATCTCCTTCTTTTTGGGTACTGTCCAGCGCATATATGTTTTCTTTTCTGCCTTTCCTGGGCGATAACATGCCCTGAAAAATCATAGTAACTGCCTCACTTAAAAATCTTTACGCGAGACTAGATGGGGCTGCAGAATATAATGTGTGAAAGCCATTAAATATGAAATCACGAGAATTCTAGAAGCACTTTATGAATTTCAGAAATTCCTGCATCTGATCCTGCAGTGCGAAATGAAGCAGAGACGCTTGGAAGATAAATAGAAGATTACGGGTTTCTTGTGATTATAAATGTCTGGTATAATGTCTTAGGCAGAGTAAATGTTGTCAGCAAAACTATGCAAAACAACTTTGTGGAACTATCCACTGCGGTTTCACTAATAAATAGTGTAACTGATTACTTACTTGATTAATTATTATGTAAATGGATCGGAGAAAGGGGCCTTGGTGATGGTTATCTTACACAGCATCGATAGTAAATAAAAGCATCTCATAAATAAGTGAGAACCGACTCTCTCATATCAGAAAAAAACATGAATTGTAGTTTTTGGACGTCAGCTGAAGTATAATACTAAATTTTATAATTATCTTTTATATTTACCTGCATTTTAGACATGTATCATATATGGTACACTCGATCGCAGTGGTTTAAAAACTGTTTGTATATATTCTATATTATTACACAACTCTTTCTGAATAACAGAATACAAGTATGGATTAAAAAAAGAAATATCAACATAACAGGTGTGAAATTTAGATGTTTCAGCGCCCTAGCCTTCCGTTGGTCCTGCTCCTGGCTAGTGAGGAAAACGCCCACCTCATAAAAGTATCACAAAAAGGAGGATATAGGAGGTTTCCTATATCCAGTCTCGGCCTTTCATGCATCGACGCCGTCATATTGAGTTGCCTCCCAGGAGTTTAACTCGCATCACGCCAGTGCCATTCCTGTTCCCCTATCAGATAAGTAAAATGGTGTGAAAGAGAGAAGTTTCAATTGTGCAAATGCGTAGAATCCTCACCCAATCTAAATTCATGGCTTTTGTTTTCTTTTAGGTTTTTGGGAGCAGCCATTTTCTGAGTGATCCGATTCTGCTTGAGAACCACCTTCGGCTCTAATTGGTCACCACCCCATTGGCTCCTCACCCTTTGCCCTTCAACCTCGCCCTTGAATAGAAAATGACAAGGAACATTGCACACCTCCCTGATTTGGTCATGGAATGAATCTCCTCCTTGTTAGAACCTTCCTTCTTAGTTAATGATGTTCAGTTGGTTAACAAACGCTGGATTGACCTTATTTGAGGCTCTTCTGTCTGGAACTCGATCAGGTACGAACAACTCGACCAGGAGAGAATGGGTACCCGTTTCATCCAAATGGTCCTTGAGAAATGTCGCAATTTAGAACATTTAGTGATCATTAAGTTCCATCCACGGGATTTGTCGCTTTGCTTGACTCTGACAAAACTAAGCCTACCTCAATCGCAGTCTTTATCTCTACATTCCAGAGACAAAGATCATAATTATAAGTATTATTAAAAGCGCCCCACTTCTTCAAAGTGTTAAGGTGGAAGGGGAAATAACACAAGCATTGGTCGAGGCTCTTTCCGAGCTCGGGCATTATCCTCCATCGACCTAAATTTATGCTTCCAAGACCTATCTTTAATTCGACTTTTCCAAAAGTTTTCCAATTTGGAAGTCACTTTAAGGTTCGAAGTAGGTTCAACTCCCATAAAACAGCCATTAAAACCCTCCTTGGTCAACACTTCAGTACCTCAAAGTCTCATTAGGATGATTCCGATCAAGGACGACGACTTTATGCTTATAGCAAAATGGACCGCATTGTCCGAGCTGAATCTTGATTGTGAACCAATCAGTGAAAACTCCTTGCAATTGATCCAGAAGATAATATCCTTGACGTGTGTCATCTTAGAACATGCTCTCGAATGAATTTTGAAGATGGTTATTTTGCTAAACTAAAGAGATTCGGTCTCTTTTACTTAAAGAATGTAAAAGATCCGGTCCTCGATGCCCCATCACACAATTACCAAAATCTGGAGCCTTTGAAGATGGCAAGTGGCAACCCTCCTTTAATTGATGGATTTCGTCGCTTCCTGCAACGTTGGGGTCGGATACGAGTACCTAAACTTTCTCGTCCAGAGTTTGATTCATCTCTTCGTATTAGCGACCTTTCAATTACCTTCTGACATTAACCTATCTTTAGGTGACGATTCTTCTACAGTTTCTTCTAATTCTGCGGAGAATTTCATAAATTCCCATCTAATTATAAATGCTATGAATATATTAAATTTTATCTCAGATGTGCTAAATAGAACGACGCCTATGAAAGACAGCTCATAAGTTCACATTTGAGCTCTGTTCTGGTAGATGGTGGTTGGCTCTATAAAATCCTGATTAGTTACCAATGTGGGTGGTGACTCTAAATGGGATTCTCAATGATGCTTCACACCTTATCATTCCATGGGTGAAAATCCAAAAATGGTGACAAATAAAGCACGCAGGTCACGCCCCAGCAGATACGTGTTCAAGAATCCCCCTCAAGGACTACCTCAAGACCCTGCCCCTTTGTCCCCGGTTAGGGTGCTGTGGTCTAAGAAGAGGAACTTAGACGACTCTTGAAGACAAGTGTGCCATCCAAGACCCAACAGCGAAGTTCGTCTTGCCTCATTCATGATCTTCAAGACCACCACCCTAATCGTCCGATGGGTGGGATCGATCGTAGGAATCTTAAAGAACACTTTATTTCCTTCCTCTACCTGTGAAGCTGGGAGGGGGGGTTCTAGGTGGCACGGATAATCCAAAGGGTCCTTAATTATTATACCTTATCCCTGATATGTATCCTAAGGGGGGTTGTTGATTGGAAACTCCAATCAAAAATGAAGAGATGAGGATGGACCAGGAGGGGCTCCTCAACATGGAAGACTTAAAGATAGATTAAGGAGTTGGACAGCTGTCATTTCCGAGTGGATTCTAAATGGCAGCAGCAACAGATACATTATAAAAGAGGGAGAAGACCAATATGAGATAAAATAGTAAATATTAATAATAATAATAATAATAATAATAATAATAATAATGTCTTTTGTAATGCGCTCTTCAAGGCCTGAGGCCTTCCCAGAGCGCACGTTGAGCTGAGATGAGAATGGAAATTCAAGAGGGGGAGAAGGCAATATTGAAAAGATGCGTTTTCAGGAGACGCTTAAATGTAGTAAGAGAGGGAGAAGACCTGATTTCAGCAGGAAGAGCATTTCACAACTTAGGGGTGCAGATTGAGAAGGAGCAGTCCCCCATTGAGCAGAGGGATGAACGAGGATTATTCAAAAGAGGTGCATATGATGACCGAAGGGCCTGAGGGACATGGCGTCGTGAGTGGGCAGAAGAGAGGTAAGACGGCGCCTTGTTGTTTAGGGCCTTAAATGTGAAGAGAAGTATCTTAAAGTGGGTACGGGATCTGACAGGGAGCCAGTGCAGTTCATGCAGCAAGAGGTTCGAGGGAGAGAAGCGAGGGCGAGGGAGGATAAGCCAGGCGGCATAGTTCTGTACAAGTTGAAGGGGGCGGAGAGAGGAGGATGGCTGATTCACAAGCAGAGAGTTACAGTAGTCAAGGCGTGAGGTGATGAAGGCATGAACAGCAGTCTCAAGACTTTGACGATCAAAGTGACAGCGAATGCGAGAGAAGTTACGAAGGAAACATAGAGAAGATTTGCTGACATTGCGGATATAAGGCTTAAAGGAGAGATGCTCATCAAAAACAACACCCAGATTTATAACGCAGTCAGAGAAAATGATGATATTACCGGCCAGAGTAAGCGAGGGAAAGAGGGATTTAGATTTTTTGACAAGAGCAGGGGTGCCGACGAGGAGGACCTCAGTTTTGGAGTGATTAAGCCTAAAGAAGTTGGTAGAGAGCCAGTCAGAAATGGAGGAGTAGGCAGCCAGGAGGTCAGTGATAGAGTAGGCAAGATACGTGGGGGATGAGGAAACGAAAATTTGAGTGTCATCAGCATAGAGGTGGAAGGATAGACCGAGAATATAGAGAAAGGAACTAAGAGGGAGAAGGTAGATGCGAAATAGTAGAGGACCAAGGGCAGAGCCTTGTGGCACTCCAAAGCGAATGGGGGTAGAGTCGGATGAAACGTCGTCAATCACATGGGATTGGATACGAGACGAGAGGTAAAAGCGGAACGAGTCAAGCACGTTGCCTGATATGCCGAGGAAAAAGTGGAGACGATCAAGTAGGACGGTATGGTCAATAGTATCGAAGGCAGGGGAGAGGTCGAGTAGAACGAGGATGGAGGCACAACCCCTGTCCACGGCTCTTCGTAAGCAATCGGACACATTGAGAAAGGTGGTTTCTGTGGAGTGACCTGACTTGAAACCAGATTGATAGGTTTCATCATTGTTACAGGCCACCACGTGACTGTTGATGCGTGAAGCAACCACTCTCTCCAGAACCTTAGAGAGGAAAGGAAGTTGCGAAATCGGGCGATAATTAGAAGGGTCAGTGGGGTTCAGTTGAGACTTTTTAAGAATCGGACGGATGTGGGCACGTTTGAAGGAAGAGGGAACAAGACCAGTTGCAAGTGAAGTATTGAACAGGTGAAGAAGCGTTGGGAGGATAGCAGGCAGAATTTTACATAACAGTTTAGGCGGAAAAATGTTCTTTGGGGAGCCCGATTTCTTAGAACGCGAGAGCAGGCCTGTAAGCTCCAACGCGGCCACAGCGAGAAAAACGATGAGCGGCTGAGGCGGGAAGTCAGGGAGAATGGCAGGAGCCGGGACAGAAGGCTGAGGGAGGGAGGCACGGAGGTTAGTGAGTTATTATCCAATTCAAAAAACTCCTCCCATCTACTTTCTCTTAATTCATATAATAACTTGAAAACATGAATCATGTCTCCTCTAAGAAATCTACACCTAACTGAAAACATATTAGTGACCTTATCTGCGAAGAAATTCGAGAGAGTAGCAGGGCTAATGGGTGGGGAGACCTGGGCTGGGGAAGTAAGACGGGAGAGCAGGCGGAAAACGGTACGGGGATCATTCCTATTATCAGTAAGCAGATTACGTGAGTAGGCTTCTCGAGCAGATTTTAATTTCGCCACGTAGGAAGATGTCGTAAGTCGGAACGCCAGCGAGAGAGGGGTCGTGTCTTGCAGAGGGGTGCGAGCCTTTCTAAGGACTCTTTCATGGGCACGCATGGACTGCCTAGCACGGAGAAGTTCGTAGAGTACCAAGGGGTATGGTGACAAGGGGAGAGTGGCTATCAAGACAAGTGAGAAGGGGTCGCTCCAAAGAAGAGAGAATCTGGTCAGGAGAGGCAGAAGCATCAATGGGAGGAAGTTTGTAGGCCACATCATTAGATAGGGACGGAATATCAATGGAGGCAAGTCGACGGAAAGGCTTAGGATTATGAGACAGCTGGGGAGGTATATGGAATGGGATAGAGAAGTTGAAGTTGATAAGGAAGTGATCAGATATAGCATTGGACAAATTTGTAGTCGTCAGGTTGGAAATAAGACAGTCAGAGATTACAAGGTCTAAAATGTTACCGTGAGAGTGGGTAGGGAAAGAAACGTGTTGGGTGAGGGAGAAGAGATCAAGGATTTCAGAAAAGGCTTTAAAATTAGGATTGTGGCCAGGAAGGATTAGCCGAGAACCAGTGGGGGAGAGGCCAGCAAGGAGAACTAAGATAGTTAGAGAGGGGGTGGAATCAGAGACATTGATGAGCGTGTCAAAAGAAAGAAGAAGGGGAGAGGGCAGATTATTCAGAGGGAAGGAAGCACTGTGAATGAGAGCAACTCCACCACCGCGAGAATTACGGGAGGTATGGGAGTGGACATAACCATCAGGGGTAGCGAGATTTAAACAGCAATCTTAGAGAGTGACTCGAGTGTTAACGAGCAGGTCATGAAGGTAGTCAGCCTTCTTCGAGAGGCTTCTGACATTGAGGAGAGACGCTGAGAGAACGGGTGAAGGGGCAGGTGAAGAAGAATCAGGGCTAAGTAGGGGGGATTGATTCAAGTAAAAAAGTTTTCTAAGAGTAGGAGCTAAACGGAAACCACGTTTAGTCTGGCGGCGGGAACGAGAAATTCCCAATGAATTAATGTGAGTAAGGGTGTTTGGAGTAACAAGGAAAGTAAGTACCCTAGGAGACCTTATGGTCCATTCAAAGAGGGTACCTTTAGGCTAGCAATCGAGCGGGCACATGGCTGCTCAATTGTTTTGCGTCCCTAAACGGCCACTTTTCAAGACTTTGTCTAGTCTTGACTTGAACTGGTCAACAGATTCACTGTTGACACTCTACTTGGAGAAACACTGGTAGCAGTTTCATTGAGGGCAAGAATCGTTAACCTATCAATCATAGTGGCTAAGCGACACAATAATGGGAGAAAAGCAAATTAACTATATAAGTAGAGTGGCTTAGCGACACAAAAACAGGAGAAACAACAATCGAGACAAAATAAAGAGTGATCGAATAGTGTGAACGATTAAAATTACGATAGAAAAAAGAAACGAGGGAAAAAAAATAGTGACGCATCAGAATTAGCGGTCAGTGAGGGGGGGGGGGCGTGGGCGGGAAGACAGAGCGGAGTTAACAACGAGGCGGCTTGAAAAAAACACGTGGGTGCTAAGGCGAGCAGGCTGGTAAACAATACCTAAAAGCACAAAAAAGCAACACAGCAAATGGTGAAAGCACAGGCAATAACACTGCAAAAAAAAAAAAAAATTAAAACACAGCACAAACGTGCCATGCGTTATGTAAAAAGATAACTTAAACCGTAGAAAGAGCCACAGATAAGCACATCGACCCACTCGCCAGAAGGAAAGGAAGGCGAGGGATAGTTGAAAGGGTCAGGAAACAGGATGATCAGAGAGTGGCGAAATGAGGGCATTTCAGTAGAAGATGGCGACTGACTGGTCCCATCCACAAAAAAACGGCATCAAGGGGTGATTCGAGGACCAGACGAAACAAGATGACCGTGGGTTAGTCTTGTGTGGCTGTAGTCTCTAAAGGCCCGAGGACCAAGAATGAACAGAATTTTTGATTTTATATAATTTAGAGGATGAACATCCATCCCATTCGTCCTGCCAGAACGGAAAAATATAATCTATTATAGGCAATGGAGAATTATCCGGAGGCCCATAATAGACTGAACGAGCCTGCTGAAGCTGTCGCAGTATTGGGAGGTTCATGGGGGGCCCTGGGGTCCCTGAGAACAGTCGTAGCGCAATGACACGTAACTTTAGGTTTCCTTCGACCGTCTCCCAACTTCTTTTCTAAGCAGCCCGGAGAGTTGCCCGTATTCCTGCCATGTAATTGGTGTGAGAAAGAGCGGAACGCTGGACTGTTCGCCCAGTCCTCGCGGACTCTTTGGTGCTCTCATCAGCGCGCTCATTCCCCGCAATTCCTAAATGCCCAGGAACCCAGGAGAATATAATCTCGACATCCACCAGCTCCCCAAAACGGTGACGTCAAGGATATCGCGAACCAGGGGATGTGGAGATTCCAATGCCCCGAGAGCAGTCAGGGTGCTTTGTGATTCACTATAAATCACAATCCGGTCTCCAAACCGGCACGTCGCGTATTCTCCCGTAATGAGGGCTGTATTGCAACCAGCTCGACCGTGGAGACAGACGCAGCGCCTGGCACTCCAGGGGCGCCACCGGCCTAAGAGCTATACCTAGCTCTTCAAGGCGTTTACTGGCCTTTCTCGGCGGCATAGACACCGTCGAGATCAGCTGCGAATGCAGTGAGAGATGTTGGCTTCGAACGAAAGAAAAGTAAGGCAGTAGCCCTATCTGCACCCCATGTGCTGAACGTCACGGAGCGAAGAATATCCATAGCGCGGGTACAAGAGACCCTAAGGCTACGAATATGACACTTTCAGGTGAGGCATCGTTATGATATAAGACCAAGGAAACGGTGCGAGTCCACACCACTTCCAGGCGCACCCCGTTGAGAAACAAGTCTGGGTCAGGGTAGAGCCGTGTATCGCGCCTGAAAAGCACGTCCTTATTGTTGGCCAAGGAAAACCGAAGCCTGTATGCTTCGGCATAGCGAGAGACGCGGTTCAATGCCTGTTGGAGTCAAAGCTCCAGAGTTTGCATCTGGTCCGCACCAAAAGAATTCGAAAGGTCATCCTCGTAGAACATAGCGAGAACATCTTCCCGCAGCACCGAGGTGATGCCGTTGATGCTCAGGGCAAAGAGTGTGACACTGAGGACCTTTCCCTTCGGGACACCCTCTTTCTGCTCCAGTGGGCAGGAGGAGGCTCCCCACACGTGTATGCGGAATCGAAAATCTCAGATATAAAAATTGGGAGGCGTCCCCTCACCTCCATTGTGTGGAGTGTCTCCATGATACCGTTTCGCCATGCGATATTATAGGCCTTCTCCAGATCGAAAAACACCGGGGCATAGTGCTATCTACGAAGGAAGTCCTCACAGACGGCATTTATAGTCGGAGCAGAGCATCCGACGTGGAGTGGAACTTGCGGAAGCCCCACTGTGTAAAAGACAGATGACCTCCGCTCAACCAGAAAAAAGGCTAATCTAAAATTTCCCAATTTTTCCATCACCTTGCACATGCAGGAAGTTAGAGAGATTGGTCGGAAACCAGTCGGGGAGAGTGATCTCTTCCCAGTTTGCGAAGAGCGAGCGCAGTAGCGATTCGGCCAGAGTCTGGGAGGATACCCACTACCCAGATTCTGTTGAACAAATCTAAAAGAAAGGCCATGACTCGCTCACCCAGGTGTCGAAGCATGGCGTACGGGACATCGTCCGGAATAAGGGGGGTTTCCGCGCATGAAGCGAGAGCTGAACGCAACTCCCTCAGAGTAAACCTGTCGTTGAATGGTTCTTCGCCTTCAGAGGTAAAGTCCAGTCGGCGGCCTTCCGCAACATCATGACGCGCATTGAATGCCGGCGGAGCAGCATCCCGCCTAGATAATGCGGATAAAACGGTTGTGAAGGATTCCGCCACGGACGCGGGCTCCGAGATTGAGGTATCATTCTCCCTGAGGTGGTGTCTACCGTTCAGATCTCGGAGCAAGAGAAAGGGCCTCGGCAACCGTACCCCGTGTCGAAGTTGGCTGACGGTGGAATATACGAGAAAATAACAGTATATCTCATAATCAGGTACAGCTGCACAGCTACTGCCTGAAAGGGAGTATTTAAAGCGAGAAGAACGGAGACATCTTGCAGGGTGTAAATCGCGCATCCTCCTGCTCGGCCGCCATTTCGTGGTGGTGGGGTCGTTACGCCCTTATACCCCGCTTGGATAGGGGGCCAGCATGGTCTCCAACAAAAGGAGGGCTAACGGGAAGAGGGAGGAGACGAGCCTCAGCTGAACCTCCCAGTTGGCTCGGAGTCCGCGGCAATTACATTGAAGGAATATGCCCTCCAGGCCAAGGTCGGAGAAGATGCGAGGGGCCCTTTGAAAGAGAAGACCCTCATGGGAATGGCCGTACGCTTCCAAGAGGCAGAACTCCGGGCGCTGTTGGCCAGACAATGCGCTGAAGGCGCTGTCGCCTTCGAGGACTTATCGGCGGAGGTTAGACTTGCAATGGGAAACTCTCCATCTTCCGCCTCGAAACCTTAGGCGAGCGGGGCTGCTTCGAAGGCGGGAGTCCCTCTTTGGGAAGATCCACAATCTTCGAGCAACCCAGCCTACCACTGGGTGCGGGCAAATGAGGCGAAGCTGCTTTAGTGCTGTCCTCCTTTTGGGGGGCAGCTTTAGGAATTCCGGAAGATGGCCTCATGACTATCTTTAGTGGTGTTGCTCCCTGTGAATCCATCGACTCGGTGGAGGCGCGCGGCCGTTTCGACTTACGTGAAACGGTCACGGGGGAAAAGGGAGGGGAACCCTGGTTTTAGCAGGGCTGTATGTGAACCCTTTGTGCTTCCAGCATTACCAGGGAAGCATCAGAGATGGGTAGAATCCACACAACTATTCCAAATAGGCGCGAAAACGACCATGCTTGTAAGCCTTGAGTGGCCAGGAGAAGAGGATGTCTTTCTTAGCATTGAAGAATAGGACGTTCCAGCAGAGCCGGGCGTGCCAAGACCTAGTCATTAGCCTCGCGAAATGAGAGACGATTCTGGGCCTGAAGGGCCAGGATATCCTTCTCAAAGAGATACGCACCACATTGCTTATAAGAAGGGGGGTGCTGCTCTCCGCAATTGACATACTTGGCGACATTCGATTTGGGCTTATCGTGTGCGGCCTTGGAGCAGCTTACACAGAATTCGGGCAACCCCGACTTTGCACGTCGACAAGAGCGATTGGTATGGCCGAAGCGGTGGCAGTAGTAGCACCTCCGCGGCTGTGTCACGAATATCTTCACGCGGTAGCAATAACAACCGGCACGCACCGATTTAGGGAGCTTGTCACAGTCGCACGTGACGAAGAGTGTAGGGGTTGATCTCGAGGCTCTTCCTTGTTTTTTCATTATACGCACGACCTTGACCGCCCCATGGTCGGCCAGCTCTAAGGTGATGTCCCCTATGGAGTAGTCCACGAGTTCCCTCGCATACACTACTCCTTTCACAAAGTTCATGATAGAGTGAGTCGTCACACTCACCGACGTGCCATCATGTGTCTGAACATCACTAATAATGGCCACCTGGGAGGGATTCGACGCATTCGCCAGATTACTCCCGTCCGAAAAACGGGTCACCTACGGCTTTCTACCAATCACACAAGATAAAGCTCTTCTCTGCCAGCGGGCTCATAAACGCTAGGTAGCATCTGAATGAGGGGCCTTGACATAATCGAGGCTTGGCTCTACGCCCTTGTACTATTGGTCTTGACGAGGGACTCCCCACCAGGGGGAGTACTGGAGCCACATGTAACGTTCATGGCTCCGTCGCATACCGAAACGGCAGCGGCCCCGTCCGTTCCCGTGGCTTCCACGGGGGAAGAGGAGCCCCGAGTCTTTTTTCTAATTTTTTCTTAGAAGAGGAGGGCGAGTAATGAACCCGCTTCTCTCTCCCGCCGTTAAGAGCTCCTACGCCAGATGGGCCAGCAAGATCCTTTTCCGAAATAGAGAAGTTTCTGCTTGTTACAGAATCACCAGACGGGAGAAGAGATTTCACCTCTCCTTGTGAGGCCTCGAGGACCTGTGCCGTTTGAGTAAGAGCTTGCATTGTGGTGGATACGGGTTCTATGCTTTGCACTGAGCACGGATTCGACTCCATGTAGGATCCTACCATCTGGAGATGGGTAACCCTAGGGACTATGTCTATCAAATGGGGCGCCTATATTTGCCCTCCCCCGAGGCATCTTATCTTTGGCTAGAGAACCTGCGTCCTTTGGGGACGAGAGGTGGGCACGTACGGTGACATACCTCTAAGCTCATAAGGCGCGCCAGCAGATCTTGGGAGTGCATGGACCGACGGGCCCTGCCTTTCCTCGTCTCCCGTAAGGTAGCTGGCCCAATTGGACAAATGGACAAATTTACCTTTTCTTGAATGGTGTCTTGTCGAGCCGTTTCCGTAGATGATTTGGGGCTATGGTTTTCCTCTTGCAAATCATGTCTCTCTCCATCAAGGAAAGGAATTTCATTTTCCAGGGGCTCTTCTTTGATCTCCTCTTTCATTACAACCTCAGAAAATCGCTCCCAAAGTTTAACACAAACTCAAGTCAATTTAAACCCCCAAGAACGACTTGAAGGCAAGTAATATTTTTATTTATATAAAATGGAAGCAAAAGAAGGACCAATAAGCTAGCCAGGACGTTAAGATTCATCTTTGACCACCAGCCCCTACTAGTGTAAAAAGACTGAATGAACATTCCACACATTTTTTAGCCAAAAGTTTCTGAAGACATTTCACAGAACAAAAACTACCCAGGGCAGACGGGCAAAGGTTTGACAGCCATCGCATCCAATCGTTTACGTATTGCACTGATTAGTTTTATCTCATACTATAACAGAACACATGTTAAGAGGCTCTCAAAGAGTCCAACTGTGGCCCAACACTAACTGCAAAACCATAATGTGAGATAAAGAGCTTGCTCTAGCTCCCAGCTGATGCCTCTATCATCAGAAAACACCACTCTATGCTGGTTCCCTATGGACTTTACAATGCAGAAGAGGACCAACATCCCCTTGAACCATGTTGCAACAAACATCTCTTACATAACTTAGGCAAAAACACAAAGGTTTACTTTTTCATACAAAAGATTACAAAAATTTGGAATTAATAAGTTAAATCTTTTCAATTGTACATGGAATTATTCAAAATGTTGCCATTTAAATGTAGACTACTATCAATAAAAGCTTAAGCATGCAGCATCTACATATTTTCACCGCCGCTTTATTTAGGAACCTTTTTTTTTAATACTTTCAGTTACAGCAGCATTCCTTGCTTTTTGTATAGGATTTATAAAGAAAAGTGAGATTTTTCTTTAGAAATCCACAAGTTACAAACTTAAATCATATTTAAGACTCACTAACTGAAGGGTCTGACCTACAAGGGAATGCAAGATAGCTACCATTGATACCATGCAAACAAATGGAAGGCAAAGAAAAAATAATAAAATTACCTTTTTGTGTGAGCTAAATTGGGTCATTATTTCATAAGAACCACCAAATATTTCTTCTTGATGTATTAATCCATCTTGTTTTCCATCAAAAAACTCATCTTTGATCTTTTTGGCTGGGCTATCTACACAATCATCCTAATAAATAATTTAATTATCTCATTTAAAATGATTAAATTATAATAATTAGATTTATGCTGCTAATGATAGTTAGAGATAAAACAAATGGAAATAATGAATAATCATTGGGAATTTTAGTGTTGTATCTTCTCTCACCATTATATCATCAAAATTGCACCAAGTTGATCTTCGCCAAACTTGTGATTTATTATTTTAATCTCACCAGATGTATCCTGAAAAAAGTTAAAAAGATACTCTCACACTTTATCATAAATCTTTTATATTCTAAAAAGCTCATTATATTGATTTTTTTAAGCCTATCCGGCGACTGCCAACTAGGACAAATGTCACCACAATTAGCGAACAGCTTAATATTTAAGCAGGATGGATAAAAAAAGTTTAATTTGGTGAGCAATGGTTTAAAGGTTTATTGACATCAGGGATATATCCACTAAGCTATTTGAATACAATCACAAACAATCATAGAGAATATCCCACTTATCATTACGTGTTTTTTTTTCAAAGGTACCCATCTGGCAACAGCTACCAAGGCCATAGCTTTTAAAATTCAGGTCAAAGCTGCCCCCAAATTTTCTTGATTTGAGTAACAAATTGATTCCAAATCAACATTTGCTAGAGGTCTCTCTGGTGACTGCACAATCATGTATTTTCTGCTAGCAGGGCAAAGTAGTTTCCCCTCAGCCCCAGATTATACACTCAACACAAAGACTAAAATAAAATGGATGGAGTATAAAGAAAAGTGGTAACTATGCCACTCTGCCTACTGCTAGTAACATGTGTGATTATCCCCAGACTTAGACACTCAACAAGAATATGTTAAAACAGTCAATGCAGTAAGGCACGAGGAAATGCTCCATCAAATGGTGCTGCATACTGTGAGTTTTTTTTTGGAGGGGAGCCTATCTTGCGACTACTTACTTGAGCACAAGTTGCCGCACTCACGACAGCTTAGCACTAGGCTACTTTAAAATATGAATATGAAAAACAACAACAATAAGAAGGGGAAATTGCAAGAAGGAGGAAGCAAGCTCCGGCGTTGCGGGAAGGTCCATGCAGCGAGGGAATGTGCGACCTACAAAGAAAAAAACAACAAAAAACTATTTAAATAAAGGGGAGAAGGACGGCTTCCCCCAAAACTCTATAAGTCCACCAGTCAATGTGCATGAAATTGTCTCGAGTACAAGGGACAGGCGGTAGCGACCCCGCCCATCCCGGTTCAGAGTCAGGTAACGTATCCGGAGATCGCCCAGACTGGGACATTCATCAAGAATGTGGCGTACAGTCTGGGGGACAACGCAGTCTTCACAGTAGGGCGCTGGCGAGCGCTCCATCGAATGGCGGTGCGTCCTGCGAGTGTGTCCAATTCGGGGACGACAGAAAGCAACTTGAAGAGTTCTCCGCTTGTGGAGGTAAATTCCAGCCGGTGGCCTTACGCGACATCACGACCTGCAATGAATGCTGGCGGATCAGCATCCCGACTAGAGAATGTGGAGAAAGCGGTCGCAAGGATTCTTCCACGGACGCGAGGTCTGAGATTGCGGTCCTCATTCTCCACAGGAGAATGCTGTAGATAATGGGAGAGGGGTCCTGCGAGAACTTGCCCCGAATTCCTTTGACTCGCCTCCACACCTCTGCTATAGGGCTCTTCCCGTTAAGTGTAGCGGCGGGCGTGCTTTGAAATATATCGGAAACTAGTCCTAGCCCGACAAAATTCACTGACAGTGAAATCGCTCGGGCAGCGGTTATAGCTGATGTATGCATAACACTTCTGTTTGAGGGTCGTCTCACACTCCACCGATCACCACGCGAGTGGTCAACGAGCAACGACGTTCTGGGAATAGTAATCAGGCCCGCGGCGATGAGGTTGCCGCAGAAGAACTCAATGACCTCATCTACCGACCTAAGCTCCTCGATTGGCATAGAGAATTCAGTCATTTCCTGAAATACAAGCCACCGCGCCGGCGCCTGGAAACCACCGAGGTGGGCTCTCAGGCGGCAGAAAATGATATTTGAATGGGAAAGTACATTCCAGCTGACCGTGGAATGTACGCAGAAATAACAGTATAGACAATGGAGGCCATCGACCACCCCACCCAATCAAAATCAGGCTGTGCATCCGGAGAGCACAGATATAGATCAAGGCAAGAAAATAAAGCGGTTCTCCGGGCAGTGATGCGTAAACTAATCCACATTTAGGACACCTATCTCATGCTCTTCGATCAGATCGTCAAGGACTTGTCACCTGGGATTTATTGAGTAGTCTCCTCAGAGAGGATGTCTGCCATTCAGATCTCCAAGCAAAAGAAAGGGCCTCGGCAACCGTGCCACGACGCGGCGGAAGTCCCGCGCGTCGAAATTAGCTGACGGTTGAATGTACACAGAAATAACAGTATACATCTGAAGCTGCACAGCCACTGCCTGAAAGGAGGTATCTAAAGTGAAAAGAAGAATGGAGACATCATGTCAGGTGTAAACCGCGCGTCTCTCAGCCCTTCCCCATCCCGTGGTGTTTGGGTCACAAAACCTTCATACCCGGGAGGATGGGCAGGGCGCAGGGGGCACCCGCCTAGCATGGTTTCCTGCCGAGAAAAATGGCTAATGGGGAACGGGACGAGCCTCCGCCACTCCACTCAGTTGCCTCGGAGTCCGCGGCAATTCCATTGAAGGAATATGCCCTCCAGGCCTCTTCGAACAGAAGTTCCTCAGGGAAATGCCCGTACGCTTTCCGGAGGCAGAAACCCAAGCGCTGTTGGCCGGACAATGCGCTGTCGCCTTCGAGGGCTTATTGAGGGAGGTTGGGCTCGCCATGCGAGTCTTTTACTCCCTCTGTTTCGAAGCCTTAGGCGGGCGTTGCGACTTTGGAAGCGAGGGGCACTCTTTTCGAGGATCCAACATCTGCGAGCCACCTAGCTCACCACTAGGCGTGGGCAAAGGAGCCGAAGCTCCTTTATTGCTGTCCTCTTTTGGGGGGGCAGCTTTAGAAACCCCGGAAGATGGCCTGGTGACCAACTTCAGGGGTGTTGCCTCGTGTAAGTGTAAAGACTTGGTGGAAGCGCGTGGCCATTTGGCCTTACGGGAAACGGTCACGGAGGGAGGGAGGGGGGGGGGAGCCCTGGTTCTAGCCGGGGCTGGTTGTGAACCCTTTGTGCCGCAAGCTTTACCAGAGAAGCGCTCGGGTTGAGTGGAACCCAAAGAAGGGCCCGAATGTGCGTGGAAACAACCGTGCTCGTTGGCCTAAATGGGCCAGGAGTGAGGGTGTCTCTTAGCATTGAGGTGCAAGAAGTCCCAGGCTGAGCAGGGCCCGCCAGGACCAAGTCTTTAGCCTCGCGGAATGAGAGAAGATCCTGGACCAGAAGGAACAGGATTTCTTTCTCAAGGAGATATGCACCACATTGCTTAGAAGAAGCGGGGTGTGGCCCTCCGTAATTGACATACTTAGCCACACACGATTTGGACTTATCGTGTGCGGCCTTGGAGTAATTTATGTAGACTTCGGGTGACCCGATTTTGCATTTCTACATGAGCGATTCGTATGGCCGAAGCGGTGACAGTAATATCACCTCCACGCCAGTGACACGAATGCCTTCACTCGGTAGCGGTACCAACCGGCATTCACTGACTCAGGGAGCTTGTCACAGTTGAACGTGAGAAAGAGTGTAGGGGTGGGTCTCGAGGCCCCTTCCCTGTTTTCTCATTACACGCTCGACCTTGACCGCCTCGTGGTCCGTCAGCTCTAGTGATATCTTCTATCATGGATTAGTCCATGAATTCCATCGCATAAACTACTCCTTTCAAAAGGTTCATGGTAGAGTGCAGCGTCACACTCACCGGAGTGCCAGGAAGTGTCCAAAGATCACTTATCTTGGCCGCCTCGGAGGGATCTACCGCATTCACCAGACAGCTCCCGTCCTAGAAATTGGCCACCTTCGGCTCTCTACCAATCACACTAGCTAAAGCTCTCCTCTGATGGATCATGTTGCCCTTAGCCAACATGCTGCCATCGTTGGGAAGAATAACTAAGAAGGGTTTGAAGCCAGCGGGTTCGAAAGCGCCACGTAATCTCTGAATGAGAGGCCCCGATGTAATCGAGGCTCAGCCATGCACACTTTTGGTTTTATTCAGGGCCTCTGCTCCTGGGGGAGCAGAGGGGCCGGATCTGCCGAACTTAGCTTGGTCGCTTACCGAAGTGGCTGCAGACCCATCCGTCTCCGCAGCCTCCTGCAGATGGAGAAGAAACCCGAGTCTTTTTTTTCCTTTTTAGAAGAGGAGGGCGCGAAATGAACCCGCTTCCCTCCTCCGCCGACAGGAACCCCCAGGCCGGATGGACCGGCCTCAGTAAGGTCCTTATCCGAGATGGAGAAGGTCCTGGCCGTTGCAGGGGCACGGTTCGGAGGAGAAGATCCCCCCCTCCTTGTACTGCCTTGGAAACCCAAGCCGTTTGAGGAGGACCTTGCATAGGGGCAGACTAGATTTCGGTGCTTAACGCGAGCCCAGATTCGTTGCCAACGAAGGCCCTACTGTTTGAGGCTGGCTTGCCTCAAGGACCATGTGTATCTCGGAGGGAGCCTCCAGTTGGCCTCCCCCCACCCAGCAGATCACACGTTCCATTTACAGTGGTATCACAAGTCGAGTCTGTGGAGGCCCAGGCCTTGACCTCCGCTAGATTTAATATTCTAGCCAGCAGGTCTTTTGAGGGAAGCGACCGAAGCGCCCTGGCTTTCCTCTCCTCCCTAAGGGGGTTTGCCCTACCGAGCCGCTTCAATGGGGAGCAGTCGGCTATGAGCTGCCTGCTAGCTTTCTTGGCCGTCAGTCCCTTTGGAAAGTAAAGGGAGGACTGCCACTGGAAACAAGGAGCTGCTCGAAGGCGGCTCCGATGATGGACAAGGGGAAATTAAGGGAAGATTTTTGATTTTCTCATCATTGGGCATGGTGACCCTATGTTTTTACGGGAAGCAAACGTTCATCACCCCTCACAGTAGCCCGCCCTGCAATGAGTGCATACGGGGTTGGCAGAGCCAGGTGCCACCATTTAAGTCCACCCCTCCCGCCTGGTGACCTGGCAGCCCTTCAGCATGGTGGCTCCACCGTGGGCATGGCGTAAAAAAATAGATAGTGAAGTGAGAAGGAAAGGGGATGTGAGGAAGGTATGGAGGGGGATGAATAGGTTGTCAAAAACCCGCCATCCCAAACCAGAGCTCAGGGGTTAGGGAACATTGCCCCCTTCCCGCTCCGGGATAGTTGGCTGAGAAGAAGGTCAGCACCTACTCTGAGAAAATAGTGGCTAACCAGAGAAAGTTGTGAGAGGGGTTGTAGGGGAATTGAGAAAGTATGGGAGAAATACAGGCTGTCTGAAAGAAGGAGAAGAGGTTAAGCTGGGGCCTGACGGGGCGCTTAGGTGCATACTGTGAGTCTGCCTAATTGGAAGGTATCAGTCATCAACCTGACGCTCCTCGGGCAATTGGAGGTAGGTCCATGGGAACAGTCATTGCAAGATAACATGCAACTTTAGGTTCCCATTTATATTTCTCATTATTTACAGGCAGCCCAGAAGGCTGACCTGATCCTAACCATGAAGGCATTGTTAGGATGCGAAGAATGCTTGTCTGTCATGCAGTAGAACCCTGATGACTTCAAACAGCGCGGATTTGGCATGGAAGCCATCCTCATCTTGGGCCTTGTAGCCATCCATGTATACTAGCATGGCTTCAGCATGAAATGAAGTGTTCTGGCGCTCAATGAAGCTTGGGGAAATGGTGTGGCAAGAGTCAAAGGTGGTACCATTAAAGGTGATGTCTTGGGCAGAACCAGAGTGACTAGAGGGCTAAGGGGTAAACTAAGCTTTTTGTTTCCCAACTCTAAATGCAAAAATGCTTAGGCATAAAACATGGATGTGCATAAAACCACATAATGCACAGTGCAGCACAAGTGGCATCTTCCCAGCATTGACTAGCAAGCTGTCAAAAGGGAACATGCAGAGGCACCAATCACCAGATGGAAAGTGGTGCGGTGGATCGCATTTACATTTCACAATTCATGCGAACAAAGGAATGATAAAACAAAGCCTCAACCCTAAGAGCACCCCACTGATGAATGTGAGAGAATAAAGATTATGAATGGCACAGGTACATGATGCTCTAAAGCTGTCAATATAGGCCTCAAATTGAGGAAGTGGTTGAAAACAAGATCAAGGAAAGGTAGGAATCCAACACTTCCAGGAAACCCCTGTTTTAGAAGAAGCCAGGGTCAAGGTGGAGCTATAGATTGTAGCAGAAGTGCACTACCTGAAGCTATGACAAAGAAAACCTATGCAATTCTGCATAGGGAGAGATCCAGTTCAATGCTTGTTGAAGTTGATGTTCCTGAGTTGGCCTCTGCTCAGTGCTAAAAAAAATTGAAATATGTACTTAGAGAATAGCAAGAACACATTTGGGCATCACTAAGGTGATACCATTGATTGCCCGGACAAAGAGTGTAACACAGGACACTTCCCTGTGAGATGCCCTCTTCCTGCTCTATTAGGTTGTAGAAGCCTCCCCCGTAAACTCAATCAATGATCTCATAGAAATTCAGATATGGAAATTGAGATGCATCCACTTGACCCCATCATGTGAAGGGTCTCCATGATACCTACCATAAGCATTCTACGAATCAAAAATCACCGTGGCATAGAGCTATAAGTGTAGGAATGTGGTAGAGTGATGTCTCTCCAGTTTGCAAAAGGAATCTGGGAGGATGCCCTTTTGTCCAGATCCTGTTGATTTCATTGTCATTTTCATTAATTTTTATATTTCAATGATTATTAATTTAAAGATAAAATATTCAGTAATTTTCTAGAGAATTATAATTTTGCTTGGCTAAACTTTGATGTTAACGAGGTGTTACATTTTTGACTAAAATTTAATATCGAGTGACTCATGACAAATGCTCCGCCGCAAAAGAAAAAGCGTCGGCTCTCTCAGTTCTCTCAATAAGGTCAACTTCAACATATTGTTATCAAAAGGCTTTCTGGACCTCTTTTTCATTAATTCATTGTTACAAGAGAAAGTTAATGATAGCTTACCCAAAATACTAAACAAGAGGAATAAACTACTCCAGACGGCAACGATATTCTCTGGAACCAAATATCATAAATCCCTGGATACAGTATTAGTCCTTTTCTCATGGTAAGCCAATCATTTATCATTCTCTTTGCTCATGTTATGTTTAACATTAAAAGTTCTTATAGAACATTGTTAGCGCAAAAGCCAGTGTCCACACAAAGCTATAACAGAGTAAAAATCACTCAGTGACATCACAACATTTATTGAAAACTGGTGGAGCAGAATCAAGGCTAGACAATGTGTAGAGTGCATTTGCAGCATCAGAGTAAGCAGTCTGATTCTCCTGGAGAATGAGATGGAGAGCCTTGCAAATATTTACTCCAAATCCTTTTGACTTGCTCTTGCATCTTTAAGCGAGGAGTCTTCCCATTCGGTGAAGACCCGTTAGGCTCATTCTCCCCCTCCTTTTTTTCCTAGCTTTTGACCAAGGATATTAAGAAACATCGACGCATCTTTAGAGTGTATACCTCTGGACATGCATCTGGCCTGATGAATGGTATCTGGTCGGCTCTGATCACCACATTCTAAAAGAATATCATTTCCTCATTGTTGTTCTTCTTTTCTTCTGTCATTTGATGTTGACAGCCAGCATTTTTGCATTTTCCTTGGACAAGTTTGACCAAACCTCCTTCAGATGCTGAATTGAACAAAAGATTATCTGCCTTCCCAAGAAAGCTACTCTGTGAAATCCACTGTTAGTGGATTTGGTGTCATAACAAGGGCAGTAACAATTACCTGTAAGATCACAATTTCAATGACAGGTAATTTTAATAACTTTCCTTCAGTGTGTAAAGGTGGACCAAACACTAACACAGCTAAAATCTCTGAAGTACTTCCAGGTTCACTGCCCCAAAGACTTTTGAGCATCATTCCATTCTGGTTTGAAGAGGCTTAAACCTGGACATTCCAGTTAGGTCACGCCAGGTAATGTCATCCACATCGGCCACTTGTTCTGCTACAGCTGGAAAATAGTAATTGGTTTTACATTGTTCTTGTTTGTGCTGCAGTCTCATTCTTCTCAGTGGTTTCAACCATGCTTATCCTGGTACTGAGATAGGTAAGGTGCAGAGGAGCGCTCCATCTAATAAAGGTGGTGCACCATGCAAATGTCCCCAGATGGAAGACAAGAAAAATAACTTGAGGCTGACGCAGCATTAGGGGCATATCTACAGGAACCATCACTTACACTGGCATTCAACTAAGGGTACTTTCAGCAATATCCTATCTTATTTGCCAGGCGGCCGAGAAGGCTGACCTGATTCCTACCGTATAGTCAGTATGAGGAATAGAGAAACGCTGGTTGGTAATTGAATCCTCACTGACTCTTTGGAGCCCTCATTCCCTGCAATCCCTACATGACCAAGAACCAAAATCTGCCTGGCCGACAGAGACTTTGGTGCCATAGATACTGCAAACTATAGTGTGCAGAGATTTAAATGGCACTTTGTGGGTCTCTGATTTGGGCACAATACTGAGGTGGTATTGCAACCAGATTAGCCGTGAACACAGACGCAGGACAAGTTCAAACCCCAAGGGGAAACAGCATGGATGCTAACCCCTTTGTTAGACTTGGAGCTATCTGTGTAGACTGGCAACAGATCCAGCATGAAACAAAGTGTGGTCCAAAAAGGCCAGATACAGTACTCTAGTTGCTGCAGAAACAGGCATGGTGACAAATCATTAAAGGTGCTACCCTCCAGGGTGGCGCCCTGGGCAGAAACAAACATATAACTGGCCTAACAACTACACCAAGTTCTTGGAGTAGTTTCATATTTCTAAAACACAAAGGCTTAGGTTTATAAGTGCAGTTTCATTGGCATAGGATCCATCAAGATCAGCCAGAGATGCAATGAGAACTGTTGTCAACTGAGGGAAAAACCAGGCTCGTGCATACAAAGAACATAATGCATTGGGCAAGAGGCAGGTGAAGGGGCATACATCTTCCACCAATTCTTGCTCAGCTATGGATGCATTAAACAAGCATTCTTGAAAAAGCTTCAAACAAATCAAGAAAAAGCAGGGTGATAGATCTATTGGAACCCCAAGTACTTGAATCTTGTGGGACAAAGTATGTCCATGGCGTGGATACAAAAACAAAGGTAAGAAGTCTGGGTCAGGTGAAGCCATGAATTGCAACAAAAGTGCACTACGTTAGTCTTGGACAAAAAAAAACAAACCTATGCAATTGTTCATAGTAAGAGATGCAGTTCATTGCCTATTCGAATCAGTACTTTAAAGTTGGCACTGGGCTTCACCAAAACAGATCAATAGGTCATCCTCATATGAGATGATACCGTTGATGGTAAGGGCAAATGTGAGTTTGATGAACTTTTCTGTGGGATGACTTCTTCCTGCCCTATTGGGCAAAAGATGACCCTCACCATCTCTAGGTAGAATTGATAAGCTTTTAGAAATTTAGATATGATATTTTATTTTAGGAGCCCATCTGGCAACTGGCTACTTGGGCATAAGTAGCCGTACACGACCTAGCATATTACTAGGCTATATTAAAAAAACAAATAAAATGGGAAAATAACGATAAACAAATTACAGAGGCTAAAAAAAAGAGAAAAAGGCAAGAAGGATGCGCGCTCTGAGGTCGGCCTGCCTTCCGATGGGCAAGGAACCTACAACAAAGTCAAATAAAGTGAAAGATGTCAACAAGTCAGTGGGCATGATCCCGTCCCAAGTAAAAGGGGCAAAGGGTGGCGACCTCGCTTATCTGGGTACCGGGATGGGTAACGTGCGCGGAAATCGCCCAGACTGGGGCATTCAACAAGAATATACCAGACAGTCTGGAAAAAAAAGGCATTTAAAAAAAAAATTAGAGCTCATCTGGCGACTGCATACTTGGGCATTAGTCGCCGTATTTAACACTGCCTAATACTAGCCCTCTTTAAAATAAGATGCCAAAAAAACAAAAACAAATAAAAAAAAGAAAAATGCAATAGGCAGGAAGCAGGCTCCGGCATCGGGGGGAGGTCCCCACCCCCCGCGCAAGGACGTGCGACCTGCTAAAATAACAAAAACAACTAAAAAAAAACCAAGTCTATAAGTCCACCAGTCAATGTGCACGAACTCGTCGCGAGTACAAGGGACAGGCGGTAACGACCCAGCCTATCCCGGTACCGGGACAAGTAACGTGGGCGGAGATCGCCCAGACTGGGACATTCAACAAGAATGTGCCGAACTGTCTGGGAGACCATGCAGTCTTCACAGTAGGGCGCTGGCGAGCGCTCCATCAAATGGCGGTGTGAGGAAGAACGGAACGCTGGTCCGGTCGCCGGCGCCCTCATTCCCCGCATTTCCTACATTTCCAGGAACCCAGCAGAAGATAATCTCAACATCCGCCCGGCTTACCAAAACCGTGGCGTCCCGGATATCGAGAACTAGGGTATGCGGAGATTTCAGTGCCCCAAGAGCACTCAGGGCAATACACCGAGTGGTGTAGTGCCAACAGCTCGGCCGTGAAAACACACGCATCGACTGACAGAGCCACACTGACTTGAAACAGAGGGAATACGGCGTGGAAACTAACCCCCTCTTGGGAATTGGAGCCATCCGTATACACTGGCACGGTTCCAGCGTGACACGAGGTGTGCTCCAAAAAGGTCGACCGCAATACTCCCGGCGCAGTACAAGCTTTGGGAGCAGAGGCGTGGAGACAAATAGCCAAAGGTTGCGTCCTGGGAAAAATCAAGGGCGCCACCGAACCCAGAGCTATAACTAGCTCTCGAAAGAGTTTCTTAGCCGTAAACCCAAAGGACTTAGGGCAGGACTGGTGTCTCTCGGCGGTATAGGCACCCTCCAAATCAGCTATGGATGAAGTGAGAGCTGTTGGCAACTGAGGGAGGCACCGGGCTCGCGCGTACAGTGGAATAATGCACCGTGTACGGCGTAGATAGAGTGGCCTCTCCCCAGCATCAACTAGTAGGCTCTCAATGGGGAAAGTGCGGAAGGGACCGGTCGCCAAGCGAAGCCTGGAGTATGAAAATCGACTCTTTCCTGAAGATTTCCAAAGTCATTAAGGCTGAACCTTCGCTCGCGGGTCCAAACCGAGAAAACGATCCTTACCCGGTAGACATAATTGAATATAAAAGCGCTAATACTTATCGTACGGAAAAGATTTAGATATAAATTTGAAGGGTATATGATATTCCATACGCTCCATCCGGAGAGGTTTTAGCCAAAATGTATGGTTTTAGGGCAAATTTTGCCGATTATGGAACACAGTAACCACGCCGTCTTGGTTGTGCTATGAAAGATTATCTCAAGCTCTATCTAGAGGTATAAGGTTTATACGTGAAAGAGTGGTGACTCATGTCCATATGAGTCATTGAATTTAGGTGGTGGGCCAAAGAATCGAGTCAAAATCAATTCAGCGACCATAACTACATAATTGCCCAGACGAACATACCAAAAATTATATATAATTTTGTAGGTAAGACAGAGTTCTGAAAGATAATGTAATTCAAAAAGGTTATCTTGAAATATAGGAAGTTAGTCTCGCTTAACTACGAGTGAAAATCCGAAATGGGCAAATTTCGGAAGTTTGACCGACTTTATCTCAGGATCACATAGACAGATCTTTAGTGAGTTTTCGATTTTCGATAGTACGATAATATAACCATCGCTGGCCGTACTACTAGCTCGCTATCTTAATTTAATCGTGCTTGTTTGTAGAGAACATTCGAGATACACCTATACACACTCGGTTTACGTAATTAGGTGCATTTCCATCGATAATTTCTGGTCGATATTATCGGTTGGAAAATATTAGCCGAGGATTTCGAGACTATCTCGAGAACTACCAGCCGGTTTGAAGGAAACCAACTGATTGGAAAGGGGAAGAAATTTACCATCCATTTATATACAGCGTATCAATGCCATCGTGGTGATGTCCACTATGAAGAACAACGGACCAGACGGCGAGGCGAACATCGCCAACAGAGCCATGAGGGGCCGCTCCAGCACCCTTCGCCGCCGGTGCCATGAGTGTGGATCACGCATTAGCCTTAACATTCATCGTCGCACCCATCGTCGGAGACCGCCCTGAGGACATCCATCACCATCGACCTCGATGGACTACCTAAAGAGAGTAAGCATCAATGTTGTCCCATAATCGTGGTTTTTATTCATAGTTTATATTTCCTACTCGGGCTTTGGCGATATCCCGCAAACTATGTGTTGAGCAAGGATGGGGTTCTCGGGTTTCCCCTTTAAAATGTTCCATCTTTCCATTGCCTCTATTCTTTCTTTTTTTTTAGATAAAGACTGCAAATCGAACTCTTTAAAAACTAGTAATCTCAAATTTCTTTAACCCAAAGTATTTCGGTCACTTAATGGATAGCCAACGGGATTGTCTTCGTAACATTATTAGTTTTAGATATTGAAATTTTAATTATTTGTCTATAGTTAGTAGTTAAATTATTATTATATAAATAAATTAATCCTCATCTCATCGGTGAAAGTCTTAGAGCTCTACTTTGATTACTTAAGAAGGTATTAGCTAAAAACTCAAAATCCGGTTTCTCCTGAAAAACATCCGGGCGTTTAAGAATTATCTCGGCAAAATCGCCTTAGTTATCAAAAAGTCAAGAGAATGAATGGGAAAGTTTATATTTTCGCATATAACGCTTATTTTCGACTCGAACGACCAGGCGATGGATATTGTGTTATATACCGATACATGGCATATTCTAATATCTATTGAAGCTATAAATACCTAGGGTCTCTACTGAAATTTAGGGGAAAAAATTAGATTTAGGTCGGAGCTAGCGCTAGAATTTTCAAACCGATTTTTGAGCTTCGAAGCAAGGATTTTCCTGTAAAATAAAAGTATATATTAGCGTATTTGATATCCTTAGACGTGGTTATTTACGTGCTTTAACGGGCATAAGAAACCCCCCCCCCTGTTACAGAAGATTACCAAAGTTATTGACTCTGAACTTTCACTAGCGGGTCCAAAATCGCGAAAACGACCTTTACCCGGTACAAATAATTGAATTTAAAATCGCTACTACTTATCGTACGGAAAAGATTTAGATATCAATAGGAAGGGAATATGATATCCCATCCAGTCCAATCGGAAGTTTTGGTCAAAACATATGGTGTAGGCCACATTTTGCCGAATTTGGATCGCAGTAACCACCCTGAAAGGGTAGTCCTCTGAGAGTCTTTAAAAAGATAATCTCAAGCTCTATTTAGAGGATTAGGGTTTATACGCAAAAGAGTGGTGGCTCATCTCTTTGAATTTGGGTGGTGTGACAAAGAATCGAGTCAAAATCAATTCAGCGACCAGTACTACATTATTACCAAGAGGAAAATACTAAAAAAATATATAGAATTTTGTAGCTAGGACAGAATTCTGACGGATACCTTTATTCAGAAAGGTTATATTCAGGTTATAAGGACTTATTCTCGCTTAACTACGAGTAAAATTCCAAATGGGCAAATTTCGGAAGTTTGACCGGCTGTATATCCGGAACTATTTGACTAATCTTATATTTTCGATAGGAGTATAATATACCCATTGCTCGACGTACTATTTGCTCGATATCTTAATTTAATCATATTTAATTTTAGTGGAAACCCAACATAACCCTATACACTCTATGTTTATGTAATTTGGTTCATTTACAAAGATAATTTCTGGTCGAAATTGTAGGTTGACGAATATTATCCGAGGTTTAGCGAATATATAGGAATTACCCTCATACTTGAACAAAACCAACTGATTGGAAAGCGGAAGAAATTCACCATCAAATTATATACACATTATCGATGTCGTCGCATAATCCTGTTTTTTATTTAGGGTATATATTTCATATTCGTGTTTTTTGCGATATCCCGCAAACTATGTGTTGGAGAAGGATGTGGTTCTCAGAATTTACCCCTTATAATATAGACATCTTTCCATTGCCTCTATTCTTTCTTCTCTATATCTGCTGTTGTTTTTTAGATAAAGCCTACAAATCGAACTCTTTAAAAACTAGTAAACTCAAATTTCTTTAACCCAAGGTATTTCGGTCACTTAATCGATAGCCAACAGTATTGTCTTCGTAACATTATTAGCTTTAGATTTTGAAATTTTAATTATTTGTCTATAAGAATATTGAACCTTGCTGGGGTTAAGGCCTGTGCCTCCTCACACGTGACTAGTGACAATGCTGCCAACGGGACCTGCGATGTCCTGGAAGGGGAATGGGGGCAACGGGAGGCCCCCCTTCCTGAGATAGACATGGTCCTTGAAGCAACCCAGCCTCAGATTGTAGGGCCTTCTATGGGAGCGAATCCGGAATCGGTGCCAAGCACCGAACCCGAATCCGCCCCTATGCAAGGTCCTCCTCAAACGGTCTGGATTTCCAAAGCAGTACAAGGAGGGGAGGCACCTTCTCCGAGCGGTGCCCCTGCGACTACCAGGACCTTCTCCATCTCGAAGAAGGACCGTGTTTCTCGATCTGGAGAAGGCCTATGATACCGCATGGCGATACGGTATCATGGAGACTCTCCACACGATGGGGGCAAGGGGACGCCTCCCAATGTTTATATCTGAATTTTTGTTAGATCGTCGATTCCGCATACGGGTGGGGGGAGCCATCTCCGGCCCAATGAAGCAGGAAGAGGGTGTCCCGCAGGGAAGTGTCCTCAGTGTCACACTCTTCAATCCTTTGTTCGTTCGAAGTTCGACTACGGCTGCGAGTTTTATGCATCCGCAGCCCAGCATTTATTGTGGATGATGGACTTGATCCACCACACCGGCCTTCGCCTTGCGACCGGTGCCTTTCGCATTTTCCCGATTGAGATCCTACTAGTCGATGCTGGGAAGAAGCCACTCGCTCTACGCCGCGTACGGTGCATCACTCGCCTGTACGCGCGAGCCGGGTGCCTCTTTCAGTCGCCAACAGCTCTCACTGTATCCGCAGCTGATTTCGACGGTATCTATGCCGCCGAGAGACGTCAGTCATATCTTAAGCCCTTTTGGTTTAGTGCCAGGAATCTCCTTCGAGAGCTAGGTATAGCTCTCGGGCCGGTGACACCCCTGGTTCTGCCCAGGACGCAAACCTGGAGGGTACCACTTTTGGCTACTTGTCGCCATGCTTCTGCTCCCAAAGCTTGTATAGCGCAGTAAGTATTGCGTTTGACCTTTTTGGAGCATACCTCGTGTCCCGCTGGAACCGTACCAGTGTATACGGATAGCTCCAAGTCCGAAGAGGGAATCGAGTTCCACGCCATATTATCTCTGTTTGAAGTCAGCGGGGCTCTGCCAGGCGCTGCGTCTGTCTACACGGCAGAGCTGGTAGCAATACATTACTCGGTACGGGAGATTACGTGACGTGCCCGGTTCGGAGACCAGATCGTGATTTATAGCGACTCACAGAGCGCCCTGAGTGCTGTCGGGGCATTGGAATCTCCGCATCCCCTGGTTGGCGATCTCTATGACGCCACGGTTTTTGCAAGCTAGGTGGATGTCGAGATTATCTTCGGCTGGGTTCCTTGACATGTAGGAATTGCGGGGAATGAGCGCTCCCATGAGGGCGTTAAAGAGTCAGCGAGGACTCAGCGACCGGGCCAGCGTTTCGCTCGTCCTCACACCAACTACATACATGCCAGGAATACAGACTGCTCTTCGGGCTGCTTGGCAAAGAAGATGAGAGACGGTCGACAGGAACTTAAAGTGGCATGCCATTGCGCCACTACTGTTCCCACGGACCTACCCCCCAATGCCGTGAAGGCTTCATGTTGCTTTATGTCGTCTCTGAGTCGGGCACACTCGCGGGACGAACCGCCATTTGATGAGGCGCTCGCCAGCGCCCTACTGTGAAGACTGCGTTGTCCCCGAGACTGTTCGGCACATTCTTGTTGAATGTCTAAGTCTGGGCAATCCTTGCTCACGTTACCTGTCCACGTACCGGGACGGGCGGGGTCTCTACCGCCTGTCCCTTGTACTCTGGACTAGTTCGTGCACATTGACTGGTGGAATTATAGACTTTTCGAGGGAGGTCGGCCTTCTTCCCTTTATTTAACTAGTTGTGTTTTTTGAGAGGGGGTATTTTAGTAGGCCGCACGTTCCGGCGCTATGGGGAAGGTGGACCTCTCCCCGACGCCGGAGCTTGCTTCCTGCTTGTTGCCTTTTCCTGTTTCTTATTTTTAGTGTTGTTGATTTTTTTGTTTGTTTTTTGAATCTTATTTTAAAGTAGCTTAGTACTAGGCAGTTTTTAATACGGTGATTAATGCCCAAGTAGGCAGTCGCCAGATGAGCTCCTAAAAAAAAAAGAGTTGGACTTTGATTATGAGTTTTCAAGCAGGTATGTGGAGGCTGTGTTCAGTAGATTTTTTGAAATACTACAAGCAATGATTTATCTGTATGTCCCTAGTAAAGTAACCTGGGGCTGCCCTATGGTCCCTGGAAATCTAAACCACTAGCTTATCTGGGTAGGTTTGGTTAGGTCATAATGCCGGGGTTCATTATAGGGCAATGCGACAGGCATTGGGCAGGAACTCAGATTTTGCCAAAAATGCATTGTCCTCCTTTCTGGATGTAAATTTTGAGTACAGAAATTATTCCTATCAGTCACAGATAGATTATGAATCCCCCACCTAATTTCTAACCTAAAGGCTAAGCTTGAGCTGTTCCATTATTATACCCACAACAAGAAAGTGGGATGACTCTCTATAGGAACCCTTAAGCAGCCCTGGGGTGAAATTTGTTCTTCCAACCAAGAAATGGCTGATCTGTTTACCAAGGCGTTTTCTTCTGTATATTCTACCAATACCCCTGAAAATCCGGTAGAGTACTAGAACTTTGAAGTTAAACTGAGTAATTTAGGTTGAAATCTGTCTGATGTTGTCAATGCTCTGTCTGATCTCAAGCCCTCTAGCAGTATAGGGCTTAATTGCATCCACCCCTGTTTGCTCAAACACTGCTCCTCATCCATTTTATACCCACTCCTCTTGGCTCTTCCATAAATCAATCCAAACTGGAGAACTGCCATCAGTCTTGAAGTTTTCCCTAGTAGTCCTCATCTTCAAGAAAGGTGTGCATACTTCTTCCCTAATTTACAGACCGATAAGTCTCACTTCAGTGTCTTGTTTCTTGAACGTATTATTGTGAACAATTTGACATCTTTCCTCCCCGATAACAACCTATTAGATTCTAACCAGTTTGGCTTCCGCAAGGCCTACTCGGTTAATGATCAGCTACTTGCAACATACGATTATGTCATCTGCTGGCCTGACCAAGGGCACATGGTCGACCTCATATTGTTTGATTTTAGTAATGCATTCTACCTTGTCAACCATGACCTCATGATCAGCAAGCTCTCCCAACTTGGTATAGGGGATCCCTTATTCTCTTGGATATATGCCTTCCGTCTCGATGCCTCGAGTCTCAACTATGTGCTTGACAGGTAGCTCAGAGCTGACATGATCAAGGTCTGGAAGATTTTCAATGACTTATCTCCTGTGAAACTTTCTGAGTTGTTCTTCCTCCAGACCTCCTCTAGGACCCACGGCAATTTACATAGAATATTCCTGACCCACAGTAACAGAACTGTGCAGGCGATATTTCTCAGTAGGGGTGATTACATTGTGGAATAGCCTGCCAGATGCAGTTATCCTGCCACCATCCTTAACTGTATTCAAGAGTAAACTAGCAGAGCACCTCGGTCAAAATCTATACAAATATTAACCCCCTACGCAGCAATAACAATGTATTCACATATTATATTCATAATTAACTATCCTAATTGTATTAACATCATCAGGTCATTACTTAATGCAATCAACACACCATCCAGCAGATGCTCATATGTTTTAATACAATAACAAATTCTTAACTTTCATTCTGCTGGCGTGTTGGCAGTTATGGGGTTCCCCTCCAGTGGAACCCATCCAGGTAAGGATACATTAAGAGGAATGTTAGCTTCGAGAGTAAAGAGGTTGTAGTAGTCTATTGTTGTCCGCCTATAATCCCTTTCTTTTCTTTTCAGGGTGCGTATTGCGGTTGCGTAGTTGTTGTCGCTCTGGGTGGGGGACTCAATAGACTTCTATCGTGATCCCCATTCATCCCTGCCTCCCCATCACAGGCAAAATTGAGAATAGGTTAATAGTGAAAGACACACAATTTGACAGTTATTAAGTAACAAAAGGCACGTATTCGATTACAATTTAGAAGGAAGCTGAATAGTTATTCAGGTGAGTCTTAGTGTGAATGTGTGGGTGTGTATGAATGGCAGTATAAGAATGTTTTAAGTGTGACAGAGATTGGGTGATTGAAAATGCCTTCTCCTTTCCAGCACCTTGATGCCGGCTTGTCCAGCGCGTTCTGACTTGGTGAGGTGGCAGCAGCCAATCTTGACCCTCGTGTGGCAGTAAGAGGACGGTTTTCGAAGCGTGAATTTCGAGACCGCCTCCAAGTCGCCTACTCATCGATTGGAGCCTGAGAAATCCCAATTTTCGCATTGACTGGAACCACCGCGTCCCCGTCCTTGAGTGCGGATCATTTCGCATTGGCTGGAGCTGGACTGCCAGACCGACAGAGAAGAATACCATAAGGAATCCCCTTTCTCTCAGAAAGCGGGTCCGCGTCCCCCATCCCTTATACCGGTAATAGCGCTCCCAGATCCGATAAAAGTTGGACAGACTCGCATCTTTGCGTTGGCCAATCTGTTTGTGAAGCCCTAAACATTTCTTTTTGCAATTGCGGTTGTTGGCCAATAAAGTTGGAAGGCCGCCTATAGTGTGTACATAATTATAGCCATTTTTTAGTAGATTATAAGGTATATTTATTTTAAATGTTTTAGGGCTGTGATTTTGGTTTAGCTTGGGATATTTATTGTTTTTTAATAAATTTATAAAATACTCTATATCCTAAATACACTCTCCTTGAACCACTGAGCACCCCTTGTTGTAATGGCGGGAAGAATTGGTGAGGAAGTTGCAACCCTGCCGCCACAAAGTTATTCTTAACCATTGAGTCACCTGGCGGCCTTCAGAATTCCTAGATTCAGTGCTACATAATTGCCCGACAGCCCTTCGTGGCCTTTTGCTTTTAGACCCGTATTCGTCCTGATTATTATAATAATTGAGATTTTTTTGTCAAACTCTTGTGTTAGTGAGTAATCATCTAATTTAAATACATAAATGGCTTAAGTCAGTCCTTCTGTGTTTGTAAACAGAGATTTATCAATGGGAGTAACATGACTCCGTTTTTGGCTGCACCATAAATCACCTGCATGAAAAGGGCTGATTTATGGTTCACACACATTTAAACAGCCGTTGTTTGAGGACTTCCTTCTAATTTTGTTCAATACAGTTAATCCTGTCTTGGAAAATATTTTTCTATTCTATATCCTTGTGCTGTACATGGGCAAGGAACCACTCTGTTGTCTCTTATATATATCACCTGTGTTAAGTAATTCGTTATTCCTTGAGAATGAATTAATCAAGTTTGGAAGTACTTGGAATCCACCTTTCATTTTCCTGTGGGAATTTTGGCCTTTATTGCTCTATTTCCATTACTTGCATGCTACTGTGTGAGTTTCTCATATATATATATATATATATATATATATATATATATATATATATATATATATATATATATATATATATATATATATATATATATATATATATATATATATATCTCACAGTAGCGCGAGAGAATGATGAAAATGAATCCATTAAACCACATTGATAGAGAAAACGGAATAATTTTTCTTTGCAGTAATATTTTTATTACCTTTTTAAAAAAAAATCCGTGCAGGGAAGGGATTCGAACCAGGCACACTGAGGCAGCGAGCACCGCTTTGAACACAGATAAAAGTATGCCGTTAGTACACTATGCTTTTACCTGTGATCAAAGCGGTGCTCGCAGCCTCAGTGTGCCTGGTTCGAATCGCTTCCCTGCACGGATTTTTTCGAAAAAAAGGTAATAAAAATATTACTGCAAGGAAAAATTATTCCGTTTTCTCTTTCAATGTGGTTTAATGATTCATTTTCATCATTCTCTCGCGCTACTTTGAGATATATATATATATATATATATATATATATATATATATATATTAATTTAAAAACAATTGTTTTTTTAACATAGATTTTTTTCTTGGGCAAATTGAGTTTTAAGTTTTTTGTTATTCTATTGCAATCGCATCATTTTGTATTATATATCATTTTTAAGGTTATTTCAAAATGAGGGGGGGGGGGGAGGGGGTATGTTTCTCATATATACACACCCCCAACCTTAATTAAAAAAATACCCTTGCAATTTTCATAAAGTGAAAGCCTAACCTTAGATTTAAATTCGAAAGGTGATTTCTAAATGTTGTTAGGCCTCTAGTTTTTCTACTGCATCCTTTGCCTTCAGACATATAAGCCTCACCCTGAATGCTATTTAAAGCAAGCATATTTTCTTTAAAATTGATTAAGGTCTAAGGTAATGAAACAGTGGGGTGCTGCCCAATCCAAATGGATTCTATATGGCAGCTAGGGTGAAACGAGGCAAATCATCTATAAAAGGTGGAGGAGACCACTTTGTGACAAAAAAATAAAAAACGACGGGTTAAAAGATGCCTCCACCAATATGAATCGAAGACGGGTGTGCAATCTATGACGAGATCGGAAGGACGGGTACCAATAGGGAAAGGTCGGCCAGAATGAGACACCTAAGCCTGGAAATGAAAAACATTTTAATAGAAAAACAGACGACGATATGGAATGACATCATCGGGAAGCTGGACAGGGAGAGTGATCCCGTAAAATTCTGGAATAACATCCGGAGACTTAGGGGATTACCTCCCAGACCCAGAACCAAAATCAAGGAAGGAGACAACATCATAGAGGATCCAGAGTCTCTCGAAAGAAGATTCAGATCACATTGGCAGACGATTTTCGCTATAACGCCAGAGGAGAACGACGACTTCGACCAGGATTTCGAAGACCAACTGCTCGACGACCTCGGCACAATGATACATAGAACCCACCCCCATCCGCAAGTGTCACAGGAAAGAGTGATGGCTGACCACGGAGGCCCGGTAGAAGAGACCTTGAACACCATAAGGTCCTTCAAACAGAGGGCTCCAGGCTGGTCTGGAATTACGAGGAATAACCTCGTAAATGCCCCAAGGCAAATTATTCAGGGACTGGCAAACACGATGAATGCCGCCCTGAATACAGGCTACTTCCCGGATGGATACAAGATAGCCAAAATCATCTTTATCCCAAAGGGAAACAAGCCTCCAGACCAGGTGGCAAGCTATCGCCCCATCTCTCTTCTTGAAATGCTGGGTAAAATCTTCGAAAAGATTTTAGCGAATAGGCTACAAGCTCAACTGAGCGAGTTAGGAGCGCACAACCCACAACAGCACGGGTTCCGCAAAAAGAGGGGCACAGACACCGCCCTGGCGCTCCTGACGGCAAAAGTAGCATACACCCAAGCGAACAGGTTCTATGTAGACATTGTGTGCAGAAGGCCTTCGACAAAGTCTGGCTGGAAGGACTTCAATACAAGATTCTGAACCTCCAGCTAGACCCAATCCTGGAAAGGATCCTCTGTGACTTCATCATGGACAGAAGGGCATGTCTCATGATCGAAGGGCACAGAGGCCCCGAATTCGAGTTAAAGTCAGGCGTCCCTCAGGGTAGCTGCCTGAGTCCTCTGCTTTACTTGGTCTTCACCATCGACCTTCCAACTCCAGTGCACAGGGACACGATGTATCTGCAATACGCAGATGACGTCACACAAATTGTCCCGTGCCCGGAGAGGAAAGCAAGGGCGCAGGCGGACCGAACTATAGCGGAAATCAACAACATCAGCCGATACGAGAGACGATGGAAAATCAGGACCAACAGGGACAAGTTCAAAATTGTCCCGTTGAACCGCGAGTCGACATGGCCCATCATTATAGATGGGAGGCGATACGGCTACTCCGCCGAAGGCACTGTCCTGGGCCTTAAAATCACCGACCATGGATACTCGAGACACCACACGGAGAGGCGGAAACTGGCGAAGAGAGAAATCTCCAAGCTATTCAGCTTTAGAAATCTTAGCTCGGCTAACATCAGAAAGTTATATATGATGTATGTCCGGGCTATGCTGATCTACCCCGCAGTGGTGTCCCAAGCGGCTAACAAAACCTCTATGAAAAGGCTCCAGCGTGTCCAGAACACTGCCTCTCTGCTTATTAATAAAGTAAGAAGGCGTGACCATGTCAGGCAAAGCGTCCTGCATCGGAGGAAACGCTTGGAGCCCATCAATGTCGTCACCCAGAAACTGGGCAAGAAGATCTGGTCCACTTTAACGGACGATGTCATTCCAGAACTCCAGGGAGCAGGCGGCAGGTTAAACATACCTGCGCGGCTACGGGCGAAAGCCTCACGCAGAAGCCGGTTCCCGAGCACAAAACTATGTACACGTAACAACATAACCCCAATGTAGACATAACAGCGAAAAAACACAACACAACAATTCAATACATCCACACAAGAAAAATGTGACTACAAAATACTACGTTGTCGGCAAAAAAGCTTTCAAAGGCTTGAATGCTAAAAAAACAAAAAAAGTATTAAACTAAAATAAAAAGACAGAGAAGAAGACACAAAAATACAGCAAGAAGAACACTACAAACAAACGAAAACATAAAGACAAAAATAAAATATTCAAATAAAGGAAAAAGTAACTAAAAATAAAGCGATGCCCTCCCTACTAGGGCAACTCCCCCCCCATCTTTAATTTTTTCACCCAGTATATCTTCCACTATAACATCTCTTTTCGAAAATTGCGTACATCATCATCAAGAATAGTTGAAAGGGTCGGGAAATAGGGCACCCAGAAAATGGCGAAATGGCTACAATCCAATAAAAGGTGGGCAACCGATTGGTCCCCACCGCAAAAACGACAGCAAGGGCTGATAGGAGCATCACCCGAAACAAGATGGCCGTGAGTAAGTCTCGTATGGCCAATGCGAACTCGGCAAAGGGCCACGTCCAACGACCGCATTCTATGACGACACGAGGGCCAAGAGCGAATAGAATTTTTTATTTTGTATAGTTTGGATGATGAACAGTAATCCCATTCATTCTGCCACAGTTGAAAAATAGATTTTCTTATTGAAGGAAAGTAGCCCCTAAAAGGCAGAGCCGAGTTCTCAGGGGACACAGAATGTGCTGAGCGGGCCAGCCGATCAGCCTTCTCGTTGCCCAGGACCCTCACATGCCCAGGGACAGAGCAAAAAATAATTCTATATCGGAACGCATTTTGGATCAGCCAGTTGCATATTTCTGTGACTAGGGCTGCCGTCTTAAGGCAAAAAGCATTAACTGCAAAATTGTCAATTTTGGGAAAACGCAAAAAACGGATTTCGATCTCAAATAAGGATCTGATAACATTAATCGTATTTTTTTTTTGGGGGGGGGGGGTAATTGTAAGCATTCATCTATATGAATCTTGCAATATAATTTGGTTTAATCAGTTAATAACTTCAATATATTCAAATTTGTCCAGTAAATTTTGACTTAATGCTTTTTACCTGAAAACAGTTATAATAATTGGGTCATCTTATAATAAAATGATTTTTGTGGAAAAATGGTATAGGTATACCTATATCTAAATAATTGATAGGTACCTATTATATCATTAGACTCTATTGGTAAATACATATTTTATCATTTTAACTTTTACCAGGAAAGTTTGGAAAGGAAAATAAAAAAGATACATTGTAAAGCAATATTATTACAGAAAACAGAAAGAAAATATTGTAGACAACATAACTAGGTAGGTAATTGAAAATATTTTTTCCTTAGTTAATGCAGGAAACCTAAAAATAAAAAAAATCTTTGGTAAAACTTTACTTTTCCTACATACCTATTTGCAGCAAACAAAAGACAACACGATAATGAAAAAGAAATATTTGCAAAAATAATGAAAATTATGGCAAATCTTATAACTGGATAATAGAGCAAAAATAGTTCAAAAGTATACCTAGGTATATGAATAGAGCTACCTACCTATACGTAAGAATATCAATTTAATTTTTTTTTCAACAAACAAAATCTTGCAATTATTGAATCCTCATTGCTGCATACGTAATGTCAGCAATCAAAAGAAAAAAAATTGGGGTTTATACGCTTCCAAGAAGATCTGGGCTGTTCTTGCTTTCTGGTAAATTGATCCAAAATTTTTTCCTGTTTTCAGGCATTAAACTTACAAGCTTGTCTAAAATATTTTCTTTCTTTTTTGAAGATAAGCCTCTTGGGCAATCTGACATAGGTTTTTCCAATAATTTTTTTGTGAAATTTAAACTAGCATGAACAAAGTCTGCAACTTTAAAGTCTCCCTTGTAGTTGGTTTTATATTTTAAGATACGGCTACCCTTTTCAAATTTTGCTTCCACAATCTCTGCTAACAATGGAAGGTTTGTTTCTTTTATCCCTTCACGAAGCCGAGTTTTTCTCTTGACCGAAATATCCGGAATATCGTTAAAACAGGCACTAAAATTAATATCTAATACTTTCAAATTTTTAACGGATGCATCAATAACTGATTTCAAATCTTGATAGTCATAGATATTATCCTTTTTCCTAATATTTTTTTCTATGTGGCCGTGGATGCCATCGGCGGCCATGAAGGTGTGCCCAGGCACTAGATACTTTAAGGTGATGCTATTGACTTGTTCACTGGTGTTAACAAGGATTATCATTGCGCTGTAAAGTGCCCAATTCTTATTTTGGGCGAGCAAATTGTCAGCCCCAAAAATGAAATTAGCAGCATCTCTTTCTGTTCTTATTAAGTCTAAATAAGCATTGGCCACATGTTTCTTGTTTCGGCCAGCAATTGATTCTGTCCAGAGGACTGCATAATGATTATAAGTTGATTTTTCTTTTTGGCCGATACATGCAAATGTCTCATTAAAAATTATCAGGCGTGGAGTAAATACACAAGTTTTTAAACCTTTCATAATAGGTAAAAGAAGTATATTTTGCATATCAGCAGCAAAAACTTGGGTTGTAGAATCCCATTTTTGAGAGCAATCGTAATCATATGCTCTTCGTGCATCTTTTGCAAGTTCATTATGCATAGTCCATTTTGCTTTCAGTGATTCATCTAATATACCTGAATAATTTTTAAAATATAAACAGGTGTCGCAAAGATCAGTAGAGTCAGTTCCAAATCCAATATTTAGTTTGTTAAACACTCTTGAGTATGTAGCGTAGGAGCAAAAATCAGGGTTCTCTTCAATAAAGGTTTTATATAAATCCTTCACTGTTAATTCAGGGGATAAATATCTTCTATTTGGAGCGTGCTCCCTCCTATAATGCGAAATTTGGGGATTCATCTTTTCTATGTGATCAATAATGATTTCTTCATTTTTCTTGTTGCTAGGTTCATGTTTTCCCCTCATATCAAAAAACTCAAAATCACTTAAAGAATTAGATCCACCTAAACTAGTAGAAGCTTTTTTAAACACATCCAAAATAATGCGATTACTTGAAAAGCCTATTGTGTGTAAAAACATTGTCTGACACACTTTGAATTCTGACCCTGACTCATTTAAGAAAGTGTATACGAAGGTGCATGACTTTGTAAAGCATGAGGAATTGGAGCGTCTGTGCTCAGTCGTGGGTTTTTTCTTTATTCTTCCTAAAAGCCACTGCTTTTGAACAGATTTGTCCATTTTCCAAAACTCACTATGTATGGTATTCCGCAATTCAGGAGAAGTGGATTTAGTACACTGTTGCTTACACGAATCTTTGCAGGGAGGAAGCAATGGATGTTTTTCTCTTTGAGCTTCTAATTGAGCTTTAGCTGTTCGTAATCTCTTTGATTTTTTTCTTTCATCAGCTGCTCCAGTTTCTTGACTATTTTGTTCAGGGGGAAGAAGTTGAATATTCTGAGAGGGTTCTTGAGGGCTTTGTTCCAGGAGAAGAAGTTGATTATTCTGAGAGGGTTCTTGATGATTTTGTTCAAGGGGAATTTGAATGTTTTGAGAAACTTCTTGATGTTCATTTTCATCTATACTCCTATTTGATTCAGCATCATCATCATTTGGAATTACTCCACTGTAAAGGATAAAAAAAAATTATTAGCTTATTAATTATATAGAAAACGATATAGAAAATTGAGCTATATATATTATATATGTATATACTATGATATAAGTCTGATCTTATCTGTGTGTGTGTGTGTGTCACACTCTGCAGAGCCTAAATGGGGGCGGGGCGTATTGGGAAAAAAATATATATATCATCTTATGTAATTTGGGGCTGCGGGGTGCTTAAAACTATTTCCAAGTCCGTATGACCAATGGTTAAAAAGTTATGAACCAAAAACTTGATCTATATATAACTTTTACATGCACAGAAAGACATCCAAAACTCTATTTCACATAAATTTTAGTATATTAACCTCACTAATTTAAGAGAAATTGTACAAAGAATCATGTTGTGCTCAAACAAAGGAAATGATTTCTCGGAAAAGCACTGTCTTTTGTTAAACAGCTGTACAATTTTTATTTTTTTAATTCTTGAAAAATATAGGGTGGGCCAAAAAAAAAGGGGTATTATTAAAAAATGTACTTAAAATTTATTTTTATATTTTTAAAACTAAACCGTAGATAATGTTTAGTTTAAAAATAGGTATAGAAAAATAAAGTTTTAGTCAGTCTTTTAATAATGGCCCCTTTTTTGGGCCCACCCTGTATATTTAAAAACAAACAAAAAAGTTAGGTTGACATTCAACATTAACATTAGCTATAGAATTTAAACATAATATCATCAGTTAAAAGAAGTTACTCACCTTTTCCTCAATTCCCTAAAAACGGCTTGTGCACTGGTAAACATTACGAAACAATTTATTCAGACCTTTCAATTAGAAGGACAGAAGTGAAATGAAATCCCTCTTTCAAATTATGATCGAGATATAGGTACCTGAAATTAATCATGTTTTGCTTTGTTCAAACAGATCAGAACCTGCAGAAACATGACGGAATTGCAGCTCAGGCTGAGTTCTCAATGCGAATCATATTGTATAATCTACTTAATGCATTTTGTCTGCAACTTGCTATGGGAATTCACATTGACATTTGCAGGCAAAACGCATTATCTAGCTAAACTTTTGTACTTAATGCTTTCTGCCTGAAAAGAAAGGATTAATGCTTTCTGCCTGAAAAATCATTTTATTTTAGGTGGAGATAATGCTTTTTGAGCTCTCTTAAAATTTTAATGAATTAAATAGCATAACTGGCAACCTTCTAGTTAGATGCGTCTCGTCGAGACGAATCCAACGGTACCAAAATCTCAAAAATCGCATTTTTGCAGTTAATGCTTTTTGCCTTAAGACGGCAGAGGGGATGGGACACATTAACAGATCTAATTGACTGTAAGACACTCCTTGAGTCGGAAAAAATGACAAAATCACAAAAAGGTAAAATTTGGATGAGTCTAAAGGCTAAAAGGATTGCTGAAAGTTCAGCGGTAAAATTGGATGCTGCTGGTGGCAAAGATAAAGTTAGGAATTCTCCTCCTGGGTAGAGAGATTGCTGCTGCGCCCACGCCACGGTGCAACTCAGAGCCATCTGTGTATAATGGGCAGCATTGTTTGTGTGAGATCGATTGCTCTAAGAACAGGCTCTTAATGATGCGAGGGTCCATGGAGGACTTCTCCAGGCTCCACATGTTGGTTCATACTGTGGGGAGAGGAGCACGCCAACTAGGTGTCAGTAAGGATGGAAGGGTAAGGACCCTTGGAGCACCCGGGTTAGAGAGATGATCTCCTATGCGAAGGTTCAAAGGGCGGGGTAAAGATGGCAACTTATCATATGCCGCCGTTGATTCATCAGCATACAGGCATCTGTAGACCTCTGATACAGGGGCTTGCTGTACTCGGCAGAGGTATCGCATGCATATTTGAAGTCTATGGTAGGGCACAGGGAGTACCCCACTCTCGTAGTAAACGCTGTTGACAGGAGAATTACGGAAGGCTCCATTAGAAAGGCGAACTCAGAGGTCAGTTTCAGTTTTAGTTTCAATAAAAGATGGGAAATAGGTGTGAGATAGTAAGAGAGTAAAGTAAGAAAAAGTGATAATTTAGTAGAAGAATTGGTGTGCCAGTACGTCTGGCAGTATCTCCATTTCTGCTTCTAAGGTTTAATTACGCTTCGATTAGATGTCATGGAAGCATTCAAGCCTTTGTATCCTTGAATACTTTTGTTATGACAGCAGAGATTACTCATTTAATATCGTCGTACAGGTGCGTTGCGTATGTACACTGTCCTTTTTGGATCTCTTACTTTTTGATTAGTCTTTTGCTCTTTACTTAATTGATAAATGTGTCCACTTCGGATATTTTTTTTTCATTTCTGATCGTACATATCGATCTCATTTGTAATTTAAAAAAATCACGTTATCTCATTTTGGTTGTGTGACCACTTTTGGTCTTTTTTTTCTACTTTTTGACATACATGATCACATGTAATAAGTTCATGATCGGGTTTCCTATTAGGATTTTGATATTTTTCGGAGGTAATTTTCTATCTGTATAGCGGGACAGCGTCCTCCTGCGTACGCAGTTGGCTGCTGCCGAAATCGCGTCGGTAGTGTTCATTTCGGTTTTCGAGATCGGGAAGTCTTATTTTTCGAAGAACTTCAGGCATGTAGGCATTGATCTTGGACCATACATCCTTTGCTCTGTTGTGTAGTGTCACGTTGAGGGGTTCGACCTCAGCAAGGTCGTGTCGAGCACTTGAGGGGACGAAGTTCAATAGGCTGACATCTAGAATGTACCTTAGTGCCTTGTTCTGCACTGCTTGTGCCTTTTTGAGCTGGGCTTTACTGGCTAGGTGCATGGGAATGACGGGGTATAGTAGAATTGGCCTCACCAGGCTAATGAAGAGTTTTCTCTTATTCTTGGGGGAGAGTTTTCGGAACCGATAGAGGCATTGCAGACTTCTCTTGGCCTGTGCGACCTTTGTTTCCAGGTGTTTGCCATATCCTCTCGATGTAATCTCGAGTCCAAGGACCCGAGCCTCACGTGCGTATGGGTATATCTCGTCCCTGACCAATACGTCCGCTGTCTTTCTACGCCCAATGGGGAGGACCTTAAATTTTTCAACATTGGTGCGTATTTTGACTCGGCTCTCGTAGGCGTTGAGGTTTTGGATCTCGCCCGCCGTCCTATTCGCTATGTCGGCTGGGTTTCGATAATCACTGGTTATCACTTGCGATATATCGTCTGCCAGCTGGACATATAGGGCGTAGTCTTGGATGGATGTGGGAAGGTCAATCGTGTACAACGTGTACAGCGTCGGACTTAGGCACCTCCTTGAGGTACCCCGGTGTACATAGTAAAGGGCTGCCCTTCGTAACCATTTATACTAATGACAGCCTCCCGATCCTGAAGGTAGTCGCACAAGAGCTTTGTTATGGTCGTCTCCATGCCCAGGTCACTTATCTTCCTCTTGATGCTAGGCACCCATACTTACTTTATTGAATGCTGATGAGACATCCCTCAGCACTACATCGACATTTCTGTTCTCAGCTTTCGCTATAGCAATGTACTCAGTCATCAGGGCAAGTGCTGTCTTCGTCCCGAGTTTTTTTTGCGGAAGCCGTGTTGCTGTGTGTTGTAGAGCCCACTTGCATCCAAATAACCCATCAGTCTGTCGTTGATTAGCTTTTCGAATAGTTTCCCTGTGAATTCGAGCAGGGATATTGGCCTGTAGCTTCTAATTTCCTCTTTAGGTTTACCTGGTTTTGGGAGGAAAATCATCCTGGCCCTCTTAAGCGAGTCAGGGAAGTACCCAACGTTCAAGCACCCATTGAAGAGGTTGAGTATTGAGAGGTTAAAGTCTTATGGGGCATTCATCAGGTGGGCCTTGGTAATGCAAAAAATTCCCGGAGCCTTTTGCTTGAAACTTTTCATTGCCGCCTCATACTCCTCTGGGGTAAAGGGACGGCTCGTCCAATCGCTCCTCCTGGTGTTCACATAGAATCCTCCTGTATTCTTCCCAGTTCGCCTTGGGTAAACACCTGTGAGTTGGGACACTGATCTGTATGGGGGACGTCGAGATCGTGGTGATCATGCTAATATGGTCTGATGGAGTATAAGGGCCTGGGACCGTCATATGATTTAGGATGAAGTTGGCATTAGTAAGGACGATATCAGGTGTCGTGGAGGACCTCCCAGTCAGGTACGTAGGGAGCTCTGGACCGATTCTTTGCACTACGTCCCGTTCCATAAGGATGCTCAGGGAGGCTCCTGATCCATTAAATGACGATGTATAGCCAACTTCTCTACATCGGGCATTGAGGTCTCCAATCAGAATGGCGGAGTTATTTCTCCTAAATAATCGCAGGAAGTTGGGGATAGGGAGGTACGAGCGTCTTGGGGGTTGGTACCCCACTGCTACAATGAGGTCATCGATTGTCGTGCTGATCTTTACCGCAAGGTACGACTCTTCCAGGTTAGGGACTTCTTTGTACTTGATGCCCTTGCGCACGGCCAATGCGACACCATCGCATCTTTCGTTGGCGTGACTAGTTGTGAGGGTATCGTAGTTGTAGATTTTGACGGGGTTAGAGTTTTCGTCGAGACGGTGCTCCGAGATTATGACAATGTCCGGGTCTACCTCTCTGATGATATTGTTATATACAAATTTCTTGCCTTCCCAACCATTCACATTGAGTGAGAAGATCTTAAGTTTGTTGACTATTCTTACGTTAAATTCCATCTTTATTTACCTTTGAGGTTTTGAACTTTCTCCTTTTTTAACTGTTCCCGAGAGAGATTGAAGCGAGATTCGGGGCTTAGCTCGATGCTTCCATCTCTTAACGCTGAGAGTAGTTCGTCCTCACTAGAGTCGCAATCGTAGTCCCACTTGTATTTGCCTCTGACTACTCCTTCAACAATTTCCTTTACCTTTGTCAGTCGTGGTAACGCAGCTGACGGTGAGGCATAGACCTTTAGGTTGAAGTCAGTGGTCTTGGGTTTGGATACTGACTGCGTGCTCTCCTTAGCATTCTTATTCTGTTGGCTTTTCTTCTCGGTCGGGGTCTTTTTTTGGGTCTGTTGATCAACCTCCATCCTTCCGGACGAAACGGAGGCATCTCTTTTGTTCAAGCAGGGGTCCCTCGATGTGGATCTGTTCCTTGGTGTTAGATCAGCTTTGATCCCTGTTTGGGTCTGGTACAATTCGCTGGATGGGGGGTTATCGGGAAACCACATGGGTTTCATCCAGTTTTGGGTAAGCATTTTGTTTAGTTCATTGGCGTAGCTACCGGGCTTGGCAATATTGACGAAGTGAGCATGTATAACGCACATGACCAAGGATAGGTTCATTGAAGGATCAAGCTGGAGTACCGTTTTTTCCCTTTCCTGGCTTTTGGCCGCCTGCGCGTAGCTGGTATTCGCTTTGCGGGTCTTCTCTTCCTGGATGTTTTTCTTCTTATCATTCACTAGGCTCTTCTTCATGGGGCAGGACATTGAGAGAGTGCGGTGGGGGCCGTCGCAATTGAGGCACTTCTTGTTGTTCCCATTCGGGCACTCCTTCCAGGTGTGACCGGAACCGGTGCACTCCGAGCATACCTTGTCCTGGAATTTGCAGTCCTTCGTTGCGTCTTTCTCCAGGGCATAGCACGAGAAGCAGACTTGTACAGAGGCAAAAGTCTCCCGTTCTATGCACGATGCAGAGACCTTTGTGCAAAACATTATCAGTCCACTTTTCAGACGTCTGAAAAGTGGCCTTGAATAGGTGGGTATATTCTCCCCCGTCGTGGTTCTTAAATTTATACACCTCATCCAACTTTGCCCAGCTCTGTTTCGCCTCAATTTATGCCATAATCTCGTCAGCGGTATAGGCTCCAACCCAGGGGTCCAGGCGACGACAGATGATTGATCTGCGGGCAGTCACATAGGGCGGAACTTTGGGGGCTAGATGAATCTCGTCGAGTTTGGCGCGGAATCCTACGCTGAGAAGTTTATCCACGTCCTAGGGTCCATCGCAGATAGCCATGTAGCCATAGGATTGGTCCACTAAACGAAAAAGTGCGACCCCTATGGTAGCGAAAATGGTCTCAAAGACCGTCTCCCTCATCGGTTTGGGACATTGCTCCTTTACCCAGAGCAGGATTCTGTAGTCACCCCTGGGGTCATGCATGACGGCCCTCTGGGGGAGCTTCTTCTCGGGAAGTCTTCCAAGTTCCTATTGAAGGAGAGTTCCTATTACTGTCTTCCCGTTCCACCTTATTTTGCCCTACCTACTTTAACTTGTATAACAGGGCCCACCTGCCGGTCCTATCCACTCCCCCCCTACTGGGGCCCCATTCTTCGCGCCCCCTGTAGGGCTTCTTTGCGGGGTTCGGACACAACAGAAACCGGTGGTCTCTACAGGCCTCAACTCGCAGAAAAGTTATCAGGAACGGGGTGTGCTGCTGATATACGGTTAGACGCGAAAATCGGCGTTCCCAAGAATTCTTCGTTTACTTCTTCCTCGCTCGCGCGTATACGCCCGCGATACCACAGAAGGGTAGCTGTGTTGTTAGCGGTCTTGACGCATAACGATGTGAAGAGTCTTTTCACCTACTTCGAACCTCGAAGCTGAAGACAACCACCTTAATCGTTCAATGTTTTTTTTTTTTAATTAAGGGGCTATCTGGCGACTGCCGACTTAGGCATAAGTTGCCTTAAACAAACAGCCTAGTTCTAGGCTACTTTTAAAAATTGAACAGGAAACAACAATAAAAAGAAATAACAATAACAAAGCAATAACAAAAACAATAAAAAAACAACAACAACAATTAAACCGGGTTAAATGAAAGGGAGAAGACGGCCTCCCCCAAAAGTCAATAAGTCCACCAGTCAAAGTACACGCACTTGTTCCGAGTACAAGGGACAGGCGGTAGCGACCACGCCCATCCCGGTACCGGGAGAGGTGTCGTGCGCGAAGATCACCTAGACTGGGACATTCGACAAGAATGTGCCGAACAGTCTGGGGGACGACGCAGTCATTGCAATAGGGCGCAGGCGAGCGCTCCATCAAATAGCGATGCGTTACACGAGTGTGCCCGATTCAGGGACGACAGAAAGCAACCTGAAGCCGCCGCGGCATTGGGGGATAGGTCCATGGGAATAGTCGCGGCGCAATGGCACGCAACTTTAAGTTTCCTTCGACCGTCTCCCATCTTCTTTGCCAAGCAGTCCGAAGAGCTGCCCATATTCCTGCCATGTAGTCAGTGTGAGGAAGAGCGAAACGCTGGTCCGGTCGCAGAGTCCTCGCGGACTCTTTGGCGCCCTCATGCGGCGCGCTCATTCCCCGCAATTCCTACATGTCCAGGAACCCAGCAGAAAATAATCTCGACATCTGCCCGGCTCGCCAAAACCGTGGCGTCACGGATATCGCGAACCAGGCGATGCGGAGATTCTAATGCCCCGAGAGCACTCAGGGCGCTTTGTGAGTCGCTATAGATCACAATCCGGTCTCTGAACCGGGTACGTCGCGTAATCTCCCGTACGGAGTGGTGTATTGCCACCAGCTCGGCCGTGAAGACAGACGCAGCGCCTGGCAGAGCCCCGCTGACTTCAAACAGAGGGGATACAGCGTAGAGCTAACCCCCTCTTTGGGACTTGGAGCCATCCGTATACGCTGGCACGGTTCCAGGGTGACACGAGGTGTGCTCCAAAAAGGTCAAACGCAATACTCCCGGCGCAGTACAAGCTTTGGGAGCATAGGCGTGGCGACAAATAGCCAAACGTGGTACCCTCTAGGGAGGCGTCCTGGGCAGAACCAGGGGCGCCACTGGCCCGAGAGCTATATCTACATCTCGAAGGAGTTTCCTGGCCCTAAACCCAAAGGGCTTAGGGTATGACTGGCGTCTCTCGGCGGCATAGGCACCATCGAGATCAGCTGCGGATTCAGTGAGAGCTGTTGGCGACTGAGGGAGGCACCGGGCTCGCGCGTACAGGCGAGTGATGCACTACACGCGGCGCAGAGCGAGTGGCATCTCCCCAGCATCGACCAACAGGCCTTCAATGGGGGAAGTGCGGAAGGCACCGGTCGCAAGGCGAAGGCCAGTGTGGTGGATCGAATCCACCTTCCGCAATAAACGCTCGGCTGCGGATGCATAAAACTCGCATCCGTAGTCGAGCTTCGAGCGAACAAAGGATTGATAAAAAAGTAAGGCAGTAGCCCTATCAGCGCCCCAAGCGCTGAACGTTACGGAACGGAGAATGTCCATGGCGCGGGTACAAGAGACCCTAAGGCTGCGAATATGAGCATCCCAGGTGAGGCGTCGGTCGAATACAAGACCAAGGAAACGGTGCGACTCAACCACATCTAGGCACACCCCATTAAGAAACAAATCTGGGTAGGGGTGAAGCCGTGGATGGCGGCAGAAGTGCACCACCTTAGTCTTGGCCAAAGAAAACCGAAACCTGTGCGCTTCGGCATAGCGAGATACGCGGTTCAATGACTGTTGGAGTCGACGCTCCAGAGTTTGCATCTGGGCCGCGCCAAAAGAGATCGAAAGGTCGTCCACGTAGAGCGTAGCGAGAACATCTTCCAGCAGCACCGATGTGATGCCGTTGATGCTGAGGGCAAAGAGTGTGACACTGAGGACACTTCCCTGCGGGACACCCTCTTTCTGCTCCTTTAGGCCGGAGAGGGCTTCTCCCACCCGTACGCGGAATCGACGATCTCGCAAAAATTCAGATATAAACATTGGGAGGCGTTCCCTCGCCCCCATCGTGTGGAGAGTCTCCATAATACCGTATCGCCATGCGGTATCATAGGCCTTCTCCAGATCAATAAACACCGTAGCGTAGTGCTGTCTACGAAGGAAAGCCTCGCAGACGGCATTTTCCAGTCGGAGCAGAGGATCCGACGTGGAGTGGAACTTACGGAAGCCGCACTGTGCAGAAGAGAGATGGCCTTCGCTGTCCAGGAAATAGGTTAATCTAACATTTACCAATTTCTCCATCAACTTGCACACGCAAGAGGTTAGAGGGATTGGGCGGAGACCGGTCGGAGTAGAGTGATGTCTCCCTGGCTTGCGAAAGGCGAGCACAGTAGCGATTCGCCAGGAGTCTGGGAGAAGACCTTCCACCCAGATCCTGTTGAACAAATCTAACAGAAAGGCCATCCCTCGCTCACCCAGGTGTCGAAGCATGGCGTACGGAACATGTTCCGGACCATGGGCGGTGTCCGCGCACGAAGCGAGAGCGGAACGCAACTCACTCACAGTAAACTTGTCGTTGGAGGTTTCTCCGCCTCTGGAGGTAAAGTCCAGCCGGCGGCCTTCCGCGACATCACGACGTGCATTGAATGCTGGCGGAGCAGCATCACGGCTAGAGAATGCGGAGAAAGCGGTCGCTAAGGATTCCGCCACGGACGCGGGGTCCGAGATTGCGGTCCCATTCTCCTGGAGAACGGGAGGGGCGTCCTGCGAGAACTTGCCCCGAATCCTTTTGACTCGCTTCCACACCTCAGCTAAAGGGGTCTTCCCGTTAAGTGAAGACACGTAGGCCCGCCAAAAAAAGCGGCGGGCGTGCTTCGAAATATACCGGAACCTAGCCCTGGCCCGACGAAATTTACCGACAGTGAAATCGTTCGGGCGGCGCTTATAGCGCATGTAGGCATAACGCTTCTGTTTGAGGGCCGTCTCACACTCGGCCGACCACCATGGGAGTGGTCGGCGTGCAAAACGGCCAGACGTCCTAGGAATAGTAGTCAGGCCCACTGCGATGAGGTTACCGGAGAAGAACTCAACGGCCTCATCTACCGACCTAAACTCCTCGACTGAGATAGAAAATTCAGTCATTTCCTGAAATGCAGGCCACCGCGCCCGCGCCAAGCACCACCGAGGTGGTCTCTCAGGCGGCAGTTGCCCTGAAAATGATATTTGAATGGGAAAGTGATCACTACCATGGAGGGCATCGACCACCCCCCAATCAAAATCAGGCTGTGCATACAAAGAGCACAGAGATAGGTCGAGGCAAGGAAATGAAGCGGTTCTCGGACAGTAATGCGTAAACTCATCCACGTTTAGGATACCCATCTCAAGCTCTTCGATCAGATCGGCAAGGACTTGTCCCCTGGGATTTATGGAGTAATCTCCCCAGAGAGGATGCCTGCCGTTCAGATCTCCAAGCAAGAGATAGGGCCTCGGCAACCGTGCCACGACGCGGCGGAAGTCCCCCGCGTCGAAGTCAGCTGACGGTGGAATGTACGCAGAAATGATAGTATACCTCCTATCCAGGTGCAGCTGCACAGCCACTGCCTGAAAGGAGGTATCTAAAGAGAAAGGAAGAACGGAGACATCATGCCGGGTGTAAACCGCGCATCCCCCAGCCGGGCCATCCCGCGGTGGTGGGGTCGCGAGACCCTTATACCCCGGAAGGGCGGGCAGGATACACGCGCCTAGCATGGTCTCCTGAAAAACGATAGCTAACGGGAAACGGGATGAGACGAGCCTCCGCAACTCCTCCCAGTTGGCCCGGAGTCCACGGCAATTCCATTGAAGGAATATGCCCTTCAGGCCTAGCTCGGAGGAGACGCGGGGGCCCTCCTCGAACTGAAGACCCTCACGAGAATGGCCGTGCGCTTCCCGGCGGCAGAACCCCGGGCGCTGTTGGCCGGACAAAGCGCTGAAGGCGCTGTCACCTTCGAGGACTTATTGGGGGAGGTTGGGCTCGCCATGCGAGTCTTTTCCTCCCTCTGCCTCCAAACCTTAGGCGTGCGTTGTGGCTTTGGAGGCGGGGGGCCCTCTTTTCGAGGAACCACCGTCTCCGAGCTACTTGCTCCATCTCGGGGCATGGGCGAAGGGGCCGAAGCTCCTTTGTTGCTGTCCTTTCGGGGAACAGCTTTATGAACCCCGGAAGATGGCCTTGTGACCATCTTCAGGGGTGTTGCCTCCTGTGAGTCTAACGACTCGGTGGAGGCGCGTGGCTGTTTCGCCGTACGGGAAACGGTCACGCTGGGGGAAGAGGGGGGAGCCCTGGTTTTAGCCAGGGCAGGGTATGAACCCTTTTTGCCGCTAGCTTTACCAGGGGAGCGCCCGGGTTAGGTAGAGCAAGTAGAAGGGCTCCGAATGAGCGCGGAAACAACCGTGCTCGTTGGCCTGGATGGGCCAGGAGCAGAGGGTGCCTTTCTAACTATTCAGGCATATGACGTCCCAGGCAGAGCCGGGCGCGCCAGGACCAAGTCCTTTGCCTCGCGGAATGAGAGTCGATCATGGGCCTGAACGGCCAGGATTTCTTTCTCAAGGAGATATGCACCACATTGCTTCGAAGAAGCGGGGTGCGGCTCTCCGCAATTGACACGCTTGGCCACACACGATTTGGACTTATCGTGTCTAACCTTGGAGCAATTTACACAGACTTCGGGTGACCCCGACTTTGCACGTCTACATGAGCGATTCGTATGGCCGAAGCGGTGACAGTAATAGCAGCGCCGCGGCAATGGCACGAATGCCTTCACGCGGTAGCGGTACCAACTTGCCCGCACCGACTCAGGGAGCTTGTCACAGTCGAACGTGACGAAGAGTGTAGGGGTGGGTCTCGAGGCCCCTCCCTATTTTCTCATCACACGTTCGACCTTGACCGCCCCATGGTCGGCCAGCTCTAGGGTGATTTCCTCAATGGAGTAGTCAACGAGTTCCCTCGCATAAACTACTCCTTTCACAAAGTTCATGGTAGAGTGCGGCGTCACACTCACCGGGGTGCCATGAAGTGTCCGAAGAGCACTTATCTTGGCCGCCTCGGCGGGATTCGCCGCATTCGCCAGAAGGCTCCCGTCCGAGAAACGGGTCACCTTCGGCTCTCTACCAATTGCACTAGCTAATCCTCTCCTCTGATGGATCATGTTGCCCTTGGACAACATGGTACCATCAGTGGAGCGAATAATGAGGAAGCGTTTGAAGCCAGCAGGCTCGAAAACGCCAGGTAACCTCTGAATCAGGGGCCCTGATGTCATCGAGGCTCCGCCCTGTGCACTTTTCGTCTTTGTCATAGTCAGGAGCTCCGTACCCGGGGGGGCAGAGGGGCCGGATGTGCCGGTCTTGGCCTGGTCGCTTGCCAAAGTGGCAGCAGACCCATCCGTCCTCACAGCCCCCGCAGGTGGAGAGGAGCCCCGAATCTTCTTAGTCTTTCTTGTCTTTTTCTTCTTTTTAGGAGAGGAGGGCGGGGAATGAACCCGCTTCTCTCCTCCGCCGACAGAAGCCCCTAGGCCAGATGGACCGGCCTCAGCCAGGTCCTTCTCCGAAATAGAAAAGTTCCCCAGGGGGCACGCGCCTTGCATGGTCTCCTGAAAAACGATAGCTAACGGGAAACGGGATGAGACGAGCCTCCGCAACTCCTCCCAGTTGTCCCGGAGTCCACGGCAATTCCATTGAAGGAATATGCCCTTCAGGCCTAGCTCGGAGGAGACGCGGGGGCCCTCCTCGAACTGAAGACCCTCACGGGAATGGCCGTGCGCTTCCCGGCGGCAGAACCCCGGGCGCTGTTGGCCGGACAAAGCGCTGAAGGCGCTGTCGCCTTCGAGGACTTATTGGGGGAGGTTGGGCTCGCCATGCGAGTCTTTTCCTCCCTCCGCCTCCAAATTTTAGGCGTGCGTTGTGGCTTTGGAGGCGGGGGGCCCTCTTTTCGATGAACCACCGTCTCCGAGCCACTCGCTCCATCTCGGGGCATGGGCGAAGGGGCCGAAGCTCCTTTGTTGCTGTCCTCCTTTCGGGGAACAGCTTTATGAACCCCAGGAGATGGCCTTGCGACCATCTTCAGGGGTGTTGCCTCCTGTGAGTCTAACGACTCGGTGGAGGCGCGTGGCTGTTTCGCCGTACGGGAAACGGTCACGCTGGGGGAAGAGGGGGGAGCCCTGGTTTTAGCCGGGGCAGGGTATGAACCCTTTTTGCCGCTAGCTTTACCAGGGGAGCGCCCGGGTTGGGTAGAGCAAGTAGAAGGGCTCCGAATGAGCGCGGAAACAACCGTGCTCGTTGACCTGGATGGGCCAGGAGCAGAGGGTGCCTTTCTAACTATTCAGGCATATGACGTCCCAGGCAGAGCCGGGCGCGCCAGGACCAAGTCCTTTGCCTCGCGGAATGAGAGTCGATCATGGGCCTGAACGGCCAGGATTTCTTTCTCAAGGAGATATGCACCACATTGCTTCGAAGAAGCAGGGTGCGGCTCTCCGCAATTGACACACTTGGCCACACACGATTTGGACTTATCGTGTCTGACCTTGGAGCAATTTACACAGACTTCGGGTGACCCCGACTTTGCACGTCTACATGAGCGATTCGTATGGCCGAAGCGGTGACAGTAATAGCAGCGCCGCGGCAATGGCACGAATGCCTTCACGCGGTAGCGGTACCAACTTGCCCGCACCGACTCAGGGAGCTTGTCACAGTCGAACGTGACGAAGAGTGTAGGGGTGGGTCTCGAGGCCCCTCCCTATTTTCTCATCACACGTTCGACCTTGACCGCCCCATGGTCGGCCAGCTCTAGGGTGATTTCCTCAATGGAGTAGTCAACGAGTTCCCTCGCATAAACTACTCCTTTCACAAAGTTCATGGTAGAGTGCGGCGTCACACTCACCGGGGTGCCATGAAGTGTCCGAAGAGCACTTATCTTGGCCGCCTCGGCGGGATTCGCCGCATTCGCCAGAAGGCTCCCGTCCGAGAAACGGGTCACCTTCGGCTCTCTACCAATTGCACTAGCTAATCCTCTCCTCTGATGGATCATGTTGCCCTTGGACAACATGGTACCATCAGTGGAGCGAATAATGAGGAAGCGTTTGAAGCCAGCAGGCTCGAAAACGCCAGGTAACCTCTGAATCAGGGGCCCTGATGTCATCGAGGCTCCGCCCTGTGCACTTTTCGTCTTTGTCATAGTCAGGAGCTCCGTACTCGGGGGGGCAGAGGGGCCGGATGTGCCGGTCTTGGCCTGGTCGCTTGCCAAAGTGGCAGCAGACCCATCCGTCCTCACAGCCCCCGCAGGTAGAGAGGAGCCCCGAGTCTTCTTAGTCTTTCTTGTCTTTTTCTTCTTTTTAGGAGAGGAGGGCGGGGAATGAACCCGCTTCTCTCCTCCGCCGACAGAAGCCCCTAGGCCAGATGGACCGGCCTCAGCCAGGTCCTTTTCCGAAATAGAAAAGTTCCTGGTGGTCGCAGAAGCACCGGTCAGGGGAGATCCCTCCACTTCTTGTGCTGCCTCGGAGGCCCCAGCCGTTTGAGGAGGACCTTGCATAGGGGTGGATTTAGGTTCGGTGCTTGGCGCCGAGCCCTGATTCCCTCCCATGGAAGGCCCTACCCTCTGAGGCTGGGTTTCCTCAAAGACCATGTCTATCACAGGAGGGGCCTCCAGTTGGCCATCCCCTCCCAGGTCCCCTTGGCAGCTTCACCAGTCTTTTGTGGGGAGGCTTGCACGAGGGGCGGTCGGCAATGGGCTGCCTGCTGGCTTTCTTGGCAGTCCCCTTAGAAAGCAAAGGAGGGACTGCCGCTGGAGATAGGGAAGTGCCTCCTCTCCGGTTAAAGAGGTATGGAGGGTCTCCTGCGCAAGCACAGGGAGGGGGACCTCCAGCTTTTCTGTGGAGCTGCACGAGGGCGGCTCCGTTGTTTTAGGGGGAATTAAGGGAAGATGTATTTGTTTTGCATCATTGGGCATGGTGACCCTCTTTGTTTTACGGGACGCAATCGCTCACCACCTCTTGCAGTAGCCCGCACTGCAATAGGTGCTTACAGGCCCGGCAGAGCCAGGCACCGCCATTCGGGATCACCCCTCCCGCCTGGTGGCCTGGCAATCCATCGGCATGGCGGCTCCACTTTGGACACGGCGTAAAATTGATAGAATGTGAAGAGGAGAGGGAAAGGGATGTGAGGAAGGTATGGGTGGGGATGAAGCAGGTTGTTAAAAAACCTCCATCCCGAACCGGAGCTCAGGGGTTAGGGAACAATGTCCCCTTCCCCCTCAGCCCCGATCCGGGGTGGTTGGCTTGAGAAGAAGGTCAGCATCTACCCTGTGAAATTAGAGGCTGACCAGAGAAAGTTGTGGGAGAGGTTGTATGAAAAGCGATGAGGTAGAGGAGAAATCGGGCTATCTGAAGGAAGTAGGAGAGGCTAAGCTGGGGCCAGACGGAGCGCTGGATCCCGTCAGCACGGCGGCCAGGATGGCAAATCACCGCGCCCCTAGCGGGGTAATCGTTCAATGGGTGGGGTCGATCGTGGGAATCTTAAAGAGCCCTTTATTTCCTTCCCTTACTTGTGAAGCGGGGAGGGGGGGGGGCTCGAGGTGGCACGGATAATCCAAAGGGTCCTTTATTATTATCCCTTATATCTGATAGGTATCCTAAGGGAGGTTGCTGCCCACCTCAAAAGTTTTCAGGATGTCCCTGACCAGCCGCCGACCGCCCCTGTAAACGACAACTCCAATCAAAGATGAAGAGATGAGGATGGACCAGGAGGAGCTCCTCAACATGGAAGACTTAAAGTTAGATTAAGGAGTTGGACAGCTACCATTTCCGAGTGGATTCTAAATGGCAGCAGCAACAGATACATTATAAAAGAGGGAGAAGACCAATATGAGATAAAATAGTAAAGAAATAAAAGATTCCTCTGCCAGAAGGAAATGAAGGCGAGGAGGGGCAGTTGAAAAGGTCAGGAAAAAGAATGATCAGAGAGTGGCGAAATGGGGGCATTTTAGTAGAAGATGGCGACTGACTGGTCCCCTCCACACCAAAACGGTAGAAGGGGCGATTCGAGGACCAGTCGAAACAAGATGACCGTGGGTCAGTCTGGTGTGGCCGATGCGAACGCGGCAAAGGGCCACCTCTAAGGACCGTAGTTTCTAAAGGCTCGAGGACCAAGAGTGAACAGAATTTTTGATTTTATATAATTTAAAGGATGAACATCCATCCCATTCATCCTGCCACAGCTGAAAAATATAATCTATTATAGACAATAGAGAATTATCTGGAGGCACATAATAGACTGAACCGGCCTGCTGATCAGTCCTCTCGTTGCCCAGGACCCCTACATGCCCGTGGACCCAACATAATAGAACTCGATAACGGGACGCCTTCTGGACCAGCAAGTAGCAGATTTCTGCGACAAAGGCATCATGGAAAGCCCTAAAAGAGCAAATTGCCTCTAAAAATTATAGAGTCAGAGAAAATAACGAAATGTTTAAAAGGTAAAATTTGGATCAGTCCAAAAACTAGAAGAAGAAAGGCTCAAAGTTCGGCACTAGAATTAGAAATGGCAGCGTCAAAGACAAAGTTACAAACTCACCTATGTAGTTTGTTTTGTCGTTCTTGTTTTTTTGCCCATCTGGCGACTACCCACTTGGGCATAGGTCGCCGTACTCACAACGGCCTAGTACTAAGGTACATTAAAATAAGAATATGCAAATAAAAACAAAGAACAGCAACAATAAAAAAAAGAAAAGGGCAATAAGAGGAAGAACGCTCGGGCATCGGGGTGGGAGGCCACATTCGCCAGGCGCAAGAACGTGCAACCTACAAAAAACAACAACAACAACAAATGTTAAATAAAGTGGAGGAGGCCAGCCTCCTCCAAAAAGTCATGAAGTCCATAAGTCAATGCGCACGAATCCGTTCCGAGTACAAAGGCAAGCGATAGCGACCCAGCTCATCTCGATACCGGGACAGGTAGGGCCGCTTTAAGCAGCTTCGGGGCTCGTAGCACGAGGAAGAGCGGGATCCCCATCCGTATATATTGTATCTCCCCCCTCCCCCCATTTTCCTTTGTAGAGAGGGAAAAATTATCTGAGGAATTTAAAAGAACTGCTCGTATGGCTGAGAGGACTAAACTGAAAAAGGAGGTTTATTTTGTACGCTTTTTATTCCTTTTTAAAGAACAACACCCTGTACTACTATAACATCATATCAGACTTATTATACTATGCAGTATGCTCTAGTGAAGTTTTCGACATTTTTCTTATATATACATAGTAATATCATATATAATAATAATATAAAAAATCAGGAAAATGAATAATTATTTTGTCCCAGTCTTCTGTGCTTAAGGGAAAATAACTGAATTATTGCTCATTTTTTACATCCCCGCGGGATCCCCGTAAGCACGGGGCACGTAGCACAGGCTACATATGCTACTAGGTTAAATCGGCCCTGAGGACAGGTAGCGTGCGCGAATATCACCGGGACATTCAACAAGAATCTGCCAAACAGTTTGGGGGACATTTTTTTTTTTTTTAAAAGGGGCTATCTGGTGACTGCACAGTTAGGCATAAGTCGCCCGGTTTGGGGGACAATGCAGTCATCACAATATGGCGCAGGCGAGCGCTCCATCAAATAGCGGTGTGTCCAATTCGGAGTCGGCATAAAGTAACCTGAAGCTGTTGTTGTATTGGGAGGTTTATGGGGTCCCTGGGGTCCCTGGGGTCCCTGAGAATAGTCGTAGCCTAATGGCACGTAACTTTAGGTTCCCCTCGACCGTCTCTCAACTTCTTTTCTAAGCAGCCCGGAGAGTTGCCCGTATTCCTGCAATGTAATCGGTGTGAGAAAGAGCGGAACGCTGGACTGTTCGCCCAGTACTCGCGGACTCTTTGGTGCTCTCATCAGCGTGCTCATTCCCCGCAATTCCTACATGCCCAGGAACCCAGGAGAAGATAATCTCGACATCCACCCAGCTCCCGAAAACCATGACGTCAAGGATATCGCGAACCAGGGGATGTGGAGATTCCAATTCCGCGAGAGCAGTCAGGGTGCTTCGGGATTTCCTATAAATCACAATCCGGTCTCCAAACCGGCACGTCACGTAATCTCGCGTAATGAGGGGTGTATTGCAACCAGCTCAACCGTGGAGACAGACGCAGCGCCTGACAATCCACGGGCGCCACCGTCCCAAGAGCTATACCTAGACCTCCAAGGCGTTTCCTGTCGTTCTCGGCGGCATAGACACCGTAGAGTTCAGCTGCGAATGCAGTGAGAGCTGTTGGATGCTGATGCATAAAACTTGCATCTGTAGTCTAGCTTCGAACGAAAAAAAAGTAAGGAAGTAGCCCTATCTGCAACCCCATGCGCTAAACGTCACGGAGCGAAGAATATCCATAGCGTGGGCACAAGAGACCCTAAGGCTACGAATATGACCCTTCCAGGTGAGGCGTCGGTAAAATAAAAGACTAAGGAAACGGTGCGAGTTCACAGCACTTCCGGCGCACCCCGTTGAGAAATAAGTCTAGGTCTGGTTGTAGCCGTGTATCGCGGCTGAAAAGCACCTCTTTTTTGTTGACCAAGGAAAACCGAAGCCTGTGTTCTTCGGCATAGCGAGAGACGCGGTTTAATACCTGTTGGAGTCTAAGCTCCAGAGTTTGCATCTGGTCCGCACCAAAAGTGTTCGAAAGGTCGTCCTCGTAGAGCATAGCGAGAACATCTTCCCGCAGCACCGAGGTGATGCCGTTGATGCTCAGGGCAGAGTGTGACATTGAGGACTTTTTTCTTCGGGAAACCCTCTTTCTGCTCCAGTGGGCAGGAGAAGGCTCCCCACACCTGTATGCCCAATCAACGATCTCGCAAAAAAATCAGATATAAACATTGGGAGGCGTCCCCTCACCTCCATTGTGTGGAGTGTCTCCATGATACCGTTTCGCCATGCGATATCATAGGCCTTCTCCAGATCGAAAAACACCGGGGCATAGTGCTATCTACGAAGGAAGTCCTCACCGACGGCATTTCCAGTCGGAGCAGAGCATCCGACGTGGAGTGGAACTTTCGGAAGCCCCACTGTGTAAAAGACAGATGACCTCCGCTCAACCAGAAAAAAGGCTAATCTAAAATTTCCCAATTTTTCCATCACCTTGCACATGCAGGAAGTTAGAGAGATTGGTCGGAAACTAGTCGGGGAGAGTGATCTCTTCCCAGTTTGCGAAGAGCGAGCGCAGTAGCGATTCGGCAAGAGTCTGGGAGGATACCCACTACCCAGATTCTGTTGAACAAATCTAAAAGAAAGGCCATGACTCGCTCACCCAGGTGTCGAAGCATGGCGTACGGGACATCGTCCGGAACAAGGGCGGTGTACGCGCACGAAGCGAGAGCTGAACGCAACTCACTCAGAGTCAACCTGTCGTTGAATGGTTCTCCGCCTCCAGAGGTAAAGTCCAGTCGGCGGCCTTCCGCAACATCATGACGCGCATTGAATGTCGGCGGAGCAGCATCCCGCCTAGATAATGCGGAAAAACGGTTGTGAAGGATTCCGCCACGGACGCGGGCTCCGAGATTGAGGTATCATTCTCCCTGAGGTGGTGTCTACCGTTCAGATCTCGGAGCAAGAGAAAGGGCCTCGGCAACCGTACCCCGTGTCGAAGTTGGCTGACGGTGGAATATACGAGAAAATAACAGTATATCTCATAATCAGGTACAGCTGCACAGCTACTGCCTGAAAGGGAGTATTTAAAGCGAGAAGAACGGAGACATCTTGCAGGGTGTAAATCGCGCATCCTCCTGCTCGGCCGCCATTTCGTGGTGGTGGGGTCGTTACGCCCTTATACCCCGCTTGGATAGGGGGCCAGCATGGTCTCCAACAAAAGGAGGGCTAACGGGAAGAGGGAGGAGACGAGCCTCAGCTGAACCTCCCAGTTGGCTCGGAGTCCGCGGCAATTACATTGAAGGAATATGCCCTCCAGGCCAAGGTCGGAGAAGATGCGAGGGGCCCTTTGAAAGAGAAGACCCTCATGGGAATGGCCGTACGCTTCCAAGAGGCAGAACTCCGGGCGCTGTTGCCAGACAATGCGCTGAAGGCGCTGTCGCCTTCGAGGACTTATCGGCGGAGGTTAGACTTGCAATGGGAAACTCTACATCTTCCGCCTCGAAACCTTAGGCGAGCGGGGCTGCTTCGAAGGCGGGGGTCCCTCTTTGGGAAGATCCACCATCTTCGAGCAACCCAGCCTACGACTGGGTGCAGGCGAAGGAGCCGAAGCTTCTTTAGTATCGTTCTTCTTTTAGGGGGCAGCTTTAGGAATCCCAGAAGATGGCCTCATGACTATCTTTAGTGATATTGCTTCCTGTGAGTCTATCGACTCGGTGGAGGCGTGCGGCCGTTTCGACTTACGTGAAACGGTCACGTGGGAAAAGGGAAGGAAACCCTGGTTTAAGCGGGGTTGTATGTGAACCCTTTGTGCTGCCAGTATTACCAGGGAAGCATCAGAGATAGGTAGAATCCACACAACTATTCCAAATACGCGCGAAAACGACCGTGCTTGTAGGCCTTGAGCGGCCAGGAGAAGAGGGTGTCTTTCTAAGCATTGAGAAATAGGACGTCCCAGCAGAGCCGGGGGCACCTGGACCTAGTCATTAGCCTCGCGAAATGAGAGACAATCCTGGGCCTGAAGGGCCAGGATTTCCTTCTCAAAGAGATACGCACCACATTGCTTAGAAGAAGGGGGGCGCTGATCTCCGCAATTGACATACTTGGCAAAATTTGATTTGGGCTTATCGTGTGCGCCCTTGGAGCAGCTTACACAGAATTCGGGCAACCCCGACTTTGCACGTCGACAGGAGCGATTGGTATGGCCGAAGCGGTGGCAGTAGTAGTACCTCCGCGGCTGTGTCACGAATACCTTCACGCGGTAGCAATAGCAACCGGCACGCACCGATTTAGGGAGCTTGTCACAGTCGCAGGTGACGAAGAGTGTAGGGGTTGATATTGAGGCTTTTCCTTGTTTTTTCATTATACGCACTACCTTGACCTCCCTATAGTCGGCCAGCTCTAAGGTGATTTCGCCTATGGAGTAGTCCACGAGTTCCCTCGTATAAATTACTCCTTTCACAAAATTCATGATAGAGTGAGTCATCACACTCACCGACGTGCCATCATGTGTCCGAAAACGAGTCACCTACGGCTTTCTACCAATCACGCAAGATAAAGCTCTTCTCTGATGAATCATTTTGCTCTTAGCCAAAATGCAATCAGTGGAGCATATAAAAAAAAGAGTTTGAAGCCAGCGGGCTCATAAACGCTAGGTAGCATCTTAATGAGGGGCATCGACATAATCGAGGCTTGGCTCTGCGCCCTTGCATTATTGGTCTTGATCAGGGACTCCCCACCAGGGGGAGTACTGGAGCCACATGTAACGTTCATGGCTTGGTCGCATACCGAAACAGCAGCGGCCCCGTCCATTTTCCTGGCTCCTAAGGAGGGAGAGGAGCCACGAGTCTTTTCCTATTTTTTTCTTAGAAGAGGAGGGCGGGTAATGAACCCGCTTCTCTCTCCCGCCGGTAGGAGCTCCTACGCCAGATGGGATATCAAGATCCTTTTCCGAAATAGTGAAGTTTCTGCTTGTTACAGGATCACCAAACGTGAGAAGAGATCCCTCATCTCCTTGTGAGGCCTCGGGGACTCGTGCCGTTTGAGGAGGAGCTTGCATAGTGGTGGATACTGGTTTAAGGCTTTGCACTGAGCACGGATTCGACTTCATGTAGGATCCTACCATCTGGAGATGGTTCACCTTAGGGACTAGGTCTATCTAATGGGGCGCCTATATTTGCCCTCTCTCGAGGCATCTTATCTTTGGCCAGCGAACCTGCGTCCTTTGGAGAAGAGAGGTGGGCATGTACGGTGACCCCCTCTAAGCTCATAATGCGCGCCAGCAGATTCTTGGGAGTGCATGGACCGACGGGCCCTGCCTTTCCTCGTTTCCCATAAGGTAGCTGGCCCAATCGTACCGTTCCCACCGGGAGTGGTCAATTAGGGGCCGCCTGCCTGCCTGCCTCCTTGGAAGTCCCCATGGGAAGTAAAGGAGGGCCTGCCGCTCGAAAACGCGAGTCACACCAAAGAAGGAGGTGAAGGGGACACCCCTGCGCTGTATAATATTGAATTTTAAAATGGACAAATTTACCTTTTCTTGAATGGTGTCTTGTCGAGCGGTTTCCGTAGATAATTTGGGGCTATGGTTTTCCTCTTGCAAATCATGTCTCTCTCCATCAAGGAAAGGAATTTCATTTTCCAGGGGCTCTTCTTTGATCTCCTCTTTCATTACAACCTCAGAAAATTGCTCCTAAAGTTTAACACAAACTCAAGTCAATTTAAACCCCCAAGAACGACTTGAAGGCAAGTAATATTTTTATTTATATAAAATGGAAGCAAAGGAAGGACCAATAAGCAAGCCAGGACGTTAAGATTCATCTTTGCCCACCAGGCCCTACTAGTGTAAAAAGACTATGAATGAACATTCCACACATTTTTTAGCCAAAAGTTTCTGAAGACATTTCACAGAACAAAAACTACCCAGGGCAGACGGGCAAAGGTTTGACAGCCATCGCATCCAATCGTTTACGTATTGCACTGATTAGTTTTATCTCATACTATAACAGAACACATGTTAAGAGGCTCTCAAAGAGTCCAACTGTGGCCCAACACTAACTGCAAAACCATAATGCGAGATAAAAAGCTTGCTCTAGCTCCCAGCTGATGCCTCTATCATCAGAAAACACCACTCTATGCTGGTTCCCTATGGACTTTACAATGCAGAAGAGGACCAACATCCCCTTGAACCATGTTGCAACAAACATCTCTTACATAACTTTTTCATACAAAAGATTACAAAAATTTGGAATTAATAAGTTAAATCTTTTCAATTGTACATGGAATTATTCAAAATGTTGCCATTTAAATGTACACTACTATCAATAAAAGCTTAAGCATGTAGCATCTACATATTTTCACCGCCGCTTTATTTAGAAACCTTTTTTTTAAATACTTTCAGTTACAGCAGCATTCCTTGCTTTTTGTATAGGATTTATAAAGAAAAGTGAGATTTTTCTTTAGAAATCCACAAGTTACAAACTTAAATCATATTTAAGACTCACTAACTAAAGGGTCTGACCTACAAGGGAATGCAAGATAGCTACCATTGATACCATGCAAACAAATGGAAGGCAAAGAAAAAAATAATAAAATTACCTCTTTGTTTGAGCTAAATTGGGTCATTATTTCATAAGAACCACCAAATATTTCTTCTTGATGTATTAATCCATCTTGTTTTCCATCAAAAAACTCATCTTTGATCTTTTTGGCTGGGCTATCTACACAATCATCCTAATAAATAATTTAATTATCTCATTTAAAATGATTAAATTATAATAATTAGATTTATGCTGCTAATGATAGTTAGAGATAAAACAAATGGAAATAATGATTAATTATAGGGAATTTTAGTGTTGTATCTTCTCTCACCACTTTATCATCAAAATTGCACCAAGTGGATCTTCGCAGAATTTGTGATTTATTCTTTTAATCTCACCAGATGTATCTTGTAAAAGTTAAAAAGATACTTTCACATTTTATCATAAATCTTTTAAAGTTCAAAAAGCTCATTATATTGATTTTTTTAAGCGTATCCAGCCACTGCCAACTAGGACAAGTCACCACAATCAGCGAACAGCGTAATATTTAAGCAGGATGGATAAAAAGGCGATAGATTTAACTCAAAAGTTTAATTTGGTGAACAATGGTTTAAAGGTTTATTGATATCAGGGATATATCCACTAAGCCATTTGAATACAAGCACAAACAATCATAGAAAATATCCCACGTATCATTACGTGTTTTTTTTTGTTCAAAGGTGTCCATCTGGCCACAGCTACCAAGGCCATAGCTTTTAGAATTCAGGTCAAAGCAGACCCCAAATTATCTTGATTTTAGTAACAAATTGATTCCAAATCAACATTTGTTAGAGGTCGTCTCTCTGGTGACTGCACAATCATGTATTTTCTGCTAGCAGGGCAAAGTAGTTTCCCCTCAGCCCCAGATTATACACTCAACACAAAGCCTAAAATAAAATGAATGGAGTATAAAGAAAAGTGGTAACTATGCCACTCTACTTAGTACTAGTAACATGTGTGATTATCCCCAGACTTAACCACTCAACAAGAACATGTTAAAACAGTCAATGCAGTAAGGAACGGGAAAATGCTCCATCAAATGGTGTGCATACTGTGATATTTTTTTTTTAGGAGCTTATCTTGCAACTACTTACTTGAGCACAAGTCGCCGCACTCACGACAGCTTAGCACTAGGCTACTTTAAAATATGAATATGAAAAACAACAACAATAAGAAAGGAAAATTGCAAGAAGGAGGAAGCAAGCTTCGGCGTTGGGGAAAAGTCCCTACAGCGCAGGAATGTGCGACCTACAAAGAAAAAAACAACAAAAAAACGTTAATTAAAGGGGAGAAGGCCGGCTTCCCCCCAAAAACTCTATAAGTCCACCAGTTAATGTGCATGAACTTGTCCCAAGTACAAGGGACAGGCGGTAGCACCCCTCCCATCCCGGTATCGGGTCAGGTAACGTTTGCAGAGATCACCCAGACTGGGAAATTCAACAAGAATGTGGCAAACAGTCTAGCGCACAACGCAGTCTTCACAGTAGGGCGCTGGCAAGCGCTCCATCAAATGGCGGTGCGTCCTGCGAGTGTGTCCAATTCGGAGACGACAGAAAGGAACCTGTTTGGCTCTCAACGTCTAGAGGTTAAGTCCAGCTGGCGGCCGTTCGCGACATCACGACGTGCATTGAATGCTGGCGGAACAGCATCCGGGCTAGAGAATGCGGAGAAAGCGGTCGCGAAGGTCTTCCACGGATGCAAGGTCCGAGATTGCTGTCCCATTCTCCTGGAGAATTGGAGGGGGATCCTGCGAGAACTCGCCCTGAATTCTTTTGACTCGCCTCCAAACCTCTGCTAAAGGGGTTTTCCCGTTAAGTGAAGCAGCGGGCGTGCTTCGAAATATAACGGAAACTAGTCCTAGCCAGACAAAATTCCCCAACATCGAAATCCCTGTAACAGTATACACAATAGACGCCATCGACCACTGGCAAGAAAATGAAACCGTTCTCAGGGCAGTGATGTGTAAACTAATCCACAGTTAGGACACCTATATCAAGCTCATCAATCAGATGGTCAAGGACTTGTCACCTGGGATTTATTGAGTAGTCTCCTCAGAGATGATATCTGACATTCAGATCTCCAAGCAAAAGAAAGTGCCTCGGCAACCGTGCCCCGACGCGACGGAAGTCCTCCGCGTCAAAGTTAGCTAAGGGTGGAATAACAGTATATATCCTATCAAAGTGAAGTGACACAGCCACTGCCTGAAAGGAAGTTTCTAAAGTGAAAAGAAGAATGGAGAAATCATGCCGACTGTTATCCGCGTTGCGACTTCGGAGGCGAGGGGTCCTCTTTTCAAGGAGCAACCGTCTGCTAGCCACCCAGCACACCACTAGGCGTAGGCAAAGGAGCCGTAGCTCCTTTGTTGTTGTCTTCCTTTCGTGGTGCAGGTTTAGGAACCCCGGAAGATTGCTGGCAACCAACTTCAGGGGGTGTTGGCTCGTGTGACTCCAACGACTCACGCAGGGAGAAGGAGGGGGAAGCCCTGGTTCTAGCCGGGAATGGTTGTGAACCCTTTGTGTCGCAAGCTTTACCAGGGTAGCGCTCGGGTTGAGTAGAACCCAAAGAATGGCTCCGTATGGGCGTGGAAACCTCCGTGCTCATTGCCCTGAATCGGCCAGGAGTGAGGGTGTCTCTTAGCATTGAGGCGTAAGACGTCCCAGGCCGAGCAGGGCCCGCCAGGACCAAGTCTTTAGCCTCGGGGATTAGAGACGATCCTGAGGCTGAAGGAACAGGATTTGTTTCTCAAGGAGATATGCAGCACATTGCTTCGAAGAAGCGGGGTGCGGCTCTCGGCAATTGACATACTTGTCCTCACACGATTTATACTTATCGTGTGCGACCTTGGAGTAATTTACATAGACTTCGGGTGATCCCGATTTTGCACGTCTACATGAGCGATTCGTATGGTCGAAGCTGTGACAGTAATATCACCTCCGCGGCAGTGGCACGAATGCCTTCACGCGGTAGCGGTACCAACCGGCATTCACTGACTCAGGGAGCTTGTCACAGTCGAACGTGACGAATAGTGTAGGTGTGGGTCTCAAGGACCCTCCCCTGTTTTCTCAGCACACGCTCGAACTTGACCGCCCCGTGGTCGGTCAGCTCTAGTGATATCATCTATTATGGAGTAGTCCACGAGTTGAATCGCATAAACTACTACTTTTAAAAGGTTCATGGTAGAGTGCAGCGTCACACTCACCGGGGTGCTATCAAGAATCCGAAGAGCACTTATCTTAGCCGCCTTGGAGGGATCTACCGCATTCGCCAGAAGGCTCCCGTCAGAGAAATAGGCCACCTTCGGCTCTATACCAATCACACTAGCTAAAGCGCTCCTCTGATGGATCATTTTGCCCTTAGCCAACATGCTGCCATCGTTGGAGCGAATAACTAAGAAGCGTTTGAAGCCAGCGGGTTTGAAAAGGCCGCGTAATCTCTGAATGAGAGGCCCCGATGTAATCGAGGCTCCGCCCTGCACACTTTTGGTTTAAGTCAGGGGCTCTGCACCTAGATGACCAGAGGGGCCGGATGTGCCGATCTTGGCTTGGTCGCTTACCGAAGTGGCAGCAGACCCATCCATACCCGCAGCCCCCGCGGATGGAGAGCAAACCCGAGTCTTTTTTTATTTTTAAAAGAGGAGGGCGGAAAATGAACCCGCTTCTCTCCTCCGCTGACAGGAGCCCACAGGCCGGATGGACCGGCCTCAGCAAGGTCCTTCTCCGAGATGGAGAATGTCCTGGCAGTCACAGGGGTACGGGTTGGAGAAGGAGATCCCTCCCCTCCTTGTACTGCCTTGAAACCCAAGCCATTTGAGGAGGATCCCGGATTCGCTCCCAACAAAGGCCGTACCGTTTGAGGCTGTGTTGCCTCAAGGACCATGTCTATCTCGGACGAGCCTCCAGTTGGCCTTCCGCCACCCCTTTACATCACAGATCCCATTCGCAGTGGTATCACAGGTCGAGTCTGGGGAGGCACAGGCCTTGACCCCAGCTAGATTAAATATTCTAGCCAGCGGGTCTTTTGAGGGAAGCGACCGAAGGGGCCTGGCTTCCCTCTCACCCCTAAGGGGGTTTTCCCTACCGAGCCGCTTCAATGGGGAGCGGTCGGCTATGGGCAGCCTGCTAGCTTTCTTGGTAGTACCTTTGGAAAGTAAAGGAAGGACTGCCGCTGGAAACAGGGAGATGCTCGTGGGCGGCTCCGACGATGAACGAGGGGAAATTACATTAGCCCGCCCTCCAAGGAGTGCATACGGGTTGGCAGAGCCAGGTGCCGCAATTTAAGCCACCGCTCCTGCCTGGTGACCTGGTAGCCTTTCAGCATGGTGGCATCACCTTGGGCATGGCGTAAAAAAATAGATAGTGAAGTGAGAAGGAAAGGGGATGTGAGGAAGGTATGGGTGGGGATGAAGCAGGTTGTTAAAAACCCAGCATCATAAACCAGAGCTCAGGGGTTAGACAACATTGCCCCCTCCCCGCTCCGGGATATTTGGCTGAGAAGAAAGTCAGCACCTACTCTGAGAAAATAGTGGCTGACCAGAGAAAGTTATGAGAGGGGTTGTAGGGGAAGTGAGGAAGTATGGGAGAAATACAGGCTGTCTGAAAGAAGGAGAAGAGGCTAAGCTGGGGTCCGACGGGGGGCTGAGGTGCATACTGTGAGTATGCCCAATTTGAAGGTAACAGACATTAGCTTGACGCTCCTCAGGCAATTGGAGGTAGGTCCATGGGAACAGTCATTGCAAGATAACATACAACTTTAAGCCTCCATTGATATCTCTCATTATTTACAGGCAGCCCAGAAGGCTGACCTGATCCTAACCATGAAGACATTGTTAAGATGAGAAAAATGCTTGTCTGTCATGCAGTCCTTGCTGACCTCATTTCCTGCAATCTTCACTTACATAAGCACCAACTCGAAGATAATCTCAAGATCTGCCTAATTTGGTGCATCATGGATACCTGAAAGCATGGTGTTGAGACTAAAATGTCCAGAGAGCAACAAGGTAATTTGTGAGTCTCTGAACCTAGCATAATATGTTATCTCTCATACCAGATGTGTATTGCAACCAGCTCACCTGTGAAGATATACAGCATCCAGTAGAACCCTGCTGACTTCAAACAGCGAGGATTGGGCATGGAAGCCATCCTCATCTTGGGACTTGTAGCCATACATGTATACTAGCATGGCTTCAGCATGAAATGAAGTGTTCTGGTGCTCGAAGAAGCTTGGGGAGATAGGGTGGCAAGAGTCAAAGATGGTACCATTGAAGGTGATGTCTTGGGCAGAATCAGAGTGACTAGAGGGCTAAGGGGTAAGCTAAGCTTTGTGTTTCCCAACCCTAAATCCGAAAGGGCTTAGGCATAAAACATGGATGTACATAAAACCACATAATGCACAGTGCAGCACAAGTGACATCTTCCTAGCATTGAATAGCAAGCTGCCCTATTGGGCAAAAGATGATGACCCTCACCATCTCTAGGTAGAAATGATAAGCTTTTAGTAATTTAGATATGATATTTTATTTTAGGAGCCCATCCGGCAACTGGCTACTTGGGCATAAGTAGCCGTACTCGACCTTGCCTATTAGTAGGCTATATTAAAAAAAACAAATAAAATGGGCAAATAACGATAAACAAATTACAGAGACTAAAAAGAGCAAAAAGGCAAGAAGGAAGCGCGTTCTGGGGTTAGCCTGCATCCCCATGGCGCAAGGACCTACAACAAAGTCAAATAAAGTGGAGGATGTCAACAGGTTAGTGAGCATTATCCCGTCATAGGTAAAAGGGACAAGGGGTAGCGGGTAGCGACCTCGCTTATCTGGGTACCGGGACGGGTAACGTGTGCGGAAATCGCCCAGACTGGGACATTCAACAAGAATATACCAAACAGTCTGGGGAAAAGGCATTAAAAAAAAAATTAAGAGCTGATCTGGTGACTGTTTACTTGGGCATTAGTCGTCGTATTCAACACTGCCTAATACTAGCCATCTTTAAAATAAGATTAAAAAAGAAAAGAAAAAGGCAATAGGCAGGGAGCAGGCTCCGTCGTCGGGAGGAGGTCCACCGCCCCTCTGCGCAAGGACGTGCGACCTAGTACAATAACAAAAACCACAAAAAACGCAAAAAAATTAAATAAAAGGGAGAATGGCGGTCTCACCCCGAAAAGTCTATAAGTCCACCAGTCAATGTGCACGAAATCGTCACGAGTACAAGGGACAGTTGGTAGAGACCCCGCCCATCCCGGTACCGGGACAGGTAACGTGGGTGGAGATCGCCCAGACTGGGACATTCAACAAGAATGTGCTGAACATTGTGGGAGAGAACGCAGTCTTCACATTAGGACGCTGGCAGCGCTCCATCAAATGGCGGTTCGTCCCGCGAGTGTGTCTAATTCGGAGACGACAGAAAGCAATGGGAACAGTCGCCGCGCAATGGCACTCAAGTTAAGTTCCCTTCGACCGTCTCCCATCTTCTTTTCCAAGCAGCCCGGAGAGCTGACGTATACCTACAATGCAGTCGGTGTGAGGAAGAGCGGAACGCTGGTCCGGTCACTGGTGCCCTCATTCTTTGCAATTCTTACATGTCCAGGAACCCAACAGAAGATACTCTCGACATACGCCCGGCTTGCCAAAACCGTGGCGTCACAGATATCGAGAATCAGGGGAGGCGGATATTTCAGTCCCCCGAGAGCACTCAGGGCGCTTTGTGAGTCGCTATAGATCATAATCGGGTCTCCGAACCGGGCACATCGCGTAATCTCGCGTACCAAGTGGTCTATTGCCAACAACTCGGCCGTGAAAACACACGCATCGACTGACAGAGCCACGCTGGCTTGAAACAGAGACGATACGGAGTCGAAGCCCAAACCCTCTTGGGAATTGGAGCCATCCATATACACTGGTACGGTTCTAGCGTGACACGAGGTGTGCTCCAAAAAGATCGAACGCAATACTCTCGGCGCCGTACAAGCTTTGGGAGCAGAGGCGTGGGGACAAATAGCCAAAGGTGGTACCCTCCAGGGTGGCGTCCTGGGCAAAACCAGACGCGCCACCGACCCCAAAGCTATACCTAGCTCTTGAAAGAGTTTCTTAGCCGTAAATCCAAAGGTCTTAGGGTAGGACTGGCGTCTCTGGGCGGCATATGCACCCTCCAAATCATCTGCGGATGAAGTGAGAACTGTCAGCAACTGAGGGAGATGCCGGCCTGAGTCGTACAGGAAAATAATGCACCGTGTACGGCGTAGAGCGAGTGGCATCTCCTCAGCATCGACTAGTAGGCTCTCAATGGGGCAAGTGCGGAAGGGACCGGTCATCAGGCGAAGGCAGGAGTATGAAAATCGACCCTTTCCTGAAGATTTCCAAAGTCATTGACGCTGAACCTTCGCTCGCCGGTCCAAAATCGAGAAAACGACCTTAACCTGGTAGACATAATTGAATATAAAAGCGCTACTACTTATCGTACGGAAAAGATTTAGATATAAATTTAAAGGGTATATGATATTCCATACGCTCGATCCGGAGAGCTTTTGGCCAAAATGTATGGTTTTAGGGCACATTTTGCCGATTATGGAACACAGTTTCCACGCTGTCTTGGTTGTGCTATGAGAGTCTTTCGAAAGATAATATCAAGCTCTATCTAGAGGGATAGGGATTATACTACAAGAGTGTTGACTCGTTTCGATATGGCCCATTGAATTTAGGTGGTGGGCCAAAGATTCGATTCAAAATCAATTCAGCGACCATGACTACATAATTGCCCAGACGAAAATACAAAAATTATATATAATTTTGTAGGTAAGACAGAGTTATGAAAGATAATGTCGTTCAAAAAGGTTATCTTGAAGTATATGGAGTTAGTCTTGCTCAACTACCAGTGAAAGTCCGAAATGGGCAAATTTCGGAAGTTTGACCGACTTTATCTCAAGACCTAATTGACTGATCTTTAGTGAGTCTTTGATTTTCGATAGTACGATAATATAACCATCGCTGTCTGTACTACTAGCTCGCTATCTTAATTTAATCGCGCATGTTTGTAGAGGAAACTCAAGATACAACTATACACACTTGGTTTACGTAATTTGGTGCATTTTCATCAATAATCTCTGGTCGATATTATCGGGTGAAAAATATTGGCCGAGGTATTCGAGAATATCTCGGGAACTAACCGGCCGGTTTGAAGGAAACCAACTGATTGGAAAGGGGAAGAAATTTACCATCCATTAAAATACAGCGTATCAATGTCATCGTGGTGCTGCCCACTTTGAGGAACAACGGACCAGACGGCAAGGCTAGCGTCGCCAACAGCGCCATGAGGGGGCACTCCGGCACCCTTAGCCGCCGGTGCCAGACCTTCGGTGCAATGAGTGTGGCCGTCAGTGTGAATCGCACATTGGCCTTCACATCGTCACACCCATTGTCGGAGACCGCCCTGAGGACATCCGTCATCATCGACCTCGGACTTCCTAAAGCAAGTAAGCATCAATTTCCTATTCGGGCTTGGCGATATCCCGCAAACTATGTGTTGGAGAAGGATGGAGTTCTCTGGCTTCCCCCTTAAAATGTTCCATCTTTCCATTGCCTCTAAACTTTCTTCTCTATATCTGCTGGTATTTAAGATAAACCTGCAAAACCTCTTTAAAAACTAGTAATCTCAAATTTCTTTAACCCAAAGTATTTCGGTCACTTAATCGATAGCCAACGGGATTGTCTTCGTAACATTATTTGTTTTAGATTTTGAAATTTTAATTATTTGTCTATAAGAATATGGAACCTTGCTGGGGCCAAGGCCTGTTCCTCCCCACACGTGACTAGTGACAATACTACCAACAGGAACTGCGATGTCCTGGGGGGGGGGCAACTGGAGGCCCACTCTGATGTAGACACGGTCCTTGAGGCAACCCAGCCTCTTGGGAGCGAATCCGGGCTCAGCGCCAAGCACCGAACTCGAATCCGCCCCTATGCAAGGTCCTCCTCAAACGGACTGGGTTTCCAAAGCAGTACAAGGAGAGGAGGCACCTCCTCCGCCCGGTGCCTCTGCAACTACCAGGAACTTCTTCATCTCGACGAAGGACCGGGCTGAGGCCGGTCCATCTGGCCTGGGGGCTCTTGCCGGTAGAGGGGAGAAACGGATTCATTCCCTGCCCTCCTCTCTTAAAAAAAAAAATAGGAAAAAGACTAAGAAGACTCGAAGCTCCTCTCCATCCACGGGGGCTGCGGAGACGAAAAGTTCTGCTGCCACATCGGAAGCGACCAACTCAAGATCGGCACATCCGGCCCCTCTTCCCCCCCCGGCTGCAGAGCCCTTGAATATGACTAAGACGAAAAGAGCGCAGGATGGAACCTTATTCAGAGGTTACCTTGCGTTTTCGAGCCCGCTGGTTTCAAATGCTTCCTCGTTATTCGCTCCACTAATGGCGCCATGTTGGCCAAGGGCAACATGATCCATCAGAGGAGAGCCTAGCTAGTGTAATTGGGAGAGAGACGAAGGTGACCCGTTTCTCGGACGGGAGCCTTCTGGCGAATGCAGCGGGTCTCTCCGAGGCAGCCAGGATAAGTGCTCTTCGGATACTTCTTGGCACCCCGGTGAGTGTAAAACCGAACTTTACCATGAACATTGTGAAAGGAGTAGTTTCTGCGAGGGAACTCGTTGACTACTCTACAGAGGACATCACCTTTGAACTGGCCGACCATGGGGTGGTCAAGGGAGGGGCCTCGAGACCCACCCCTACACTCTTCGTCATGTTCGACTGTGACAAGCTCCCTGAGTCGGTGCGTGCAGGTTGGTACCGCTACCGTGTGAAGGCATTCGTGCCACTGCGGCGGCGGTGCTATTAATGTCACCGCTTCGGCCATACGAATCGTTCATGTAGACGTGCAAAGTCGTGGCCATCCGAAGTATGTGTAAATTTCTCCAAGGCCGCACACTATAAGTCCAAATCGTGTGTGGCCAAGTGTGTCAAATGCGGAGAGCCGCACCCTGCTTATTCGAAGCAATGTGCTGCTTATCTCCTTGAGAAAGAAATCCTGGCCGTTCAGGCACAGGATCGACTCTCATTACGCGAGGCTAAGGACTTGGTCCTGGCAGCCCGAGTCTACCTGGGACGTATTACGCCTCAATGGTTAGAAAGACACCCTATGCTCCGGCCCATCCAGGCCATCGAGCACGGTTGTTTCCACGCCCATTTGGAGCCCTTCTGTGGCACAAAGGGTTCACACCCTGCCCCGGCTAAAACCAGGGTTTTCCCCCTTCCCCTAACGTTTCGCATAAGGCGAAACGGCCACGCGCCTCCACTGAGTCGTTAGACTCATAGGACGCAACACCCCTCAAGTTGATCGTCAGGCCATCTTCCGGGGTTCCTAAAGCTGTCCCCCGAAAAGAGGACAACAACAAAGGAGCTTCGGCTCCTTAGCTCACGCCTAGTGGTAGGCTGAGTGGCTCGGAGACGGTGGATCCTCGAAAAGAGGGCCGTCCGTCTCTGAAGCCGTAACGCCCGCCTAAGTTCTCGAAGGCTAAGGCGCCTTCAGCGCATTGTCCGGCCAAACAGCGCTTGGGGTTCTGCCTCCGGGAAACCTACGGCCATTCCCTTGAAGGTCTTTTCTTAGATGAGGTCCTCCGAGTCTCCTCCGAGCTAGGCCTAGAGGGCATATTCCTTCAATTGAATTGCTTTGGACTCCGGGCCAGCTGGGAGGAGCTGCGGAGGCTCGTCTCGTCCCGTTCCCCGTTAGCTATTTTTCTGTAGACCATGATTGGCGCCTTCTTTCTTTCCCCCGTCCCTGGGTATAAGAGTTTTGCGACCCTACCACCACGAGATGGGGGCCGGGCTGGGGGATGCGCGGTTTACACCCGGCATGATGTCTCTGTTATTATTTTGACTTTAGATACCTCTTTTTAGGCAGTGGCTGTGCAGTTCACCTGACTTCGACGCGGGGGACCTCCACCGCTTCGTTTCACGGTTGCCGAGGTCCTTCCTCTTGCTTGGAGATCTGAACGGCAGGCATCCTCTCTGGGGAGATTACTCAATAAATCCCAGGGAACAAGTCCTTGCCGAACTGATCGAAGAGCTTGAGATGGGTGACCTAAATGTGGATGAGTTTACGCATCACTGCCCGAAAACCACTTCATTTTCTTGCCTTGATCTATCTTTGTGCTCTTCGGATGCACAGACTGATTTTGATTGGGGGGTGTTCGATGCCCTCCATGGTAGTGATCACTTTCCCATTCAAATATTTTCAGGGTAACTGCCGCCTGAGAGCCCACCTCGGTTGTGCTTGGCACAGGCGTGGTGGCCTGCATTTCAGGAAATGACTGAATTCTCTATCTCAGTCGAGGAGTTTAGGTCGGTTAATGAAGCCGTTGAGTTCTTCTCGGGTAACCTCATCGCCGCAGGCCTGACTACTATTCCCAGAACGTCTGGCCGTTTTGCACGCCGCCCACTCCTGTGGTGGTCGACAGAGTGTAAGACGGCCCTCAAACAGAAGCGTTATGCCTACATGCGCTATAAGCGCTACCCGAACGATTTCACTATCGGTGAATTTCGTCGGGCTAGGGCTAGGTTCCGGTATATTTTGAAGCACGCCCCATGCTCTTCTTAACGGGCATCTGTGTCTTCATTTAACGAAAATACCCTTCTGGTAGAGGTGTGGAGGCGAGTCAAATGGATTCGGGGAAAGTTCTCGCAGGACACCCCTCTCGTTCTCCAGGACAATGGGACCGCAATTTCAGACCCCGCGTCCGTGGCTGAATTATTCGCGACCGCTTTCTCCGCATTCTCTAGCCTGGATGCTGCTCCACCAGCATTCAATGCACGTTTTGATGTCACGTAAGGCCTCCGGCTGAACGTTACTTCCAGAGGTGGAGAACCCTTCAACGTCAGGTTTATTGTTAGTGAGTTGCGTTCCGCTCTTGCCTCGTGCGCGGACACCGCCTTTGGTCCGCACGATGTCCCCTAGGCCATACTTCGACACCTGGGTGAGCGAGGCATGGCCTTTCTTTTAGATTTGTTCAACAGGATCTGGGTGCAGAGACTCCTCTCAGATTCCTGGCGAATCGCTACTGTGCTCGTCTTTTGCAAACCGAGGAGAGATCACTCTACTCCAGCCAGTTTCCGCCCAATTTCTCTAACCTCTTGCGTGTGCAAGTTGATGGAGAAATTGGTAAATGTTAAATTAGCCTTTTTCCTGGACAGTGGGGGCGATCTATATTCTGCATGGTGCGGCTTCCGCAAGTTCCACTCCATGTCAGATGCCTTGCTTCGACTGGAAAATGCCGTCTGCGAGGCCTTCCTTCGTAGACAGCACTACGTAACGGTGTTTTTCGATCTGGAGAAGGCTTATGATACCACATGGCGATAGGGTATCATGGAGACTCTCCACACAATGGGGGCAAGGGGACGCCTCCCAATGCTTATATCTGAACTTTTGAAAGATCGTCGATTCCACGTACAGGTGGGGTGAGCCCTCTCCGGCCCAATGGAGCAGGAAGAGGGTGTCCCGCAGGGAAGTGTCCTCAGTGTCACACTCTTCGATCCTTTGTTCGTTAGAAGTTACACTACGGATGCGTGTTTTATGCATCCGCAGCTGAGAATTTATTGTGAAAGGCAGGCTCGACCCACCACACCGGCCTTTGCCTAGCGACCGGTGCTTTCCGCCTTTTCCCCATTGAGATCCTACTAGTCGATGCTTGGGATATGCCACTCGCTCTACGCCGCGCACAGTGCATCACTCGCCTGTATGCGCGAGCCTGGTGCCTCCCTCAGTCACCAACAGCTCCCACTGTATAGGCAGCTGATTTCGACGTTGCCTATGCCGCCGAGAAACGCCAGTTATACCTTAAGCCCTTTGGGTTTAGTGCCAGTAATCTCCTTTGAGAGCTGGGAATAGCTCTAGGACCGGTGACCACCCTGGTTCTGCCCAGGACGCCCACCCCGAGGGTACCACATTTGGCTACTTGTCGTCATGCCTCTGCTCCCAAAGCTTGTACAGCGCCGGGAGAAATTGCGTTTGACCTTTTTGGAGCACACCTTGTGTCACGCTGGAACCGTGCTAGTTTATACGGATTGCTTCAAGTCCGAAGAGGGGATCGGCTTCCACGCCGTATACCTCAGTTTGAAGTCAGCGGGGCTCTGCCAGGCGCTGCGATAGTCTTCACGGCAGAACTGGTAGCAATACATCACTCGGTGCGGGAGATTACGTGACGTGCCCGGTTCGGAGACTGGATTGTGATCTATAGCGCCTCATAGAGCGCCTTGACTGCTCTGGGGCATTGGAATCTCCGCATCCCCTGGTTCGAAATATCTGTGATGCCATGGTTTTTGCAAACCAGGCGGATGTCGAGATTATCTTCGGGTGGGTTCCTGGACATGTAGGAATTGCGAGGAATGAGCGCGCTGATGAGGGCGCCAAAGAGTCCGCGAGGACTCTGCGACCGGACCAGCGTTTCGCTCTTCTTCACACCAACTACATGGCGGAAATACGGGGTGCTCTTAGGGCTGCTTGGCAAAGAAGATGGGAGACGGTCGAAGGCAACTTAAAGTTGCGTGCCATTGCACCGCTACTGTTTCCATGGACCTACCCCCAATGCCGTAAAGGCTTAAGGTTGCCTTCTGTCGTCTCCGAATTGGACACATTCGCGGGGCCACCGCAATTTGATGGAACGCTCGCCAGCGCTCTACTGTGAAGACTGCGTTGTCCCCCAGAATGTCCCAGTCTATGCGATCTTAGCGCATGTTACCTGTCCCGGTACCGGATGGGCGTAGTCGCTACCGCCTGTCTCTTGTACTCTGGACGAGTTCGTGCACATTGACTGGTGGATTTATAGACGTTTGGAGGGAGGCCAGCCTTCTCCCCTTTATTTAACTAGTTGTGTTTTTTTTAGATGGTTATTTTAGTAGGCCACACGTTCCTGCGCCGGGGGGTAGGCGGACCTCTCCCCGATGCCGGAGCTTGCTTCTTGCTTGTTGCTTTTTCCCTTTTTCTTATTTTTAGTGGTGTTTTTTGTTTGTTTTTTAATCTTATTTTAAAGTAGCCTAGTACTAGGCAGTTTTTAATAAAGCGATTAATGCCCAAGTAGGCATTCGCCAGATGAGCTCCTAAAATAGGGGGTTGGACTTTGATTATGAGTACTCAACCGGGTCTGTGGAGGCTTTGCTCAGTAGATTTTTAGAAATACTACAAGCAATGATTTCTCTGTATGTTCCTAGTAAAGTGACCTGGGGCTGCCCTATGGTCCATGAAAATCTAAACCACCAGTTGATCTGGTTAGGTTAGGTTAGGTCACAATGCCTGTGTTCATTATAGGGCAATGCGACAGGCATGGGGCAGGAACTCAGATGTTGCCAAAAATGCCTTGTCCTCTTTTCTGTATGTAAATTTTGACTACAGAAATTCTTATTATCAATCACAGAAAGATTATGAATCCCCCCCCCCTAATTTCTAACCTAAAGGCTAAACATAAGCTGTTCCATGCTTTTATCCCTAACAATAAAGTGGGATGACCCTCTATAGGACCCCTTAAGCAACCCTTTGGGGAAATTTGTTCTTCTAACCAAGAAATGGCTGATCTGTTTACCAAGGCGTTCTCTTCGGTATATTCTACCAGTACCCCTGAAAATACGGTGACGCACTAGAACTTTGAAGATAAACCGAGTAATTTAGTTAGAAATCTGTCTGATGTTGTCAATGATCTGTGGGATCTCAACCCCTCTAGCAGTATGGGGCCTGTTTGCGCAAACACTGCTCCTCATCCATTTCATACCCACTCCTCTTGGCTCTTCCATAAATCAATCCAAACTGGAGAACTCCCATCAGTTTAGAAGTTTTTCCTAGTAGTCCTCATCTTCAAGAAGGGTGTGCATACTTCTCCCCTAATTTACAGACCGATAAGTCTCACTTCAGTGTCTTGTTTCTTGAACGTATTACTGTAAACAATTTGACATCTTTCCTCGTGGATAACAACCTATTAGATTCTAACCAGTTTGGCTTCCGCAAAGCCTACTCGGTTGATGAGCAGCAACTTTTAACATACGATTATGTCACCTGCTAGCCTGACCAAGGGCATATGGTCGACCTCATATTGTTTGATTTTAGTAAGGCATTCTACCTTGTCAATCATGACTTCATGATCAGCAAACTCTCCCAACTTGGTATAGGGGATCCCATATTCTCTTGGATATATGGAGTTCTGACTGGTAGAATAATGAGGGTTATGGTCGGGGGTTTCGAGAGTGATTCTTCTCGTGTAACTAGTGATGTTTCCCGGTGGTCTATCCTTAGACCAACCCTATTTCTCATTTATATTAACTTTGTGGCTCATTGTTTGATCTGTAAATACAAAATTTTCACTGGTGACCTAAAAATATATCAAAGATTAATATACTTATACCTTCTCTGATACTGTTAGATATTAATTCCATGCAGAGATGTAGACTTACTGATTTCGCGTGCGGAGTTATGGGGTCTCAGGCTCAACTCAGACAAGACTTGTGTTCTTAGGGTCTGCCAGGGATCTACTCCCAATCTTGGCTTATACTCTGACTACTACATTAAAGGTAATCATCTACCATGTGTACAATCTGCATCTGATCTGGGGGTTCGAGTGGATATTTCTCCAAAAAATTCATCTCCACTCTCTTGCAAATAAAGCTGCAGGCATTGTGTCAAACTTACTTAAGAGCACAGTTAACCAAGAACCTGAGTTTATGAAATCTCTTCTCACCCCCTATATATGTCCTGTGTTGAAATTTAGTTCTGTTGTTTGGCCCACTGGGTATGTGGGTGCTACTGACATGATTGAGAGAGTGCAGCGATGATGGACTAAGGAAATTTTTAGGCTTTCACATATTGGCTATTCCTCCCGCCTGGATGCCTTGAGTCTCTTCTCTGTGCTTGGAAGGCTGCTCAGAGTTGACATGATCAAGGTCTGGAAGATTTTCAATGACTTGTCTCCTGTGAAACTTTCTGAGTTGTTCTTCCTCCAGACCTCCTCTAGGACCCACGGCAATTCACATAGAATATTCTTGCCCCACAGTAACAGAACTGTGCAGGCGATATTTCTCAGTAAGAGTGATTGCATTGTGGAATAGCCTGCCAGATGCAGTTATCCTGCCACCATCCTTAACTGTATTCAGGAGTAAACTAGCAGAGCACCTCGGTCAAAATCTATACAAATATTAACCCCCTACGCAGCAATAACAATGTATTCACATATTATATTCATAATTAACTATCTTAATTGTATTACCATAAACTAGTCATTACTTAGTGCAATCAACACACCTTCCAGCAGATGCTCATATGTTTTGATACAATAGCAAATTCTTAACTTTCATTCTGCTGGCGTGTTGGCAGTTATGGGGTTCCCCTCCGGTGGAACCCATCCAGGTAAGAATACATTAAGAGGAATGTTAGCTACGAGAGTAAATAGGTTGTAGTAGTCTACTGTTGTCCGCCTCTAATCACTTTCTTCTCTTTTCAGCGTGTGTGTTGCGCCTGTGTAGTTGTTGTCGCTCTGGGTGGGGGACTCAATAGACTTCTATCGTGATCCCCATTCATCCCTGTCTCCCCCCCACAAGCGAAATTGAGAATTTGGAAATAGTGAAAGAGACATAATTTGACAGTTATTAAGTAACAAAGGGCACGTGTTCGATTACAATTTAGAAGGAAGCAGAATAGTTATTCAGGTGATTCTTAGTGTGAATGTGTGGGTGTGTATGAATGGCAGTATAAGAATGTTTTAAGTGTGATAGCGATTGAGTGATTGAAAATGCCTTCTCCTTTGTGCCGGCTTGTCCAGCGCGTTCTGAATTGGTGAGGTGGCAGCAGCCAATCTTGACCCTCGTGTGGCAGTAAGAGGACGGTTTTCGAAGCGTGAGTCTCGAGACTGCCTCCAAGTCGCCTACGCCTCGATTGGAGCCAGAGCTCTCCCAATTTCCGCATTGACTGGAACCACCGCGTCCCCGTCCTTGAGTGCGGATCATTTCGCATTGGCTGGAGATGGACTGCCAGACCGACAGGGAATAATACCATAAGGAATCCCCCTTCCCTCAGAAAGCGGGCTTCCCCTTCCTTATACCGATAATAACGCTCCCAGATCCGATAAAAGTTGGACAGACTCGCATCTTTGCGTTGGCCAATCTGTTTGTGAAGCCCTAAACATTTATTTTTGCAATTGCGGTTGTTGGCCAATAAAATTGGAAGGCCACCTATATTGTGGACATAATTCTAGTCATTTTTGAGTAGGTTATAAGGTATATTTATTTTAAAGATTTTAAGGCTGTGATTTTGGTTTAGATTGGGATATTTATTGTTTTTTAATAAATTTATAAAATACTCTATCTCCTAAATACACTCTCCTTGAACCACTGAGCACCCCTTGTTGTGGTGGCGGGAAGAATTGGTGAGGAAGTTGCAACCCTGCCGCCACAAGGTTATTCCTAATCCATCAGTCACCTGACGGCCTTCAGAGGTCTTAGATTCAGTGCTACATAATCGCCCGACGGCCTTTCGTGGCCTTTCACTTTTAGACCCGTATTCGTCCTGATTATTGTGATAATTCAGCTTCCTTTTTGTCAAACTCTTGTGTTAGTGAGTAATCATCTAATTTAAATACATAAATGGCTTAAGTCAGTCCTTCTGTGTTTGTAAACAGAGATTCCTCAATGAGAGTAACTTGACTCCGTTTTTGGCTGCACCATAAATCGCCCGCATGAAAAGGGCTGATTTATGGTTCACACACATCTAAACAGCCGTTTTTCGAGGACTTTCTACTTTTTTTTTCCATACAGTTAATTCTGTCTTTGAAAATATTTCTCTATTCTGTATCCTTTGCTGTACATGGGCAGGGAACCACTCTGTTGTCTCTTATATATATCACCTCTGTTAAGTCATTCGTTATTCCTTGAGAATGGACTAAACAAGTTTCGAAGTACTTGGAATCCACCTTTCATTTTCCTGTGGGAATTTTTGCATTTATTGCTCTACTTATATAACTTGCATACTACTTTGTGAGTTTCTCATATATATATATATATATATATATATATATATTTATATATTTAAACAGTTGTTTTTTAACATAGATTTTTTTCTTGGGCAAATTGAGTTTTTTGTTAGGCTATTGCAATCGCATCATTTTGTATTATATATCATTTTTTAGGTAATTTAAAAATGGGGGGCTTTGTTCCTCATAACATACACCCCCACCCGCAACTAAAAAAATACCCTTGTAATTTTCATAAATTGAAAGCCTAACCTTAGATTTAAATTCGAAAGGTGATTTCTAAATGTTGTAAGGCCTCTAGTTTTTCTACTGCATCCCTTGCATTCAGACATATAAGCCTCACTCCTGAATGAATGCTATTTAAAGCAAGCATATTTTCTTTAAAATTTATTAAGGTATAAGGTAAGGAAACAGTGGGGGTGCTGCCCAATCCAAGTGGATTCTATATGGCAGCTAGGATGAAACGAGGCAAATCATCTATAAAAGATGGAGGAAACCACTTTGTGACAAAAATTTAAAAAAAGACGGGTTAAAAGATTCCTCCGCCAATATGAATCGAAGACGGGTGTGTTGAGAAATAGTTAAAATGGTTGGGAAACAGGACAACCGGAGAATGGCTACAATCCAATAAAAGGTGGGCAACCGATTGGTCCCCACCGCAAAAACGACACCGAGGGCTCATATGAACATCACCTGAAACAAGATGGCCATGAGTAAGTCTTGTGTGGCCAATGCGAACTTAGCAAAGGGCCACCTCCAACGACCGCATTCTATGAGGTCTCGAGGGCCAAGAGTGAATAAAATTTTTAATTTTGTATAGTTTAGATGATGAACAGTCATCCCATTCATTCTGCCACAATTGAAAAATAGATTTTCTTATTGAAGGAAAGTAGCTCCTAAAAGGCAGAGCCGGGTTCTCTAGGGACACAAAATGTGCTGAGCGGGCCAGCCGATCAGCCTTCTCGTTGCCCAGGACCCCCACAGGCCCAAGGTTCAACAAAAAAATCATTCTATATCGGGACGCATTTTGGATCAGCCAGTTGCAAATTTCTGTGACTAGGAGATGGGATGCATTAAAAGATCTAATTGACTGCAAGACACTCCTTGAGTCGGAAAAAATGACAAAATCACTAAAAGGTAAAATTTGGATGAGTCTAAAGGCTAGAAGGATTGCTGAAAGTTCAGCGGTAAAAATGGTTGCTGCTGGCGGCAAAGATAAGGTTAGGAATTCTCCTCCTGAGTAGATAGATGGCTGCACCGCCCACGCCACGGTCTAACATAGAGCCATCTTTGTATAATGGGCAGCATTGTTTGTGTGAGATCGAATGCTCTAAGAACAGGCTTTTAATGATGCAAGGGTCCATTGAGGACTTCTCCAGCCTCCACATGTTGGTACTTACTGTGGGGAGAGGAGCATGCCAACTAGGGGTCAGTAAGGAGAGGAAAGGTAAGGACCCTTGGGGCACCCAAGTTATAGAGATGATCTCTTATGCCAAGGTTCAAAGGGCGTGGTAAAGATGGCAACTTATCATACGCCGCCGTTGATTCAGCAGCATACAGGCATCTGTAGACCTCTGATACAGAGGCTTGCTGTACTCGGCAGAGGTATTGCATGCAGATTCGAAGTCTATGGTAGGGCAAAGGGAGTACCCCACTCTCGCAGTAAAGGCTGTTGACAGGAGAAGTACGGAAGGCTCCATTAGAAAGGCGAACTCAGAGGTTTCGAATGGGGTTCAGCATTTTAAGGGCTGAAGGGAAAGCCGATGAGTAAATTTGACAGCCATAATCCAATTTGGATTGGACGAGGGCTGTGTATAATGTCCACAATGTTTGTCGGTCACTGCCTCAGGAAGTGTGTGAGAGGACTTTCAAAATGTCTAGAGCCCGCATACAGCCTGTTCGAAGTCGGCGTAGGTGTGGTAACCAGGATAACTTTGGATCGAGAGTTACGCCAAGGAACCGAAACTCGGAGACAAACTCTATATCTTCGCCTTGTAAGGAGATAGATGTCCAAACAAGAACCCCTCTACCTCGGTGGAAATACATTGCTTTGGTTTTGTTCGTGGAAAAGCGGAATCCCTTAAGTTGTCCTCTTTTGGATACAGCATCGACTGCCAGTTGTAGCCGACGCGCTGCTGATGGAAGGCGAGGTGAGGAACAGTATAGTGCTAGGTCATCGACAAACAGAGTTGCCGATACACCTTCTGGGAGAGACGAAATAATATCATTGATGGCAATTATAAAACATAAGACACTTAAAACACTGCCCTGAGGAACTCCCTCCTCTTGGGATTGCAAGTCAGAGTATGCGTCTCCAACACGTACCTTGAAGGATCGAGATGCTAAAAAACTTTGAATAAGTGAAGGTAAAAGGCCCCTCATTCCCAAGACGTATAGCTGCTTCAAGATGCCGTATCTCCATGGTGTGTTGTAGGCTTTCTCAATATCGAAAAATATGGCCAGGACTCGGTGCTTTAATGAGAAAGCTTTCCGGACCGATCCCTCGAAACGTACTAGTAGGTCAATGGTCCTATGAACTTTGCGGAAGCCACATTGAAATGGAGAGAGAAGTTGATGTGTTTCTAGGAACCAGTTTAGGCGCTCCAATATCATTTTTTTCCAGCAACTTACCCAAACAGCTGGTGAGAGCTATAGGGCGGTAGTGATCTGCGTCCAACCCCTCCCAGTCCGGTTTGACAAAGGGAAGGATGATCCCAATGCGCCATGATTACGGGTAAAACCCTTCACCCATATAAGGTTGTACAAATCAAGTAAGAAGAGAGTAGAGTGTGGATGTAGGTGCCGAATCATATCGAAATGGATCTCATCAAGGCCAGGGGAAGAAGATATGCAAAGGGACAAAGCGTTATGCAACTCATGGATGCTGAATAGAGCGTCAGATGGAAGGTTAGATTTTGTTGTGAAGTTGAGAGAATGACATTCTTCCTTTGATTTGTAGGATTGAAAAGCCTTAACGGAACGGCTGACACTGCCGACAGCGGAAATGGTCAGCAAAAGCATTGCTGACCGCCAGGTCGTCATTCTCCAAGGAACCGTCTAAGTTGAGTGTGGGGGGTATGATGATTAACATAACGGCCCCTGATCTTATTAATCCTCTTCCAGATCTTAGCAGTAGGTATCATAGAGGAAATTGATGAAACGTAATGGCGCCATGAATTTCGGCGACCCTGACCAAGGTTTCTTTGGCGAAGCACACAAGCTCGGTTTCGGTCGACCTTGTTGCACACAGTTGGGTTCTTTCGGAATCGGGCATGGGCTAACTTGTAATTTTTGATAGTGTTGCACACGTCGAGGTCCACCATGGCACGGTTTAGCGGCCCGTGGTAGGTCGCCTCCGTGGGATGGTCTGTGTTGTTGCATTGTAGATAGTCGATGTAAGGTATCCTACTGTCGCGTCCACTCCATTGAAGGTCCCCAAAGATGCATTTGTGAAGGACGCCTCTTGGAAACCTTCCCAATCTGCATGACCTAAGTCCCACTTAAGGGGCATGGTTGTATGAGGGCTAACTTGAAGGGCCGACAAGACAATAGAGAAGTGGTCACTCCCATGGAGATCGTCAAGAGTTAACCATCGAAATTCCGTGAAGCAATCAGGGGAACAACCAGACAGGAACATAGCTAAAAGAGTCCGTCTGGACATGATAAGAGGTAAAATCGCCAGTATTTAAGACACCCCAAAAGTTAGATAATAAAAGAGACTCTAAAACACTGCCTTTGGCATTTCGAGTGATGTCACCCCAGTATGGGGGACGGGCGTTAAAATCTCATAGTAATAAGAATGGGAAGGGTAACTCGTCTATAAGTTCTAAAAGTTCGGGTCTTGACAATGATAGACAAGGGGGTAGGTAAATAAAGCAAACGGTAAAAAGCTTAGTAAGAAAAACCCTCACAGCAACAGCTTGGAGGGGAGTATGTAGGGAGATGGGAGAAACATGGTCGGATGAAGATACCATGATTGACACCCCCCATGAGAGCGTCTTCCAGCAGGAGCAATAGAGTTGAAAGTGAGAAAACCGGGTACCAGCCAAAGGGCCGTATACCAAGTTTATTTTTCTGGAGACAAATAACAGCGGGGTGGATAGTCGTCAAAAAGAATTTTGAGTTCTCCCCACTTTGGAAGAACTTGACAATTCCATTGTAAAATTGAAAATACTGTGTGACGATTAGATACCACTGTGGATATCTTTTTCTTTTTTGAGGCCGATATTGTATTTGAGCTTCGTCCCAAAGAGCTTGGGAGACGGAGAACTGATTTTGAGGAGCCTGTTTTTGTATGGGGAGAGATCCTAGATGGAGCAGTAACTGGGGATTTTGTCGTGGGTTTTTGGAGAGCCGACCGAGGCCCTTGATTGTAATTTGGGCTTACAACCTGGCGGAAAAGGACAATCAAGAAGGGATTTTCGGTGGGTAGATCCGGATTCATGAGGCAAGGGTATTTTCAGTGTCTGAGGAGTTGGTCCAACCGCCGTGATTGGTGATGTTGGAGTATCAACTGCTTCCATCGGATCTTGGGTTGAAGGGTGAGTGGAACGAACAGATGATCTGAGCGAGGTGTGTGGAGCTGGGTGTATATCTGCCATCGTTTGGATCAGGATGGGGCCTAAGTCCTGTGAAGGGCGGGACGGACTTAAGGGTATTAAATGTTCAGCCATAGGGGAGGAGTCCATTGAAGATTCTCGGGGTTCGGCCGAATGAGCTCCAGAGGCTGCCCGCTTATTGGTGGTCGATGACTCAGGTGAGGAATCCTTCCTCTTACCACTGGGCTTTGGGTCTTGGGACCGGGTGGATGAACCTTCACTGGTTGATGTTAAGGATTCTCTCAAATAGCGTCTGATGTTTTCAAGTGTCTCACCCTGAGCGTCTTTCCCAGCTAGAACTGCTGGAGAGAGGGGGGCTACATTGGTTATCTCGGTGTGAGCGCGATGCTTCGACTGCATATTCTGAATGTTTTTGACGCTGCGAGTAGATCTAGGGTGAAGTGCTTCAGGCTGGTCGGAACTCGCACGTGATGGTCGGTTTCGTCCAGCGTCACGTAAAACGTCCGAGAAGAGCCGGCCGAGTGGCGAGGTTTGTGCTCGGGCACGCTGGCAAGCCTCTCTTATATCTAGACGTAGGGAGTAACGCAAAGCGAGCACCTCCTTTTCATATAAATATATAGAGCAGAGTTTTGACGCAACACTGTGGGTACCTCCGCAGTTGGCACAGCGAAGTGTTTTGGTGCATTCGGGGCCATGGTAGTCAGAGCTAATATTCGCGCAGGAGCGAGGGTGCCGAAAGGCACGGCCAACATGTCCAAATTGATTGCAATTGAAGTAGAGCCTGGGTAGTTCGGTGTAGGGACTTACCGGGACACAAAGGTAACCAGCTTTAATATACTGCTGCAGTTTTTTACGTTCAAATGTAAAAATCAGTGCGGCGGTTGGGACTTTAGGCGAGCCTAATGTTTTAGTTACCCTGTGTACTTGTGTGACACGTTTGGTAATAAGCTTACTCTGGAGGCGGGTGGGATCGTAGTCATTTAGTTCGTTTGAACGGACCACACTTTTGAACCCTTACGAGAAGGGGAGGTTTTCGGTTTATGGCTAGCTATTGCAAAAAGAAAAAAACTTCGCATTTCTCCTCGGGCCTCCACACCATAGAGGCCTACAAGGGCACGGCGCTACTGCAACTATAGAGTCCGTTACGTCCGGTTTTTCCTCTTGGAGAATGGATACGGATCCACCACACCATCTTTAGAAACCAAAGAGGCTGCCCGAGTTCTACTACGCACGGAGAAAAGGGACCAACGATGGGTTTCTCCTTGGGCATTCTGGAGACGAAGGCGGTGGAGACGCCCAGCCTCTTTTACTTTCATGAAATAACAATTCCGAATCAATCCATTAAACGAACAGAGGACGGGTATCCATAAGGTCCACCAGATAGGTGAAGGAAGAGGGGGAAATAAAGGGCAGTGGAAGAACGTAATATGGGTGGAAAGAAAGAGGGGTATGTTAAAAGTCTTGTTGGCAGCACCATGGGACCCCTAAGGGGCCCAGAGCTGACCCACCTCGCCTGGGAAGGCCAGAGCCTCTCTGGGAACAATCCCTGAAGAATAAATCCCAGAGAGGGAGGGGGTTAAAATTGATTAATATTAAATTAACATATATTTTCATTCAGAAAGAAAAATCCCTTCAAAAGGATGCATAATACAATATGATGGAATTCCCATTAATACTGTGGCTCCAAACATAGCAGCTAATCTACTTTTCATCTTAACACCATAATTAGAAATTTGCCCACATTAACATAACATAATTTGTAACATATCATAATTTTATGGATCACTAAAGCTACAAGGGGCTATCAAATGAACTCTGCATCTCTCAAAACCCACAAAAAAAGTATCCATAGAATTATGTCAGAGCATTGATATACAATTTAAGCAATCCATAGGATTATGTCAAAGATAATGCATCTACAATATACAATTTAAACTATCCACAGTACATAATGCTTAAAAACATAAGTATTATCATCAAGACCACTCAAAATCCAAATTACCCATTATATACAATAATAAAAAACTGCATCCACAGGAATGAGTCCAGAATACCCCCCCTCTCCCCTAAAAAGAAGTTAAGCCTCCTTCCTCATATAATCTGCATTTAAAAGTATCAAGTTTGGTGTGTCTCAATTCGTGAAAAATTATTTTTAAACATCCAACCTACACCTCTGTTTTTTTTAATTTTAAGTGGTGACCTCTAATTCTTTACTTCCTTCCAACTCAAATGACTTGCTAAAATCGAACTTATCCATTCCAGAACAGATTTTGAAAAGCTCAACCATATCTCTCTCACAGACCTTTCAAATGAGAACATATTTATTACCCTCAGTCTATCTTAATATTCAAGGTGCTTCAGGAAAGTTATTATTTTGGTTGCCCTCCTTTTTACTAACTCTAGTAGGTTGATATCATTTCTAAAATGTGGTAACCATGCTTGTAATTTTGTAAAGCGAAGGCTAGAGAGTGCCAAGGTAAGCCCTATGGAACCTGGAAATGGTCAATGCCTGATTAATTTGTATGCCCTAGGTTTAAAGGGGATAGGTCAGATGACTGTGATTTCTGGGCCGACTCAGCAATTTGAAAAGAAAAAGCAATGTTAGTATATAAGGGAGGGGACAGGTTATATACTCTGTAGCTGACCAGTTTTGGTCAGAAATGACTGGAGTCTGTTTGAAATTGCTTGCAGATTTGGGAAATGTAGCCAACTCCATTTAGAATGACTGGGAGTGTGAACTATGACACACCAATGTCTCTGAGGCTTTTGTGGAGGGGTATTCAGGGAGAATAGTAATGTGGACATTCTAGTATCGAGTGTAGTATAGTTTCCAGTGATTGCACACTATGGACAGTCCGAAGCTCCCTGAGTCGGTGCATGCCGGTTGGTACCGTTACCGCGTGAAGATATTCTTGCCAGTGCCGCTTCGGCCATGTTAATCACTCGTGTAGACGTGCAAAGTCGATGTTACCCAAAGTCTGTGTGAATTGCTCCAAGGCCGCACACGATAAGTCCTGCCTCGATCTATATTTGTGCTCTCCAGAAGCACAGGCTGATTTCGATTGGGAGGTGGTCGATGACCTCCATGGTAGTGATCACTTTCCCATTAAAATATCATTTTCCCGAGTGTGAGACGGCCCTCGAACAAAAGCGTTATACCTATAAGCACCGCCTCAACGATTTCACTTTCGGTGAATTCCGTCGGGCTAGGGCTAGGTTCCGGTATATTTCGAAGAATGCCCGCCATTCTTCTTGGCGGGCATACGTGTCTACACTTAACGGGAAGATCCCTCTAGCAGAGGTGTGGAAGCGAGTCAAAAATATCAGGGGCACGTTCTCGCATGCCTCGCCTCCCGTTTTCCAGGAGAATGGGACCGCAACCTTGGACCCCCCATCCGTGGCAGAATCCTTCACGACCACTTTCTCGCATTTTCTAGCGGGGATGCTGCTCCGCCAGCATTCAATACACGTCCTGATGTTGCGGAAAGCCACCATAGATCATTATCTCCAGAGGCAGAGAATCACTCAACGATTAGTTTACTCTGAGCGAGTTGCGTTCTGCTCTCATTCTGCTCTGGTCCGGACGATGTCCGGACGCCATGATTCGACACCTAGGTGAGCTAGGCATGGTATTCCTGTTAGATTTGTCCAACAGAATCTGGGTAGAGGGTAACTCAGATTCCTGGCGAATCGCTACTGTGCCTGCTTTTCGCAAACCTGGGAGAGCTCTCTCTACCCCGGCCGGTTTCCGCCTAATCTCTCTAACCTCCTGCGTCTGCTCGTTGATGGAGAAATTGGTAAATGTTAGATTAGCGTTTTGTCTGGACAGTGCAGGCCATCTGTCTTCTGCACAGTGCGACTTTCGCTAGTTCCACTCCACGTCAGATGTTCTGCTCAGACTGGAGAATGCTGTCTGCGAGGCCTTCTTTCATTGACAGCATTTCGCCTCGGTGTTTTTCGATCTGGAGAAGGCCTATGATAACGCAGGGCCATAAGATATCATGGAGACTCTCCTTACGATGGGAGCGAGGGGACGCCTCCCAATGTTTATATCTGAATTTTTGCGAGATCGTCGATTCCGTGTACGGGTGGGGGAGCCCTCACCTGCCAAATGGAGCAGGAAGAGGGTGTCCCGCAGGGAAATGTCATCAGTGTCAGATTCCTTCCCTGAGCATCAACGGCATCACCTCGGTGCTGCCGGAAGATGTTCTTGCTACGCTCTACGTGGACGACCTTTCGATCTCTTTTGGCGCGGCGCAGATGCCAACTTTGGAGAATCGACTCCAACAGGCAATGGACCGCGTCTCTCGCTATGCCGAAGCACACAGGTTTCGGTTTTCCTTGGCCAAGACTAAGGTGGTGCTTTCCAACCCCCATCCATGCCTTCACCCTGAGCCAGACTTGTTTCTCAATGGGGTACGCCTGGAAGTGGTTGAATCGTACCGTTTCGTTGGTCTTGTATTTGACCGACTCTTCACCTGGGAGGCTCATATTCGCAGCCTTGGGATCTCTTGTACCCGTGCCATGGATATTCTTCGTTCCCTGACGTTTAACGCTTGGGGCACTGATATGGCTACTGCCTTACTTTTTCTATCAATCCTTTGTTCGTTCGAAGCTAGACTATGGATGTGAGTTTTATGCATCTGCAACCGAGGGTGTATTGTGGAAGGTGGACTCGATCCACCACACCGAACATCGCCTGGCGGCCGGTGCCTTCTTCACGTCCCCTATTGAGAGCCTACTTGTCGAAGCTTGGGACATCCCACTCTCTCAGCTCCGTGCACTGTTCATTATTCGCCTGTACGCGGGAGCCCTGCGCCTCCCTCAGTCGCCGCAGCTCTCACTGCATTCGCAGCTGACTTCGACGGTGCCCCTGCCACCGAGACAGGAGTCATACCATAGGCCCTTTTGGTTTAGGGCTAAAAACTCCATTGAGAGCTAGGTATAGCTCTAGGTACGTTGGCGCCCCCGGTTCTTTAAGGACGCAAACCTAGAGGGTACCACATTTGGCTATTTGTCGACACACCTATACTCCTAAAGCTTCTACAGCGCCGAGAGTATCGCGTTTGACAATTTTGGAGCACATTTCGTGTCAAGCTGGAACCGTGCCAGTGTATACGGCTGGTTCCAAGTCCCAAGAGGGGGTTAGTTTCCACGCCGTCTGCCCTCAATTTGAATTCAGCAGGGCTCTGCCAAGCGCTGCGTCTGTCTTCATGGCCTGGCTGGTGGCAATACACCGCTCAGTAGGGGAGATTACGCGACGCTCCCGGTTAGGAGACCGGATGTGATTTATAGCCACTCGCAAAATGCCATGGTGTGCTCTATTGGAATCTTCGCACACCTTGGTTTGCGATATCTGTGACGCCATGGTTTTGGCGAGCCGGGTGGATGTCGAGATTATCTTCTGATGGGTTCCTGGACATGTGGGAATTGCTGAGAATGAGGTTGCCAAAGAGTCTGCTATGACTGGGCGACCAAGCCAGCGTTTCGCACCTCACACCAATTACATGGCAGGAATACGGGCCGCTATCCGGCCTGCTTGGCAAAGAAAGTGAGACTGTCTGGATAAACGTAAAGTTGCGTGCCATTGCGCCGCGACTGGTTCTTTTTGTTGTTGTTGTTTTCTTTGTAGGTTGCACGTTCCTGCGCCGTAGGAGGCGGACCTCCCCCCGATGCTAGAGCCTGCTTCCTGCCATTTTTTATTGTTTTGTTTTGTATGTTGTTATTCTAAAGTATCCTAGTACTAGGCTGTCGTGGTGAGTCCGGCCACTTATGCCCAAATAGGCAATCGCCAGATGTGCTTAAAATATTTTTAAAAATGTGTCGAAACCTGGAAAGCGACCCACGCAAGTTGAAAATTCCAGACCGATTTCCCTGCTAGATTTCATCGGGAACGTATACAAAAAAATATTAACCAATAGATTAAGATTCCTAAACGAAAATAATTGCCTAAACACCTGACAATTTGGATTCCGAAAAAACTGGAGCACGGAGATGGCACTTAAGGAAACTGATAAGTAGTGCCGGCTCAAGGTAACGGCAACTCAGGCCTGTGGTGCACCATGTGCTTAGCGGTGCCATCAAGGATCTTCTAATAAAAAAAAAGTTAAAATAATAAATAAAATGTTTTTTAATGACTGCTTAGGATTGAAAAAGGCAGGGTCATATAATATGAACATGTAATAGTGGACAAAGCTATTAATTCTTTATCAGAAAGAGAGAGTGGGTGTGTATGTCATTTAACGACACGCAAAGATACTCGGCGCCACATCTTTAGTGTAAGTTCAGTATGAAAGTATCTTGTCAGATGTCAAAATGAGTTGTGACAGCTCTCTACTTTTCCTTTGTTTCTGCGGTAAGGTTGTTATTATTTCTGCCATTTATATGCATCAGGTCTTGGCTACCCAAACAGTTTGTAAAATTTTATTTAACGATGACTGAACTTTTATTTTGGGTTGTCTCAAAAGAAACTCATGTTCACTATTGTGGAAAAGATGTTCAGAAGGAAATAATCTGTTTGTTAGGAAATTCTGTTCAGGTAAATATATTTTACCTGAGCTAAAGCAACCAAATATTTAAGTCTTATTTCAGAGTGTATGCCAGATATATCATTTAATGAAATTTTTAGATGTAGAAGACATTGCAATAAAGGAGCATTTTGTTAGTTATAAATCTGTTATTGACACTACAGCTCAAGGATTATATGAAAGTATATTCAATTTTCTGAGCGAGAGAGCAACCTCGTCTTACATAAGTGCAGAGGCCAAGGCTACGATAATGGTTCAAATATGAAAGGAAAAATAAAGGGGTTCAGGCGTGGACCATGAAAGAAAATCCATGGATGTTTTATATGCCATGTGGATGTCATAGACAAACTCTGTGGTTGGTTACGATGCAACAAGTTGCCTGGAATCTCCTTCTTTTTGGGTACTGTCCAGCGCATATATTTTTTCTTTTCTGCCTTTCCTGGGCGATAACATGCCCTGAAAAATCATAGTAACTGCCTCACTTAAAAATCTTTACGCGAGACTAGATGGGGCTGCAGAATATAATGTGTGAAAGCCATTAAATATGAAATCACGAGAATTCTAGAAGCACTTTATGAATTTCAGAAATTCCTGCATCTGATCCTGCAGTGCGAAATGAAGCAGAGACGCTTGAAAGATAAATAGAAGATTACGGGTTTCTTGTGATGATAAATGTCTGGTATAATGTCTTAAGCAGAGTAAATGTGGCCAGCAAAACTATGCAAAACAACTTTGTGGAACTATCCACTGCAGTTTCACTAATTAATAGTGTAACTGATTACTTAATTGATTAATTATTATGTAAATAGATATTAAAATACACTGGAATCAGATAAAGAATTAGCTATAGAATTAGATTTAGAGCCCATTTTTAGAAGTGAAAGAATAAGCAGAAGAAGGAGGCTGTTTGAATATTAGTGTGCTGAGGAGGTTCCAAATGCAAGTGACCCAGAATTTTTTTTTCAATCATGTGGTTAATGTAATACTGGAGAGAACTATTAATTATTTATCAGAAGATTTTAACAGTTATAAAGTTGCAATAACACATGGGGATTTTTAAATGACCTAAAAGATTTGCCAGATAAAAACAAACTCAAAGTAGCATGTCAAGGTTTGCAGAATAAGTTAAGGTACAAAGAAAATAGTGACATTAATGGATGTGATCCCTTGAGTGAACTAGATATAGCTATATAATTATTTCCTGATGATGTAAAGGTTCCAATAGAAGCTTAACATCACTAATAAGTCACAGGATGGCATGCCAAATCTGTGGGTTGTATTAAAAATAATGCTTACAATACCTATTAGTGTCGCTGGCGACAGAAGCTTTAATAAACTAAATCTTATAGAAAACATACTTACGGTAATCCATATCTCAAGATAGAATGAATTCTTTGGCAATTTTGGCTAACAAAAATTTTATTGCAAAGAATATAAATATAGAAAGTGCCCTGAAAAGATTTCCTGATCTAAAGGATAGGAAAATATATGTTTCAGGGATAATTGTTTACACTCCAAAATCCAGTCTGAGAAAAATAATATTATTATTGAGTGTTTGTTAAAAAGCAACCCAGGTAATAAAATCATTTCTATTACTATATTTTTTTAGATTTTCCTTGTGAACTTTTAAAAATTATACTTTAAAGGGCGTTGTACATCTGCTTGCCAAGGGTGCCAGAAGCCATAATGTACAGGGATGGCAATTGCACAAGCACACACAAGCTGTGCAATGTTTACATAGTAGAGCCAGATAATCTGTTGCTATCACAAACTGGAATCAGAGTGGAAGATAAGCATACATTTTCGGGTATAACGTTCTCCAAAAGAACGCTACGGTAGAGAGATACGATAGGGCTATGAGAGCAGCTAAGAAAGATCTGCAGTTCAGAACTGGGAATCCAATGGGCTAAACGTTGGTCTTACTAGTTCTAATGTCCTCTATAGGTGACGTTGAGATGGGCACCGGCTACGAACCACCCTGCCCACTTTATTTGATCCATGATTTTTTTTATTCTATATTAGGAGCCCATCTGGCGATTAAAAAGGCCAAAGGTTTAAAATTAAAAAATAATAACAAAAACAAAGCAAGAAGGAAGCGCGCTCCGGCATCGAGGGGTAGGCCCGTTTTACCCCGGCGCAGAAACATGCGATCCAAACAAGCAGTGTCTAATAAAATGGAGGAGGCCGGCCTCCTCCGAAAAGTCGTATGGTCCTCTGGGATTAATCGAGTAGTCTCATCAGAGAGGGTGTCTATAGCTCAGATCTTCGAGCAAGAGAAAGGGCCTCAGCAACCGTGCTAATACACGGCGGAAGTGACCCTGATCGAAGCTTGTGCACTTTGGCATAGCGAGAGACACGATTCAATGCCTGGTGGACTCGACGCTCCAGAGTTGGCATCTGGTCCGCGAAAAAAAGAGATTGAAAGGTCGTCCACGTAGAGCGAAGCGAGAACATCTTCCGGCAGCTCCGAGGTGATGCCGTTGATGCTCAGGACAAAGAGTGTGACACTGAGGACACTTCTCTGCGGGACAACCTCTTCCTGCTCAATTGAAAATCTCGCAAAAATTCAGATATAAAGATTGGGAGGCGTCCCCATAGTGTGGAGAGTCTCCATGATACCGTATCGTCATGCGGTATGATAGCACTTCTCTAGATGGAAAAACACTGTGGCGTGCCCGTTTTCTCTTATGAGAAACAGTCACACTGAGAGAAGGAGAGGGAGCCCTGGATTTAGCCGGGGCTGGGTGTGAACATTTTATGCCACCAGCTCTACCAGGGAAGCACTCGGGGTGGGTATAATCAGCAGAAGGGTTCTGAATTGGAGCTGAAACGACCGTGCTCGTAGGCCGGGAGGGGCATGAGCAGAGAGTGTCTTTCTTAACCTTGAGTCATGTGACGTCCCAGGCTGAGCTGGGCGCCCCAGGACCAAGTCCTTAGCCTCGCAAAGTGAGAGACGATCCTTGGGCTGAACGGCTCGGATTTCCTTCTCAAGGATATACGCACCACATTACTTCAAAGGAGCGGGGCGCAGCTTTTCGCAATTGACACGCTTAGCAAAGCACGATTTGGACTTATCGTGTGCGGCCTTTGAGTAACTTACACAGACTCCGGTTATCCCGACTTTACGGGTTTACAGGAGCGATTAGTATGGCCGGAGCAGTGATAGTAGTAGAACCTCTGCGGAAAGGCACGAATACCTCCAGCGATACCAACTGGCATGTACCGACTCGGAGCTTGTGACAGTCGAACGAGACGAAAAGTGTAGGGGTAGGTTTCGAAGCCTTTCTGTGTTTTCTCATCCCTCGTTCGACCTTGACCGCTTCATGGTCGGCCAGCTCTAAGGAGATTTTCATCTATGGGGTAGTTCAAGAGTTCCCTCACATAAACCACTTCTTACACGAAGTTAATGGTAACGTGCGGCAACACACTCAATGGCGTACCATCAAGTGTCCGGAGGGTACTAATCATGGCCACCTCGGAGGGATTGGACGCATTCGCAAGAGGGCTCCAGTCCGAGAGACGGGTCACCTACGACTCTCTACCAATCAAGCTGTTAGCGCTCTTCTCTGATAAATCATGTTGCCCTTAGCCAACATGCTGCAATCAGTGGAGCGAATAACAAAGAAGCGTTTAACCCAGCTGCCTCGTAAACGCCAGGTAACCTCTGAAAGAGGGGCCCTAAAGGAATCGAGGCTCCGCTCTGCGCACTTACACGTTTGGTCTAAGTCAGGGACTCTCAGCCCGGGGAGTACCGAGGCCGGACAGCCGTTCTTGGCTTGTTCGCATACCGAAAGGCAGCGGCCCCGTCCATCCCTGCGGCTCCCAAGGAGGGAGGAGAGCCCAGAGACGCTTTCTTCTTTTTCCTGTATGCTCTCCTCCGCCGATAGCAGCCCCTAGGCCAGATGGGCGGCCCTCGCCAAGATCCTGGAAAAGTTCTTGCCTCTCACAGGAGCACCAGCCGGGGAAGGACATCCCTCCCCTCCTTGTGAGGACTTAGGGACCCGAGACGTCTGAGGAAGGGCCAGCATAGAGCGGGCTCGTTTTCTGTGTTTGGCACCGAGCCCGGCTTCTACCCCGTGGAAGATCCTACCGTCTGGAGCTGGTTCACTCCAAGGACCATCTCCATCTCAGGAGGGGCCTCCATCTTGCCATCTCACACCTCCCCGAGACATCACAGTTCGCATTCGAGGTTCCTTTTTCACCTAATTCCGGCGACTCCGCATCACTCGAGGAAGAGAGGTGCGGGGATGGGGGCACGTATAGTTACCTCCTGTAGGCTCTTAGCGCACAAGTGCAGATTATGGGGTACGGGCCGACGGGCCTTGCCATCCCTTGACCCCCTGATGGGCTTTGCCTTATCGACGCACTCCAACCGGGAGCGGTCAATTTTGGGCCGACTACGTGCTTTCTTGGAAAAAAGGAAGGACTGCCGCCGGAAAGAAGGAGGCCCCCAAGGGCGACTCCGGGGAAGGGGTTGCAAGGGATGTCCCTACATATGTATGCCAAGAAGAGGAGTAAGCCTCCTCTCCAGTAGAAGAAATTTGGAGGATCGCCTGAGAGAAGTCAGTAGGGGGAGGGGGCAATTTCCATTTTTCTCAGTAGAGCTTCCCGAAGGCGGCTCCGTCGCTGGTGAAGGTGAAGGGAAAGGAGATGTGTATATTTATTACCATGAGTGGGCATGGTAACCCTATTAGTGATACGGGAAGCAAACGCTAATCAACCCACACAGTAGCCCGCTCACGGCGTAAAAATCGATAGAGATTGTAAGGAGAAAGAAAGGGGATGTGAGGGAGTTGTGGGTGGGGATGAAACAGGTTGTTAAAAAAAGCACCACCTCAGACCAGAACTCAGGGGTGATCCGGGATAATATAGTGACAGGAAGCTGGTTAGCGTCTACCCTGGGAAATTAGAGGCCAACCAGAGAAAGCTGTGGGAGATGTTGTATGGAAAGTGAGGAAGCAGGGTAAGAAGACAATGTGAGAAAGAAGTAGAACAGCCTAAGCTGATGCCGGACGGGGCGCTGAGTCCTGTCAACAAGGCGGCCAGGAAGGCAAATCGCCGCGTCCCTTACGAGGTGCCCATCCATGACATATTTGCCCTGTTTAGGAAGGAGGACCCAATACTATTCTACGTGGACCTGAGTGCGAAGAACAGACTGACAGGCTACACAAGTGCGGACGTCTGTGGTGAAAATCTGGACCTGTTGAGAAAGAATATCGTTTAACGCATCGGACAGGACTTCTCTAAATTCCTGTATCTATAGACACCACCAAGTCAGATGCCATTTTCACCAACCCCAACTTCTCGTTTCGCCATCTCGTCCGACCATGGTGACCGATGCCAAGGGATCATCTGCACATTATCGAAAAGCATAAAGGAGGGCATTCCCACTTAATCTTCCTGATTTGGACGAGGCAACTGCAGAAGATTTTGATCAAGAGCTGACTGCTATTAACGACTGCATTTCAAACCCGGAGACATTATCTATCCCGGAAACCCCTCCCAAAGTTCTGCTGCCAACCAACCCTACCCAGTAGAGAGTGATGCTTAAACAACCGCATCTTCTATATGAGCTAGAACAATCCCAATGGACTTCCAATGCATTCACGAACTCAGGAGACAGCTGAACACCGAGCTGACACATGAACTGAGGAAGAACTGGAACCGTCTGATCGAAAGGTTAGATACCGAGAGGGATCCGAGGTCCTTCTGCCGGCCATCAGCACGCTGAAAAGAACAACAAGAGCTCACGGCCAAACTACAATATCGCACTCCTGAACAACGGCGACCACTACTTTTGAGACAGAGAGGTTCTTCTGTGGAGTCTGGAAAAGGGTTTTCGAAATCTCCTACGAAGAGGAGGAAAACTTCGACCCAGGCTCGAAGACCAGGTTCTCGAGTACATGGAGAGGAGAGAAGACGAGTTCATTACAAACAGAACCGTGAACCTCACTCGCCTCCTTCGAAACTCACAAGAGATTAACAAAGTCACCAGCGCGGAATTTTGGTTGGGGATCTCTTCGTCCCGGCCTCAGCCAAATCACAATCAAGCTGCCGAAAGATTTTGAATCAGACTGCTATTAGACTCAAGCGTCCCAGGCAATGAGATACTTCCCTGAGAAGCCTTATAACTTCAAGATGATTTTCATCCTCAAGCATGGAATGCCGACTAACCAGATGATGAACTTCAGACCTATGTCACTTCTGGAGATCATTGGGAAGGGTTTTTTCTTTAGAAAGTTCTCAACGATTTCATCTGTTGGTCCACTTTCTACTGAACAAGGAACATTTTTATAAGATCCCATTTGGTGACTGCCTACTCGGGCGAAAGTGGCCGATCTCTTGTTATAGCCTAATTCTTAGGCTAGATTAAAAAGAATATTTATTAGCAAAAACACAAATAAAAAAAATAGGAAAACATGTTTCATACTCTCTTTCTCTCTCATCCATATTCATGCTACATTTGACATATATCAAAACACACGCTTTGCTTCAACATTCTTACAACCAGTAGGTACTTTTTTAAATCCTACGAAAATATATATTTATAAGTTTAGGCAGGACGGCCCGAGGCATAAGCAAACCAAGCGGTTGTTTTGGGCCCCTACTATCGCTTGCAATGTCAAGACGTCATGATAAAACATTTTTAAATAAAAGAAAAACAATGATTTGTAATATAAATGAAATGGTATTACAGAAAAATCGATTTTTATATCATTTGCATAGTTGTGGCGGTGTGGGAGGCACCCAAATGAAATTCTGTTTAGGGCCCCATAAAGGATTTGGCTGGCCCTAAGTTTAGGCGTAGTTTGATGAGTGAGTGGAGCAGCTCTACGCAGTGCCATATATACAATAACCCAAATCTTATGTTTCCAGGGGACGGTGCCTACAATCGCCCTGTACCCCTCATTAAGGGGATGGGTGACGTTTATTGATTCAGTCGTTTTCCTTTCTGATCTGTCTCATCGTTATTCCCTCTTTTCTGTCCTTATTGCCACACCTGCCCATTGGCATTTCTAAGATAAAAATTGGGGGCGAGCTTAACCTGAATTCCTCCTCCCTCTGAGTGATCGGAGAAAGGGGCCTTGATGATGGTTATCTTACACACCATCGATAGTAAATAAAAGCATGTCGTAAAGGAGTGAGGACCGAGTCTCTCATATCATAAAAAATATAAATTGTAGTTTTTGGACATCAGCTGAAGTATAATACTAAATTTTATAATTATCTTTTATATTTACCTGCATTTTAGACATGTATCATATATGGTACACTCGATCGCAGTGGTTTTAAAACTGTTTATATATATTCTATATTATTAGACAACTCTTTCTGAATAACAGAATACAAGAATGGATTAAAAATATATATTAACATAACAGGTGTGAAATTTAGGGGTTTCAGCGCCCTAGCCTTCCGTGGGTCCTGCTCCTGGCTAGTGAGGAAAACGCCCACCCCATAAAAGTATCATAAAAAGAAGGATATAGGAGGTTTCCTACATCCGGTCTCGGCCTTTCATGCATCGACGCCGTCATATTTAGTTGCCTCCCAGGACGTTTAACTCGCATCACGCCAGTGCCATTCCTGTTTCCCTATCAGATAAGTAAAATGATGTGAAAGAGAGAAGATTCAATTGTGAAAATGCGCAGAATCCTCACTGAATCTAAATTGTTTTGTTTTAGGTGTTTGGGAGCAACCATTTCCTGACTTGTCCGATTCTGTTTGAGAACCACTTTCGGCCCTAATTGGTCACCACCCCATTGGCTCCTCACCCTTGAAGAGAAAATGACAAGGAGGATTGAAGACCTCTCTGATTTGGTCATGGAATGAATCTTCTCCTTGTTAGAACCTTCCTTCTTAGTTAATGATGTCCAGTTGGTTAACAAAAGCTGGATTGTCCTTATTTGAGACTCTTCTGTCTGGAACACGATCAGGTACGTCTAATTTCGACCAGGAGAGAATGAGTACCCATTTCATCCAAATAGTCCTTGAGAAATGTCGCAATTTAGAACATTTAGTGATCATTAAGTTCCATCCACGGAATTCGTCGCGTTGCTTGACTCTCACAAAACTATGCCTACCTTGATTGCAGTCTTTATCTCTACATTCCAGAGACAGAGATGATAATTATAAGTATTATTAGAAACGCTCAACTTCTTCGTCGTGTTAAGGTGGAAGGGAAAATAACACAAGCATTGATCGATGCTCTCTCTCCGAGCTCAGGGAATTATCCTCTATTGACCTAAATTTATGCTTCCAAGACCTATCTTTAATCCGACTTTTCCAAAAGTTTTCCAATTTGGAAGTCATTAAGGTTTGAAGTAGGTTCAACTCCCATAAAGCAGCCATTAAAATCAGCCTTGGTCAGCACTTCAGTACCCCAGTCTCATTAGGATGATTCCGATTAAGGACGACGACTTTATGCTTATAGCAATATGGACCGCATTGTCCGAGCTGAATCTTGATTGTGAACTAATCAGTGAAAACTCCTTGAAATTGATCCAGAAGATGATATCCTTGACGTGTGTCATCTTAAAAGATGCTCTCGAATGAATTTTGAAGATGGTTCTTTTCCTAAACTAAAGAGATTCTGTCTCTTTTACTTAAAGAATGTAAAAGATCCCGTCCTCGATGCCCCATCACACAATTACCAAAATCTGGAGCCTTTGAAGATGGCAAGTGGCAACCCTCCTTTAATTGATGGATTTCGTCGTTTCCTGCGACGTTGTGGTCAGATACGAGTACCTAAGCTTTCTCGTCCAGAGTTCGATTCATCTCTTCGTATTAGCGACCTTTCAAATTACTTTCCGAGATTAACCTATCTCTTAGTGGATAATTCTTCTACAGTTCCTTCTAATTCTGCGGAGAATTTCATAAATTCCCACCTAATTACAAATGCTATGAATATATTAAATTTTATCTCAGATATGCTGAATAGAACGACCCCTATGAAAGACAGCCAAAATATTCCCATTTGAGCCATGTCCTTGTACATGGAGGTTGGCTCTATAAAATCCTGATTAGTTACCAATGTGGGTGGTGACTCTAAATGGGATTCTCAATGATGCTTCACACCTTATCATTTCATGGGTGAAAATCTTCCATGGGGACAAATAATACACTATTATCTTAAATTTATAATCTTTATAGTACACCGTTGGTTTCAAAAGTGCGAACAATCCAGGGAGGTTGTTTAATAACGAAACACCCGCACATTACCTCCATTTGCCCCATTCGAAGGTCAGCGGTCACTTTCAAGGCTTAGTCGTCTTTCTTTTCCAAGGGACATGAAGAACGCAGGTCACGCCCCAGCAGATAGGTGTTCAAGAATCCCCCTCAAGGACTACCTCAAGAACCTGCCCTTTAGCCCAGGTTAAGGTGCTGTGGTTTAAGAAGAGGAACTTAGACGACTCTTGAAAAGAAGTGTGCCATCAAAGCATCAACAGCGAAGTTTGTCTTGCCTCATATGTGATCTTCAAGACCACCACCTTAATCGTAAGATGGGTGGGGTCGATCGTAGGAATCTTAAAGAGCACTTTATTTCCTTCCTCTACCTGTAAAGCGGGGGGGGGGGGGGTCTAGGTGGCACGGATAATCCAAAGGCTCCTATATTATAATCCCTTTTCCCTGATAAGTATCCTAAGGTTGGTTGTTGACCCCCTAAAGAGTTTTGAGGATGTCCGTGACCAGCCGCCGACCGCCCCTGTAAATGAAACTCCATTCAAAGATGAACAGATGAGGATGGACCAGGAGGGGCTCCTCAACATGGAAGACGTAAGGATAGATTAAGGAGTTGGACAGCTACCATTTCCGAGTGGATTCTAAATGGCAGCAGCAACAGATACATTATAAACGAGGGAGAAGACCAATATGAGATAAAATAGTAAAGAAATAAAAGATTCCTGTGCCAGAAGGATAGGAAGGCGAGAGATAGTTGAAAGGGTCAGGAAACAGGATGATCAGAGAGTGGCGAAATGAGGGCATTTCTATAGAAAATGGCGACTAACTGGTCTCCTCCACACCAAAACGGCAGCAAGGGGCGATTCGTGGACCAGTCGAAACAAGATGACCGTGGGTCAGTCTTGTGTGGTCGATGAGAACGCGGCAAAGGGCCACCTCTAGGACCGTAGTCTCTAAAGGCTCGAGGACCAAGGGTGAACAAAATTTTTGATTTTATATAATTTAAAGGATGAACATCCATCCCATTCGTCCTGCCACAGCTGAAAAATATAATCTATTATAGACAATAGAGAATTATCCGGAGGCACATAATAGACTCAACGGGCCTGCTGATCAGTCCTCTCGTTGCCCAGGACCCCTACATGCCCGTGGACCCAACATAATAGAACTCGATAACGGGACGCATTCTGGACCAGCAAGTAGCAGATTTCTGCGACAAAGGCATCATGGAAAGCCCTAAAAGAGCAAATTGCCTCTAAAAATTATAGAGTCAGAGAAAATAACGAAATCTTTAAAAGGTAAAATTTGGATCAGTCCAAAAACTAGAAGAAGAAAGGCTGAAAGTTCGGCACTAGAATTAGAAATGGCAGCGGCCAAGACAAAGTTACCAACTCACCTATGTAGTTTGTTTTGTCGTTCTTGTTTTTTTGCCCATCTGGCGACTACCCACTTGGGCATAGGTCGCCACAACGGCCTAGTACTAAGGTATATTAAAAAAAGAATAGGCAAATCAAAACAAAGAACAGCAACAATAAAAAAAAGAAAAGGGCAATAAGAGGAAGAACGCTCCGGCGTCTGGGTGGGAGGCCACATCCGCCAGGCGCAGGAACGTGCAACCTACAAAAAACAACAACAACAAAAGTTAAATTAAGTGGAGGAGGCCAGCCTCCTCCAAAAAGTCATGAAGTTCATAAGTCAATGCGCACGAATCCGTTCCGAGTACAAAGGCAAGCGATAGCGACCCAGCTCATCTCGATACCGGGACAGGTAGGGCCACTTTAAGCAGCTTCGGGGCTCGTAGCACGAGGAAGAGCGGGACCCACATCCGTATATATTGCATCTCCCCCCTCCCCCATTTTCCTTTGTAGAGAGGGAAAAATTATCTGAGGAATTTAAAAGAACTGCTCGTATGGCTGAGAGGACTAAACTGAAAAAGGAGGTTTATTTTGTACGCTTTTTATTCCTTTTTAAAGAACAACACCCTGTACTACTATAACATCATATCAGACTTATTATACTATGCAGTATGCTCTAGTGAAGTTTTCGATATTTTTCTTATATATATACATAGTAATATCATATATAATAATAATATAAAAAATCATGAAAATGAATAATTATTTTGTCCAGTCTTCTGTGCTTAAGGGAAAATAACTGAATTATTGCTCATTTTTTACATCCCCGCGGGACCCCTGTAAGCAGGGGTCCCGTAGCACGTGCTACATGTGCTACTAGGTTAAATCGGACCTGAGGACAGGGAGCGTTCGCGAATATCACCGGGACATTCAACAAGAATCTGCCAAACAGTTTGGGGGACATTTTTTTTTTTTAAAGGGGCTATCTGGCGACTGCACAGTTAGGCATAAGTCGCCCGGTTTGGGGGACAACGTAGTCATCACAATATGGCGCAGGCGAGCGCTCCATCAAATAGCGGTGTGTCCAATTCGGAGACGGCATAAAGTAAACTGAAGCTGTTGTTGTATTAGGAGGTTTATGCGGTCCCTGGGGTCCCTGAGAATAGTCGTAGCGCAATGGCACGTAACTTTAGGTTTCCCTCGACCGTCTCCCAACTTCTTTGCTAAGCAGCCCGGAGAGTTGCCCGTAATCCTGCTATGTAATCGGTGTGAGAAAGAGCGGAACGCTAGACTGTTCGCCAGTCCTCGCGGACTTTTTGGTGCTCTCATCAGCGCGCTCATTCCCCGCAATTCCTACATGCCAAGAAACCCAGGAGAAGATAATCTCGACATCCACCTAGCTCCCCAAAACCGTGACGTCAAGGATATCGCGATCCAGGGAATGCGGAGATTCCAATGCCCCGAGAGCAGTCAGGGTGCTTTGTGATTCACTATAAATCACAATCCGATCTCCAAACCGGCACGTCGCGTAATCTCCCGTAATGAGGGGTGTATTGCAACCAGCTCGACCGCGAAGACAGACGCAGGCCTGGCACTTCAGGTGTGCCACCGGGCCTAGCTCTTCAAGGCGTTTACTGGCCTTTCTCAGGCATAGGCACCGTCGAGATCAGCTGCGAATGCAGTAAAAACTGTTGTCTTCGAAGGGGAGAAAAGTAAGGTATTAGCCCTATCAGCACCCCATGCGCTGAACGTCACAGAGCGAAGAATATCCATAGCGCTCGTACAAGAGACCCCAAGGCTACGAATATGACACTCCCAGGTGAGTCATCGATAAAATACGAGACCAAGGAAACGGTGCGAGTCCACACCACTTCCGGGCGCACCCCGTTGAGAAACAAGTCTGGGTCAGGGTGAAGCCGTGTATCGCGGCTCAAAAGCACCTTCTTATTGTTGGCCAAGGAAAACCGAAGCCTGTGTTCTTCGGCATAGCGAGAGACGCGGTCCGATGACTGTTGTAGTCGAAGCTCCAGAGTTGGCATCCGGGCCGCACCAAAAGTGTTCGAAAGGTAGTCCTCGTAGAGCATAGCGACAATATCTTCCCGCAGCACCGAGGTGATGCCGTTGATGCTCAGGGCAAAGAGTGTGACACTGAGGACCTTTCCTTCGGGACACCCTCTTTCTGCTCCAGTGGGTAGGAGAAGGCTCCCCCCACCTGTATGCGGAATCGAAGATCTCGCAAAAATTCAGATATAAACATTGGTAGGCTCCCCCTTCACCCCCATTGTGTGGAGTGTCTCCATGATAAGGTATCGGCATGCGATATAATTAGCCTTCTCCAGATCGAAAAACCCTGGGGCATAGTGCTATCTACGAAGGGAGTGCTCACAGACGGCATTTCCAGTCGGAGAAGAGAATCCGACGTGGAGTGGAACTTGCAGATGCCGCACTGTGTAGAAGATAGATGACCTCCGCTCTCCAGAAAAAAGGCTGATCTAAAATTTCCCAATTTCTTCATCACCTTGCACATGCAGGAAATTAGAGAGATTGCGCGGCAACCGGTCGGGGAGAATGATCTCTCCCCGGTTTGCGAAGATCGAGCGCAGTAGCGATTAGGCAAGAGTATGGGAAGATACCCACTACCTAGATTTTGTTGAACAAATCTAAAAGAAAGGCCATGACTCGCTCACACAGGTGTCGAAGCATGGCGTACGGGACATCGTCCGGAATAAGGGGGGTTTCCGCGCATGAAGCGAGAGCTGAACGTAACTCCCTCAGACTAAACCTGTCGTTGAATGGTTCTCCGCCTCCAGAGGTAAAGTCCAGACAGCAGCCTTTTGCAACATCATGACGCGCATTGAATGCTGGCAGAGCAGCATCCCGCCTAGATAATGCGGAGAAAACGGTTGTGAAGGATTCCGCCACGGACGCGGGCTCCGAGATTGAAGTATCATTCTCCCAGAGGTGGTGTCTACCGTTCAGATCTCGGAGCAAGAGAAAGGGCCTCGGCAACCGTACCCCGTGTCGAAGTTGGCTGACGGTGGAATATACGCGGAAATAACAGTATATCTCATAATCAGGTACAGCTGCACAGCTACTGCCTGAAAGGAAGTATTTAAAGCGAGAAGAACGGAGACATCATGCAGGGTGTAAATCGCGCATCCTCCTGCCCAGCCGCCACCCCGTGGTGGTGGGGTCATAAAACCCTTATACCCCGCTTGGATAGGGGGCCAGCATGGTCTCCAACAAAAGGATGGCTAACGGGAAGAGGGAGGAGTCCGTGGCAATTACATTGAAGGAATATTCCCTCCAGGCCAAGGTCGGAGAAGATGCGAGGGCCCCTTTCAAAGAGAAGACCCTCATGGGAATGGCCGTACGCTCCCAAAAGGCAGAACTACGGGTGCTGCAGGCCAGACAATGCACTGAAGTCGCTGTCGCCTTCGAAGACTTATCGGCGGAGGTTGGGCTCGCAATTCCAGACTTTACATCCTCCGCCTCGAAACCTTAGGTGAGCCGAGCCGCTTCAAAGGCGGGGTCCCTCTTTGGGAAGATCCACCATCTTCGAGCAACCCAGCCTACGACTGGGTGCGGGCGAAGGAGCCGAAGCTCCTTTAGTATCGTTCTTCTTTTGGAAGGCAGCATTAGGAATCCTGGAAGATGGCCTCATGACTATCTTTAGTGGAGTTGCTCCCTGTGAGTCTATCGACTCGGTGGAGGCGCACGGCTGTTTCGACTTACGTGAAACGGTCACGTGGGAAAAGGGACGGGAGCCCTGGTTTAAGCGGGGCTGAATGTGAACCCTTTGTGATGCCAGCATTACCATGGAAGCATCTGAGCTGGGTATAATCCACACAACTATTCCAAATAGGCGCGAAAACGACCGTGCTTGTAGGCCTTGAGCGGCCAGGAGAAGAGGGTGTCTTTCTTAGCATTGAAGAATAGGACATTCCAGCAGAGCCGGGCGCGCCTGGACCTAGTCCTTAGCCTCGCAAAATGAGAGACGATCCTGGGACTTAAGGGCCAGGATTTCCTTCTCAAGAAGATACGCACCACATTGCTTAGAAGAAGGTGGGTACTGCACTCCGCAATTGACATACTTGGCGAAATTCGATTTGGGCTTATCGTGTGTGGCCTTTGAGCAGCTTACACAGAATTCGGGCAACCCCGACTTTGCACGTCGACAGGAGCGATTGGTATGGGCGAAGCGGTGGCAGTAGTAGCACCTCCGCGGCAGTGTCACGAATGCCTTCACGCGGTAGCAATAGCAACCGACACACACCGATTTAGGGAGCTTGTCACAGTCACACGTGTCGAAGAGTGTAGGGGTTGATCTCGAGGCTCCTTCTTGTTTTCTCATTATACGCACGACCTTGACCGCCCCATGGTCGGTCAGCTCTAAGGTGATGTCGTCTATGGAGTAGTTCACGAGTTCCCTCGCATAAATTACTCCTTTCACAAAATTCATGATAGAGTGAGTCGTCACACTCACCGACGTGCCATCATGTGTCCGAATGGCACTAATAATGGCTACCTGGGAGGGATTCGACGCATTCGCCAGAAGGCTACCGTCCGAAAACGGGTCACCTACGGCTTTCTACCAATCACTCAAGATAAAGCTCTTCTCTGATGAATCATTTTGCTCTTAGCCAACATTCTGCAATCAGTGGAGCATATAAAAAAGAGTTTGAAGCCAGCGGGCTCATAAACGCTAGGAAGCATCTTTATGTGGGGCCTCGACATAATCGAGGCTTGGCTCTGCGCCCTTGCACTATTGGTCTTGATCAGGGACTCCCCACCAGGGGGAGTACTGGAGCCGGATGTACGTTCATGGCTTCGTCGCATACCGCAACTGCAGCAGCCCCGTCCGTTCCCATGGCTCTTACGGAGGAAGAGGAGCTCCGAGTCTTTTTCCTATTTTTTTCTTAGAAGAGGAGGGCGGGTAATGAACCCGCTTCTCTCTCCCGCCGGTAGGAGCTCCTACGCCAGATGGGCCAGCAAGATCCTTTCCTGAAATAGAGAAGTTTCTGCTTGTTACAGGATCACCAAACGTGAGAAGAGATCCCTCATCCCCTTGTGAGGCCTCGGGGACCCGTGCCGTTTGAGGAGGAGCTTGCATAGTGGAGGATACTGGTTAAATTCTTTGCACTGAGCACGGGTTCGACTCCATGTAGGATCCTACCATCTGGAAATGGGTCACCTTAGGGACTATGTCTATCTAATGGGGCGCCTACATTTGCCCCCCTCCCCCCAAGACATATTATCTTTGGCCAGCGAACAGGCGTCCTTTGGGAAAGAGAGGTGGGCACGTACGGCGACCCCCTCTAAGCTGATAATGCGCGCCAGCAGGTCTTTGGAGGGCATGGACCGACGGGCCCGTATCGTACCATTCCAACCGAAAGTGGTCAAAGGTTTGACAGCCATCGCACCCAATAGTTTACCTATTGCACTCATTAGTTTTATCTCATACTATAACAGAAAACATGTTAATTGTCTCTCAAAGAGTCCTACTGTGGCCCACCATAATGTGAGATAAAAAGCTTGCTTTAGCTCCCAGCTGATACCTCTATCATCAGAAAAAACACTATGCTGGTACCCATGGACTATACAATGCAGAAGAGGACCAACATCCTCTTGAACCATGTTGCAACAAACATCTCTTACACGAATTAGGTAATAACACAAAGGTTTACTTTTTCATATAAAAGATTACAAAAATTTGGAATCTAAAAAGTTATTAAATGTACATGGAATTATTTTAAGTGTTGGCATTTAAATGTAGACTACTATCAATGACGGCTTAAGCATGTAGCATCTACATATTTTCATCGCCGCTTTATTTAGGAACCTTTTTTTTAAATACTTTCAGTTACAGCCGCATCCCTTGCTTTTTGTATATGATTTATAAAGAAAAGTGAGATTTTTCTTTAGAAATCCACAAAGAGATCCCTATCTCTAAAGTTACAAACTTAAATCATATTTAAGACTCACTAACTAAAGGGTCTGACCTACAAGGGAATGCAAGATAGCTACCATTGATACCATGCAAACAAATGGAAGGCAAAGAAAAAAATAATAAAATTACCTTTTTGTGTGAGCTAAATTGGGTCATTATTTCATAAGAACCACCAAATATTTCTTCTTGATGTATTAATCACTAACTAAAGGGTCTGACCTACAAGGGAATGCAAGATAGCTACCATTGATACCATGCAAACAAATGGAAGGCAAAGAAAAAAATGGCAGTGCATTGAATGCTAGCAGAACAGTATCCCGGCTAGAGAATGTGGAGAAAGCGGTCGCGAAAGATTCTTCCACGGACGCGAGGTCCGAGATCGCGAGATGTTGCCCCGAATTCTTTTGACTCGCCTCCACACCTCTACTAGAGGGGTCTTTCCCGTTAAGTGAAGCAGCGGGCGTGCTTCGAAATATACCAGAAACTAGTTCTAGCCCGACAAAATTCACCGACAGCGAAATCAATCGGGTGGCGCTTATAGCCCATGTAGGCATAACTCTTCTGTTTGAGGGTTGTCTCACACTCGGCTGATCACCACGAGAGTGGTCGGCGCGCAAAGACGTTCTGGGAATAGTAATCAGGCCCGCGGCGATAAAGTTGCCGGAATAGAACTCAACGATCTCATCTACTGACCTAAACTCCTCGACTGACATAGATAATTCAGTCATTTCCTGAAATACAGGCCACCGCGCTGGCTCCAAGCACCACCGAGGTGGGCTCTCAGGCGGCAGCGGCCCAGGAAATGGTATTTGAATGGGAAAGTACATTCCAGCTGACGTGGAAATGTACGCAGAAATAACAGTATACACAATGGAGGCCATTGACCACCCCCCAATCAAAATCAGGTTGTGCATCTGGAGAGCACAGAGATAGATCAAGGTAAGAAAATGAAACGGTTGTCAGGGCAGTGATGCGTAACCTAATCCACATTTAAGACACCTATCTCAAGCTCTTCAATCAGATCGTCAAGGACTGTTACCTGGGATTTATTGAGTAGTCTCCTCAGAGATGATGCCTGCCATTCAGATCTCCAAGCAAAAGAAGGTGCCTCGGCAACCTTGCCCCTACGCGGCGGAAGTCCCCCACGTCGAAGTTAGCTGACGGGGGAATATACGCAGAAATAACAGTATACCTCCTATCCAGGTGAAGCTGCACAGCCACTGCCTGAAAGGAGGTATCTTAAGTGAAAAGAAGAATGGAGACATCATGCCGGCTGTTATCCGCGCATCTTCCAGCCCGGCCCCCTTTCCGTCGTGGTGGGGTCGCAAAACCTTTATACCCGGGAGGGTGGGCAGGGGGCACGCACCTAGCATGGTTTCCTGCAGAGAAAAATGGCTAACGGGGAACGGGACGAGCCTCTGCCGCTCCACCCAGTTGTTCCAGAGTCCGTGGCAATTCCATTGAAAGAATATACCCTCCAGGCCTAGCTAGAAGGAGACGCAGGGGCCCTCTTCGAACAGAAGACCCTCACAGAAATGGCCGTACGCTTCCCGGATGCAGAAACCAGGGCGCCGTTTGTCAGACAATGCGATGTCGCCTTCGAGGACTTATTGAGGGAGGTTGGGATCGCCCCCAGTGTCTTTTACTCCCTCTGCCTCGAAGCCTTAGGGGGGCGTTGCGACTTCGGGGGCGAGGGGCCCTCTTTTCGAGGATCCACCGTCTGCTAGCCACCCAGCCCACCACTAGGCGTGGGCAAAGGGGCCGAAGCTCCTTTGTTGCTCTCCTCCTTTCGAGGGGCAGCTTTAGGAACCTCTGAAAATGGCCTGGCGATACATTCAGGGGTGTTGCCTCGTGTGAGTCTAACGACTCGGTGGAGGTGCGTGGCCGTTTCGCCTTACGGGAAACGGTCACGCAGAGGTGAGATGGGAGCCCTGGTTCTAGCCGGGGCTGGTTGTGAACCCTTTGTGCCGCAAGCTTTACCAGGGAAGCGATTGGGGTGGGGAGAACCCAAAGAAGGGCTCCGAATGGGCGCTGAAACAACCGTGCTCGTTGGGTTGGATGGGCCAGGAGTGAGGGTGTCTCTTAGCATTGAATCTTAAGACGTCCCAGGCGGACCCGGGCCCACCAGGTCCAAGTCTTTACCCTCGCGGAATGAGAGACGATGTTGGGCCTGAAGGAACGGGATTTCTTTCTCAAGGAGATACGCACCACATTGCTTAGAAGAAGCGGGATGCGGCTCTCCGCAATTGACATACTTGACCACACACGATTTGGACTTATCGTGTGCACGTCTACATGTGCGATTGGTATTGCCGAAGAAGTGACAGTAATAGCACCTCCGCGGCAGTGGCACGAATGCCTTTACCCGGTAGCGATCCCAACCGGCATTCACTGATTCAGGGAGCTTGTCACAGTCGAACGTGACAAGGAGTGTAGGGGTGGGTCTCGAGGCCCCGTCCCTGTTTTCTCATCACACGTTCAACCTTGACCGCCCCATGGTCGGCCAGCTCTAAGTGATGTCCTCTATGGAGTAGTCAACGAGTTTCCTCGCCTAAACTACTCCTTTCACAAAGTTCATGGTAGAGTGCAGCGTCACAATCACCGGGGTGCCATCAAGTGTCCGAAGATCACTTATCTTGGCCGACTCGGAGGGATCTATCGAATTCACCAGAAAACTCCCGTCATAGAAATTGACCACCTTCGGCTCTCTACCAATCACACTAGCTAAAGCTCTCCTCTGATGGATCATGTTGCTCTTAGCCAATATGCTGCCATCGTTGGAGCGAATAACTAAGAAGCGTTTGAAGCCAGCGGGTTCGAAAATGCCGCGTAATCTCTGAATGAGAGGCCCCGATGTAATAGAGGTTTTAGTCAGGGGCTCTACACTTGTGGGAGCAGAGCCTGGTAAGCGACCCAGACCTAGCTTCTCTCTTTTCCCTAAGGGGGTTTACCCTACCGAGCCACTTCAATGGGGAGCGGTTGGCTATGGGTTGCCTGCTAGCCGTCGTGGCAGTCCCCTTGGAAAGTAAATGGAGGAGTGCCGCTGGAAACAGGGAGCTTCTCGAGGGCGGCTCCGACGATGGACGAGGGGAAATTGAGGGAAGACTTTTAATTTTCTCATCATTGGCCATGGTGACCCTATTTTTTTACGGGAAGCAAACGCTCTCACCCCTTGCAGTAGCCCGCCCTGTAAGAAGTGCATACCGGGTTGGTAGAGGCAGGTGTGCAGCCATTTAAGGCCACCCTTCCCACCTGGTTACCTAGCAGCCCTTCAGCATTGTGGCTCTACCTTGGGCATGGCGTAAAAAAATAGATAGCGAAGTGAGAAGGAAAGAGGATATGAGGAAGGTATGTGTGGGGATGAAGCAGGTTGTTAAAATCCCACCATCCCAAACCAGAGCTCAGGGGTTAGGGAACATTGCCCCCTCCCCGCTCCGGGATAGTTGGCTGAGAAGAAGGTCAGCACCTACTCTGAGAAAATAGTGGCTGACCAGAGAAAGTTGTGAGAGAGGTCGTAGGGGAAGTGGGGAAGTATGGGAGGTAACAGACATCAACTTGACGCTCATCGGGCAATTGGAGGTAGGTCCCATTGATATCTCTCATTATTTATAGTCAGTCCAGAAGGCTGACCTGATCCTAACCATGAAGGCATTGTTAGGATCAGAAAAATGCGTGTCTGTCATGCAGTCCTCGTCTTTGCTAACCTCATTCCCTGCAATCTTCACTTACCCAAGCACCAAGTCGAAGATAATCCCAACATCTGACTAATTTGATGCAACAAGGCTATTTGTGAGTCTCTGAACCTAGTATAATATGTTATCTCTCATACCAGATGTGTATTGAAACCAGCTCACCTGTGAAGATATACAGCATCCAGTAGAACCCTGCTGACTTCAAACAGCGAGGATTGGGCATGGAAGCCATCCTCATCTTGGGACTTGTAGCCATCGATGTATACTAGCATGGCTTCAGCATGAAATGAAGTGTTCTGGCGCTCAATGAAGCTTGGGGAAATGGTGTGGCAAGAGTCAAAGGTGGTACCATTAAAGGTGATGTCTTGGGCACAACCAGAGTGACTAGAGGGCTAAGGGGTAAACTAAGCTTTTTGTTTCCCAACCCTAAATCAAAAAGGGCTTATGCATAAAACATGGATGTGCATAAAACCACATAATGCACAGTGCAGCACAAGTGGCATCTTCCCAGCATTGACTAGCAAGCTGTCAAAAGGGGATAGGCAGAGGCACCAATCTCCAGATTGAAAGTGGTGCGGTGGATCGCATTTAAATTTCACAATTCATGCGAACAAAGGAGTGATAAAACAAAGCCCCAACCCTAAGAGCACCCCAATGATGAATGTGAGAGAATGAAGATTATGAATAGCACAGGTACATGATGCTCTAAAGCTGTCAATATAGGCCTCAAATTGAGGAAGTGGTTGAAAACAAGATCAAGGAAAGGTAGGAATTCAACACTTCCTGGAAACCCCTGTTTTAGAAGAAGCCAGGGTCAAGGTGGAGCTATAGATTGTAGCAGAACTGCAATACCTAAGGCTGGGACAAAGAAAACCCAGGCAATTTTGCATAGGGAGAAATCCAGTTCAATGCTTGTTGGAATTGATGTTCCTGAGTTGGCCTCTGCTCAGTACTAAAAAAAATTGAAATCTGTACTTAGAGAATAGCCAGAACACATTTGGGCATCACTAAGGTGATACCATTGATTGACAGGGCAAAGAGTGTAACACAGGGCACTTCCCTCTGAGATGCCCTCTTCCTGCCATATTAGGTTGTAGAAGCCTCCCCTGTACACTAAATCAATAATCTCATAGAAATTCAGATATGAAAATTGAGATGCATCCACTTGACCCCATCATGTGAAGGGTCTCCATGATACCTGCCATAAGCTTTCTACGAATCAAAAATCACCGTGGCATAGAGCTATAAATGGAGGAATGTGGTAGAGTGATGTCTCTCCAGTTTGCAAAAGGAATCTGGGAGGATGCGCTTCTGTCCAGATCCTGTTGAATATATCTATAAATGAGATGCCTCACTCATTTAAAGAATGGCATATAGAACATTGTTAGCACAAGGGCCAGTGTCCGCACAAAGCTATAGCAGAGTAAAAATCACTCAGTGACATCACAACATTTATTGAAAGCTGGTGGAGCAGAATCAAGGCTAGACAATGTGTAGAGTGCAGTTGCAAATGACAGTTACAAATGCAGCATCAGAGTAAGCAGTCTGATTCTCCTGGAGAATGAGATGGAGAGCCTTGCAAATATTTACTCCAAATCCTTTTGACTTGCTCTTGCATCTTTAAGCGAGGAGTCTTTCCCATTCGGTGAAGACCCGTTAGGCTCATTCTCCCCCCCCCCCCCTTTTTATAGCTTTTGACCCTGGATATTAAGAAACATCGACGCATCTTTAGAGTGCATACCTCTGGACATGCATCTGGCCTGATGAATGGTATCAGGTCGGCTCCGATCACCACATTCTAAAAGAAATTCGAATATCATTTCCTCATTGTTGTTCTTCTTTTCTTCTGTCATTTGATGTTGATAGCCAGCATTTTTGCATTTTCCTTGGACAAGTTTGACCAAACCTTCTTCAGATGCTGAATTGAACCAAAGATTATCCTCCTTCCCAAGGCAGGTACTGTGTGAAATCCACTGTTAGTGGATTTGGTGTCATAACAAGGGCAGTAAGAATTATCTGTAAGAGCTCAATTTCAATGTCAGGTAATTTTAATAACTTTCCTTCAGTGTGTAAAGGTGGACCAAACACTAACACAGCTAAAATCTCTGAAGTACTTCCAGGTTCACTGCCCCAAAGACTTTTGAGCATCATTCCATTCTGGTTTAAAGAGGCTTAAACCTGGACATTCCAGTTAGGTCACCCCAGGTAATGTCATCCACATCGGCCAGTTGTTCTGCTACAGCTGGAAAATAGTAATTGGTTTTACATTGTTCTTGTTTATGCTGCAGTCTCATTCTTCTCAGTGGTAGCAACCATGCTTATCCTGATACTGAGATAGGTAAGGTCCAGAGGAGCGCTCCATCTAATAAAGGTGGTGCACCATGCAAATGTCTCCAGATGGAAGACAAGAAAAATAACTTGAAGCTGACGCAGCATTAGGGGCATATCTACAGGAACCATCACTTACACTGGCATTCAACTAAGGGTACTTTCAGCAATATCCTATCTTATTTGCCAGGCGGCCCAGAAGGCTGACCTGATTCCTACCGTATAGTCAGTATGAGGAATAGAGAAACGCTGGTTGGTAATTGAATCCTCACTGACTCTTTGGAGCCCTCATTCCCTGCGATCCCTACATGACCAAGAACCAAAATCTGCCTGGCCGACAGAGACTTTGGTGCCATAGATACTGCAAACTATAGTGTGCAGAGATTTAAATGGCACTTTGTGGGTCTCTGATTTGGGCACAATACTGAGGTGGTATTGCAACCAGATTAGCCGTGAACACAGACGCAGGACAGGGTAGAGCCCAGCTAAGTTCAAACCCCAAGGGGAAACAGCATGGATGCTAACCCCTTTGTTAGACTTGGAGCTATCTGTGTAGACTGGCAACAGATCCAGCATAAAACAAAGTGTGGTCCAAAAAGACAAGATGCAGTACTCTAGTTGCTGCGGAAACAGGCATGGTGACAAATCATTAAAGGTGCTACCCTCCAGGGTGGCGTCCTGGGCAGAAACAAACATATAACTGGCCTAACAACTACACCAAGTTCTTGGAGTGTTTCATATCCCTAAAACACAAAGGCTTAGGTTATAAGATCAGCCAGAGATCAGCCAGAGATGCAATAAGAACTTTTGTCAACTGAGGGAGAAACCAGGCTTGTGCATACAAAGAACATAATGCATTGGGCAAGAGGCAGGTGAAAGGGCATACATCTTCCACCAATTCTTGCTCAGCTATGGATGCATTAAACAAGCATCCTTGAAAAAGTAAAAGCAGAGTGATAGATCTATTGGAACCCCAAGTATTTGAATCTTGTGGGACAAAGTATGTGCATGGCGTGGATACAAGAGACCCTATGTCTATGAATATGGGCCTACCAGACTAGGCACTGGTAAAACACAAAACCAGGTAACAAGTCTGGTTCAGGTGAAGCCATGATTTGCAACAAAAGTGCACTACCTTAGTCTTGGACAAAGAAAACAAAGCTATGCACTTGTTCATAGTAAGATATGCAGTTCATTGCTATTCGAATCAGTACTTCAAAGTTGGCACTGGACTACACCAAAACAGATCAATAGGTCATCTTCATATGAGATGATACCGTTGATGGCAATGGCAAATGTGAGTTTGATGAACTTTTCTGTGGGATGCCTTCTTTTTGCCATATTGGGCAAAAGATGACCCTTTCCATCTCTAGGTAGAATTGATAAGCTTTTAGAAATTTAGATATGATATTTTATTTTAGGAGCCCATCTGGCAACGGGCTACTTGGGCATAGGTAGCCGTACTCGACCTAGTCTATTACTAGGCTATATTACAAAACAAATAAAATGGGCAAATAACAATAAACAAATTACAGAGGCTAAAATAAAGAGAAAAAAGGCAAGAAGGAAGCGCGTTCTGAGGTCGGCCTGCCTCCTCATGACGCAAGCACCTACAACAATCAATGTAAAATAAAATGGAGGATGTCAACAGATCGGTGGGCATGATCCCGTCCCACGTAAAAGGGACAAGGGTTAGCGACCTCGCTTATCTGGGTACCGGGACGGATAACGTGCGCGGAAATTGCCCAGACTGGGACATTCAACAAGAATATATCAAACAGTCTGGGGAAAAAGGCATTAAAAAAAAAAATTAAGATCTCATCTGGTGACTGCTTACTTGGGCATTAGTCGCCGTATTCAAAACTGCCTAATACTAGCCATCTTTAAAATAAGATGCAAAAAAGAAAAGGAAAAAAGAGAAGGCAATAGGCAGGAAGCAGGCTCCAAAGCAGGATGCGAAAATTTCAGTGCCCCGAGAGCACTCAGGGCACTTTGTTAGTCGCTATAGATCACAATCTGGTCTCCGAACCGGGCACGTCGCGTAATCTCCCGTACCGAGTGGTGTATTGCCAACAGCTCGGCCGTGAAAACACACGCATCGACTGACAGAGCCACGCTGACTTTTAACAGGGGGGATACGGCGTGGAAGCCGACCCCCTCTTGGAAATTGGAGCCATCCATATACACTGGCACGGTTCCAGCGTGACACGAGTTTTGCTCCAAACAGATCGAACGCAATGCTCCCGCCGCTGAGAAGCCGTGGGAGCAGCGGTGTGGCGACAAATAGCCAAATGTTGTACCCTATAGGGTGGCGTCCTGGGCAAAACCAGGGGCGCCACCGACTCCAGAGCTATACCTAGCTCTTGAAAGAGTTTCTTAACCGTAAACTCAAAGGACTTCGGGTAGGACTGGCGTCTCTCGGCAGCATAGGCACTCTCCAAATCAGCTATGAATGAAGCGAGAGCTGTTCGCAACTGAAGGAGGTGCCGGGCTCGCGCGTACAAGGGAATAATGCACCGTGTACAGGGTAGAGCGAGTGGCATCTGCCCAGCATCGACTAGTAGGCTCTCAATGGGGCAAGTGCGGAAGGGACCGGTCGACAGGCGAAGGCAAGAGAATGAAAATCGCCCCTTTCTTGAAGATTTCCAAAGTTATTGACGCTGAACCTTCGCTCGTGGGCCCAAAATAGAGAAAACGACCATTACTCGCTAGACATAATTGAATATAAAAACGCTACTACTTATCGTACGGAAAATATTTAGATATCAGTTTGAATGGTATATGATATTCCACGCGCTCTAACCGGAGAGGTTTTGGCCAAAATGTATGGTTTAAGGGCACATTGTGCTGATTATGCAACACAGTAACCACGCTGTCTTGGTTGTGCTATGAGAGTTTTTCGAAAGATAATCTCAAGTTCTATCTAGAGGTATAAGGTTTATACGCGAAAGAGTGGTGACTCATGTCGATATGGCTCATTCAATTTAGGTGGTGGGCCAAAAAATCAAGTCAAAATCAATTCAACGACCATGACTACATAATTGCCCAGACGAACATACCAAAAATTATATATAATTTTGTATGTAAGACAGAGTTCTGAAAGATAATGTCATTCCAAAAGGTTATCTTGAAGTATATGGAGTTAGTCTCGCTCAACTACCTGTGAAAATCCGAAATGGGCAAATTTCGGAAGTTTGATCGACTTTATCTCAAGACCTAATTGACTGATCTTTAGTAAGTCTTCAATTTTCGATAGTGCGATAATATAATCATCTCTGGCCATACTACTAGCTCACTATCTTAATTTAATCGCGCTTGTTTGTAGAGGAAACTCAAGATGCACCTATACACACTCGGTTTACGTAATTTAGTGCATTTCCATCGATAATTTCTGGTCGATATTATCGGATGAAAAATATTGGCCGAGGTTTTCGAGAATATCTCGAGAACTAACCGGCTGGTTTGAAGGAAACCAACTGATTGTAAAGGGGAAGAAATTTAACATCCTTTTATATACAGCGTATCAATGTCATCGTGGTGCAAACCACTTTGAGGAACAACGGACCAGACGGCGAGGATAGCGTCGCCAACAGCGCCATGAGGGGGCGCTCCGGCACCCTTAGCCGCCGGTGCCATGAGTGTGGCCGTCAGTGTGGATCGCGCATTGGCCTTCACATTTATCGTCGCACCCATCGTCGGAGACCGCCCTGAGGACATCCGTCATCATCGACCTCGATGACTTCCTAAAGCAAGTAAGCATCAATTTCCTATTCGGGCTTTGGCGATATCCCGCAAACTGTGTTGAAGAAGGATGGGGTTCTCGTGCTGCCCCCCTTAAAATGTTCCATCTTTCCATAGCCTCTAGTTGAAGTTGAAGCCTCTAATATTTCTTCTCTATATCTGCTGGTTTTTAAGATAAACCTGCAAATCGAACTCTTTAAATACTAGTAATCTCAAAGTTATTTTACCCAACATATTTCGGCAACTTATTCGATAGCGAACGCAACATTGTTAGTTTTAGATTATAAATTTTAATTATTTGTGTATAGTAAGTAGTTAAATTAAAATCATATAATTAAATAAATAAATTAATCCTCATCTCTTTGGTGAAAGCCTTATAGCTATACCTCTATTACTTAATAAGGTATTAGGTAAAAACTCAAAACCCAGTTTTATCCTGAAAAACAATCAGGCGTTTATGAATTATCTCGGCAAAATCGCCTTAGTCATCAAAAAGCAGAGAGAAGGAATGGGAAGTTTTTATTTTCGAATATAACGCTTATTTTGAACCTGAGGGACCCTGCAATGGATTATCTGTTAGACCCCCTTAGATGGCAAATCCTAATCTCTAGTTAAGTTATAAATCACTTAGGTGTCCGATGAAACTGTCCGGAAAAAAATAGATTTAATCCCGAGCGGACGCTAAGATGTTCAACCCAATTTTTTGAGTTCGAGGCAAGGTTTGTCCTGTAAAATAAAACTAAGTTTTAGCGTATTTGATATCATTAAACGCTGGTATTTACGTTCTTCAGGGCAACGTAAGAAAACCCACCCTTTCTCGAATACTACCAAAGTTATTGACGCTGAACCTTCACACGCGGGTCCAAAAACCAGAAAACGATCCTTATCCGGTACACATAATTGAATATAAAAATACTACTACTTATCGTAAGCAAAAAAAAATAGATATTAATCTGATAGTAAGATGATCTCCCATACGATCTATCGGAAGTTTTGGCCAAGACGTAAGATTTTTGGGCACATTTTGCCGGTTTTGAAGAATAGAGAACACACTGAGCTGGTTGTGCTATGAGTGTTTCTGAGAGAATCTCAAGCTCTATATAGAGGTAGAGGGCTTACGCGCGAAAGAGTGATGGCTGATCTCGATATGGCTCTTTGAATATGGGTGGTGTGATAAAATAATGGAATCTAAATCAATTCAGCGACAATTAATACATTATTACTGTCGGGGAATGGTTACCTCCCCCTCCCCCTACGTCCAATCTTGGTGCAGTCACAAGGCGGTTACCGCAAAGACATCCGTTGAAGGCATCGGCGGGTCAGTGCCATGAAAGACCCTAAAGGTCAAAATGTAAGATCTCCCCCAGGAGAGTGAGATCCAGTTTCACGTCAAATAAGAAATTGGAGACGTGTTTCTCCCAATCTCGAAGGCTAACGAGGAGCCAATGTTTTTGCTTCGTGTGAAAAACCGTTTGGCAAAAGAACTCTCCTGGGGCCGTCCTCAAGCCCCTCTCCCCCTTACCACTCCCCCTTTGGGGTGACGAGGTATAAATGAGGAACTCTGAGGAAAATCGAGGTAGTATACGTCAGTCTCTAGGTGACGAAGTCTTCGGATCAAACAGAACTACCGAGACTGGAGAGGTAGAGTACTTAACTCGCCAGACCAAGAAGTACCCTGCATGAGAGGCGGGGCTACCTACCTTAATGGGCTAAGAAGAAGCTCATCCTCGAGCTAAGTCCCTGGTTATCAAACCAAACGGTAAGTTAACTTTGGTAAGTTCAACTTACTCTCGCCAGAGAGACTCCTCATATCCTGGTGCACCTTAAACACCAGGGGTATTCCTCGTCCTAGAGGAATTAAGAAGAAGAAGGAAAAGGCTCCCCCTCGAGCCCGTTATTCGGTGGCCACACCGAACTCCTAAGTTAACTTCGTGAGAAACCAAGTTGAAATTGTTCTCGTCAGAGAAATCTCCCTCCGTTATACTCGCCCTTGAGGAAGACTGGAATTAAGAAAAAGCTCATCCTCGAGCTAGTTCCGGATTACCAAACCGAACGTTAAGTAATTTATTCTCGCCAGAGAAACCCCCCTCCGTTATCCTCGCCCTTGAAGAGGACCCTCCCCGAGTTCAGTCATCGTCCCTAAGGAAATAAGTACCGAAGGAGAAAAGCTCCTCCTCGAGCTCGTTACTCGGTGATCTCACCGCACTCTGAGTTAACTTGATTTATCAACCAAGTTCGACTCACTCTCGCCAGAGAGACCACGACTGCCTAGGTGTTGCATAAAGCACCGTATTGGTCCTCGTCCTTGAAGACATCCCCCCCTCGGAAGAACGTGTGGACCCCCCCAGCTGCTACCCTCGCCAAAACGACCGTGGAATTTCGCCCATCTACATCTGGACACACGGCACGCGTCGTGAGTCAATAACATTTCTGAGGCCTTTAAACTCCACAAGAGTCCGTAAGCCTAATTCTTATATTATTGTTTTGTGTAGAGAAAACGTTAACCAATTTTTTTGGGTAAACAAATTTAATTAATTTTTGTTTAGGATAATATTTAGAGTATTACTGTAGTTAATGTCTAAATGATATGTATTCAATTGATAAAGGTAAAATATAAGTTTATTTTGTGAATTAGTGGGCGTTTCTCTTATATCCTTGCGTGGTTCGTAACGGCTCTATTCGTTAAGATATTCTATAATATCAATATGTTAGAATCACTTAGCACTCTTAGAGAAAGAACAAAAAAGCGGGGGGAATTCTACGACAATTAACAAGAGGAAAATACTAAAAAAATAGAATTTTGTAGCTACGACAGTATTATGACGGATGCCTTCATTCACAAAAAGTTATATTGAGGTTATATGGACTTATTCTCACTTAACTACGATTAAAATTCCAAATGGGCAAATTTAGGGAAGTTTGACCGGCCGTATATCCGGAACTATTTGACTCATCTTTAGTGAATCTTCTATTTTCGATAGTACCATAATATAACCATGGCTCGCCATACTGTTAGCTCGCTATTTAATTTAATCGCGCTTAATTTTAGAGGAAACTGAACATAACCCTATATACTGTAGATTTATGTAATTTGGTGCATTTCTAACGATAATTTCTGGTCGAAATTATCGGTTGACGAATACGGCCGAGGTTTAGCGAATATCTGGGGAAATATCCTCATATTTGAACGAAACCAACTGATTGAAAAGCGAAAGAATTTTACCAACCAATTATATACAGAGTATCGATGTTGTTCCCAAATTGTGATTTAAATTCATGGTTTTATGTTTCTTTTTCGGGTTTTAGGCCATATCCCGCAAACTATGTGTGTGGTGCCCGTAAATCAAACTTTTAAAAACTAGTAATCTCAAATTTCTTTTACCCAACGTATTTCGGTCACTTATTCGATAGCCAATGGTATTGATTTCCCAACATTATTAGTTTTAGATTTTGAAATTTTAATCATATGTCTATAGTTAGTAGTTAAATTATTATTATATAATAAATTAATCCTAATCTTATCGGTGAAAGTCTTATAGCTCTACTTTTATTACTTAAGAAGGTATTAGCTAAAAACTCAAAATCCGGTTTCTCTTGAAAAACATCTGAGCATTTAAGAATTATCTCGGCATAATGGCCTTAGTTATCAAAAAGTCAAGAGAATAAGTGAAAAGTTTATATTTTCACATATAAACTTTATTTTGGACCGGAGCCACCAGGCGATGTATAATGTGTTGTGCATCGTAAGATGACATTCTAATCTCTATTGAAGCTATAACTCCCTAGGTGTCCGCTGAAATTTTCAGGGAAAAAATTAGATTTAAATCGTAGCCAGCGCTAAAATTTTCATCTCGATTTTTGAGCTTCAAGGCAAGGTTTGTCCATTAGAATAAAATTGAATATTAGCGTATTTTATATCATTATACGCGGTTATTTACGTTATTTAGGTTGGCGTAAGAAAATCCCCCCCCGTTCCGGAAGATTACCAAAGTTTTTGACTCTAAACCTTGGCCGCGGGTGCAAAATCACGCAAACCACCTTTACCCGGTACACATTATTGAATATAAAATCGCTCCTAGTTACCATACGGAAAAGATTTGGATATCAAACTGAAGGGAATCTGATATCCCACCCGGTCTAATCGGAGGTTTCGGTCAAAACGTATGGTTTAGGGTACATTTTCCTGAATTTGGATCCCAGTAACCAACCTGACACTGTTATCCTATCAGAGTCTTTCGAAAGAGAATCTCAACCTTTAGCTAGAGGTATAGGGTTTATACGTGAAAGAGTTGTGGCTCATCTGGATATGGCTCTTTGAATAATATAACGATCGCTGGCCGTACTATTAGCTCACTATCTTAATTTAATTGCGCTTAACTTGAGACGTCACTCAAGATACAACTATACACACTCTGTTTACGTAATTTGATGCATTTCCATCCATTAATTCTGGTCGATTTTTAAAATATTGGCCGAGGTTTTCGCAAATATCTCGGGAACAAACCGGACGATATAAACAAAACCTAACTGATTGTAAATAGGAAGGAATTTACCATCGATTTAAATACAGTGTATCAAAATTGTCCCATAATCCTTGTTTTTATGCAGGGAATATATTTCCTATTGTTTTTTTTGGCGATATCCTGCAAACTATGTGTTGTAGAAGGATGTGGTTCTCAGAATTTTTGCCTTATAATGTAGCCATTTTTCATTGCCTCTATACTTTCTTCGCTATATCTGCTGTCTTTTTACATAAAGCCTGCAAATCAAACTCTTTAAAAACTAGTAATTTCGAATTTCTTTAACCCAAGGTATTTCGGTCACTTAATCAATAGCCAACGGTATTGTCTTCGTAACATTATTAGTTTTAGATTTTGAAATTTTAATCATTTGTCTATAAGAATATTGAACCTTGCTGGGGTCAAGGCTTGTGCCTCCCCACACGTGACTAATGACAATGCTGCCAACGGGACCTGCGATGTCCTGGGGAGGGATGGCCAACTTGAAGCCCCCTTCCTGAGATAGAAATGGTCCTTGAAGCAACCCAGCCTCAGATGGTAGGGCCTTCAATGGGAGCGAATTCGGGCTCAGCGCCGAGCACCGAACCCGAATCCGCTGCTATGCAAGGTCCTGCTCATATGGCTTGGGTTTCCAAGGCAGTAAAAGGACGGGAAGGATATAACCTCCAACCCATGCCCCTGCGACTGCCAGCTCCTTCTCCATCTCGGAAAAGGACCTTACAGAGGCCGGTCCATCTAGCTTGGGTGCTCCTGCTTGTGGAGGGGAAAAGCGGGTTCATTCCCCGCCCTCCTCTCTTACAAAGAAAAAAAATAGGAAAAAGACTAAGAAGACCCGGGGCTCCTCTCCATCCGCGGGAGATGCGGGGACGGATGGATCTGCTGCCATATGGGTAAGCGACCAAGATCGGCACATCCAGCCCCCCTGCCGCCCCCGGGTGCAGAGCCCCTGACTATGAATAAGACTAAAAGAGCGCAGGGTGGAGCCACGATAACATCGGGGCCCCTCATTCAGAGGTTACCTGGAGTTTTCGAACCCGCTGGCTTCAAATGCTTCCTCGTTATTCGCTCCACTGATGGCACCATGTTGGCCAAGGGCAACATGATCCATCAGAGAAGAGCATTAGCTAGTGTACTTGGTAAAAAGCCGAAGGTGATCCGTTTCTCAACGGGAGCCTTCTGGCGAATGCAGCGGTTCCCTCCGAGGGGGCCAGGATAAATGCTCTTCGGATACTTCATGGCAACCCGGTGAATGTGACGCCGCACTCTACCATGAACTTTGTGAAAGGAGTAGTTTATGTGATTGAACTCGTGGACTACTCCATATAGGACATCACCTTAGAGATGGCCTACCATGTGGCGGGCAAGATCGAACGTGTGATGAGAAAACAGGGAGGGGGCTCGAGACCCACCCCTACACTCTTCGTCACGTTCGACTGTGCCAAGCTTCCTGAGTCGGTGCGGGCCGGTTGGGACCGCTACTGTGTGAATGCATTCGTGCCACTGGCTTGGAGGTGCTATTACTGTAACCGCTTTGGCCATACGAATCGTTCATGTAGACGTGCAAAGTCGTGGTCACCTAAAGTATATGTAAATTTCCCCAAGGCCGTTCAGGCACAGGATCAATCTCATTACGCAAGGTTAAGGACTTGTTCCTGGCAGGCCCGCCTCTTCCTGGGACGTATTACGCCTCAATGGTTAGAAAGACACCCTATGCTCCGGCCCATCCAGGCCAACGAGCACGGTTGTTTCCGCTCCTATTCGGAGCCCTTCTGTGGGTTCTACTCAACCCGGGCGCTCTCCTGGTAAAGATTTTGAATCAGACTGCTATTAGACTCGAAGCGTCCCAGGCAATGAGATACTTCCCTGAGAAGCCTTATAACTTCAAGATGATTTTCATCCTCAAGCATGGAATGCCGATTAACCAGATGATGAACTTCAGACCTATGTCACTTCTGGAGATCATTGGGAAGGGTTTTTTCTTTAGAAAGTTCTCAACGATTTCATCTGTTGGTCCACTTTCTACTGAACAAGGAACATTTTTATAAGATCCTATTTGGTGACTGCCTACTAGGGCAAAAGTGGCCGATCTCTTGTTATAGCCTAATTCTTAGGCTAGATTAAAAAGAATATTTATTAGCAAACAACAAGTAAGAAAAATAGGAAAACATTTTTCATACTCTCTATCTCTCTCATCCATATTCATGGTACCTTTGACATATATCAAAACACACGCTTTGCTTTAACATTCTTACAACCAGTAGGTACTTTTTTAGATCCTACGAAAATATATATTTATAAGTATAGGCAGGACGGCCCGAGGCATAAGCAAACTAAGCGGTTGTTTTGGACACCTACTAGCGCTTGCAATGTCAAGACGTCATGATAAAACATTTTTAAATAAAAGAAAAACAATGATTTGTAATATAAATGAAATGGTATTACATAAAAATCGATTTTCATATCATTTGCATAGTTGTGGCGGTGTGGAGAGGACCCAATTGAAATTCTGTTTAGGGCCCCATAAAGGATTTGGCTGGCCCTAAGTTTAGGCGTAGTTTGATGAGTGAGTGGAGCAGCTCTACGCGGTGCCATATATACAATAACACAAATCTTATGTTTCCAGGGGACGGTGCCGACAATCCCCCTGTACCCCTCATTAAGGGGATGGGTGACGTTTATTGATTCAGTTGTTTTCTTTTCTGATATTTCTCAAAGTTATTCCCTCTTTTCTGTCCTCATTGCCACACCTGCCCATTGGCTGGTCTAAGATAAAAATTGGGGGCGAGGTTAACCTGAATTCCTCCTCCCTCTGAGTGATCGGAGAAAGAGGCCTTGGTGATGGTTATCTTACACACCATCGATAGTAAATAAAAGCATCTCGTAAATGAGTGAGAACCGACTCTCTCATATCAGAAAAAATATAACATTAACATAACATAACATTATTTCACGGATGACAAAAGCCACAAGGGCCTATCAAAGATCATCCGCATCCATCAAAACCCAACCAGAAAAAGCACCATCGCCAGGGGAAGACAAAATCAAAGTCCCCCACAATATAATATAACAGATGACAAAAGCCACAAGGGACCATCATAGGTCATCCGAGTCAAACGGCCTCTTTTTAAGGCACCCAAACTCCCAGGAAAACTACATCCAGAGGATTGGGTCCAGAAACAAGGGTATCACCAATCAAGGCTTGTCAAGAACTAAATCATGCAGCTATAAATATATAAAAACAATATTAATATATACAAAACTTAGGAACCATCACAACCTTCCCTCCCCATAAACTCATCCAACCTACTCTTAAATACATTTAAATTTGGACTACCTACTACCCTCGGCGGCAATTTGTTCCAGAAGTCTACCACTCTAGTGGTGAAAAAATATTTTTTAAATCCAACCTACACCCTTGCTTTTTAATTTTCAAATGGTGACCTCTAGTCCGATTTCCATCGTCTAACTCAAAAAACTTGCTAACATCCAATTTATCTATCCCAGAAAAAAATTTAAAGAGCTCAATCATATCCCCTCTCACACACCTCCTTTCGAACGAGAACATATTTAATACCCTCAGTCTATCTATATATTTAAGGTGCCTCAGGGAAGGAATAATCTTTGTTGCCCTACGTTGCACTGACTCAAGAAGGTTAATATCATGTCTAAAATGTGGGGACCATGCCTGTATACAGTACTCTAGATGTGGCCTAACATAAGAGTTATAGAGTTTAAGAATAACCTCCTTACTTTTGTAACTGATATTTCTCTTAATGAAACCCAGCACTCTATGTGCCCTAATCACACAATCTTCCATAGTTCTTTTTAGTGGATCACGGTGTAAGTGTTATATCAGTGCTGTGTAAGAGAGTACGACAATCAATCTTCAATGAAAATCAACAAATTAACATTTGGTTTGTTAATTTGCATGGCCTACCAAAATGGACTGCCATTGAAAGATGAAACCGGAATCAACGTGTAATGAAAAGGTTGGAGATGTTGAATTTGAGGGAAATTTGCTTAAATTTCAGTTGTACTCTGGATTTCTCGTTATACACATTAATTAATAAACTAGAACATTACGTAATAACGGCATTTTTACACCCTTAAAATCATACCAACAGCTCAGCTAACCTAGCAGCAGCCTTACGCGTAGCCTAGCCTAAAGTACACTAATTGTTAATAGAATACCCGTGCCGTCAAGATTGACGGGTTATGTATTGTTCTGGGATCACTTAAACTTCTTCCCGCACACTGAGCCTTAAAGCAGTGACCAGTAGAGACTATTAGACATGGAAGAGCGTCACGCTTTTCCCGCCCCGTTGCCCCACCAGTCTCGAACTAGTTTTTGTAGTTTTTGGACATCAGCTGAAGTATAATACTAAATTTTATAATTATCTTTTATACTTACCTGCATTTTAGACATGTATCATATATGGTACACTCGATCGCAGTGGTTTAAAAAACTGTTTATATATATTCTATATTATTACACAACTCCTTCTGAATAACAGAATACAAGTATGGATTAAAAAAAGAAATATTAACATAACAGGTGTGAAATTTAGGGGTTTCAGCGCCCTAGCCTTCCGTGGGTCCTGCTCCTGACTAGTGAGGTAAACGCCCACCCCATGAAAGTATCACAAAAAGAAGGATATAGGAGGTTTCCTACATCCGGTCTCGGCCTTTCATGTATCGACGCCGTCATATTTAGTTGCCTCCCAGGACGTTTAACTCGCATCACGCCAGTGCCATTCCTGTTCTCCTATCAGATAAGTAAAATGATGTGAAAGAGAGAAGATTCAATTGTGAAAATGCGCAGAATCCTCACTGAATCTAAATTGTTTTGTTTTAGGTGTTTGGGAGCAACCATTTCCTGACTTGTCCGATTCTGTTTGAGAACCACTTTCGGCCCTAATTGGTCACCACCCCATTGGCTCCTCACCCTTGAAGAGAAAATGACAAGGAGGATTGAAGACCTCTCTGATTTGGTCATGGAATGAATCTTCTCCTTGTTAGAACCTCCCTTCTTAGTTAATGATGTCAAGTTGGTTAACAAAAGCTGGATTGTCCTTATTTGAGACTCTTCTGTCTGGAACACGATCAGGTACGTCTAATTTCGACCAGGAGAGAATGAGTACCCATTTCATCCAAATAGTCCTTGAGAAATGTCGCAATTTAGAACATTTAGTGATCATTAAGTTCCATCCACGGAATTCGTCGCGTTGCTTGACTCTCACAAAACTATGCCTACCTTGATTGCAGTCTTTATCTCTACATTCCAGAGACAGAGATGATAATTATAAGTATTATTAGAAACGCTCCACTTCTTCGACGTGTTAAGGTGGAAGGGGAAATAACACAAGCATTGATCGATGCTCTCTCTCCGATCTGAGGGAATTATCCTCTATTGACCTAAATTTATGCTTCCAAGACGTATCTTTAATCCGACTTTTCCAAAAGTTTTCCAATTTGGAAGTCATTAAGGTTCGAAGTAGGTTCAACTCCCATAAAGCAGCCATTAAAATCAGCCTTGGTCAGCACTTCAGTACCCCAGTCTCATTAGGATGATTCCGATTAAGGACGACGACTTTATGCTTATAGCAATATGGACCGCATTGTCCGAGCTGAATCTTGATTGTGAACTAATCAGTGAAAACTCATTGAAATTGATCCAGAAGATGATATCCTTGGCGTGTGTCATCTTAAAACATGCTCTCGAATGAATTTTGAAGATGGTTCTTTTCCTAAACTAAAGAGATTCTGTCTCTTTTACTGAAAGAATGTAAAAGATCCCGTCCTCGATGCCCCATCACACAATTACCAAAATCCCGAGCCTTTGAAGATGGCAAGTGTCAACCCTTCTTTAATTGATGGATTTCGTCGCTTCCTGTGACGTTGTGGTCAGATACGAGTACCTAAGCTTTCTCGTCCAGAGTTCGATTCATCTCTTCGTATTAGCGACCTTTCAAATTACCTTCCGAGATTAACCTATCTCTAGGTGGATAATTCTTCTACAGTTCCTTCTAATTCTGCGGAGAATTTCATAAATTCCCACCTAATTACAAATGCTATGAATATATTAAATTTTATCTCAGATGTGATAAATAGAACAACCCCTATGAAAGACAGCTCAAATGTTCCCATTTGATTCCTGTCCTGGTAGATGGTGGTTGGCTCTATAAAATCCTGATTACTTACCAATGTGGGTGGCGACTCTAAATGATATTCTCAATGATGCTTCACACCTTATCATTTCATGGGTGAAAATCTTCCATGGGGACAAATAATACACTATTATCCTAAATTTATAATCTTTATAGCTCACCGTTGGTTTCACAGGGTGAATAATCCGGGAGGTTGTTTAATAACGAAACACCCGCACATTACCGCCATTGGCCCCATTCGCAGGTCAGCTGTCGCTTTCAAGGTTTAGTCGTCTTTCCTTTCCAGGGGAGATGAAGAAGACAGGTCACGCCCCAGCAGGAGGGGCTCCTTAACATGGAAGACTTAAGGATAGATTAACGAGTTGGACAGCAGTCATTTCCGAGTGGATTCTAAATGGCAGCAACAACAGATACATTATAAAAGAAGAAGAAGACCAATATGAGATAGAATAGTAAAGAAATAAAAGATTCCTGTGCCAGAAGGAAAGGAAGGCGAGAGATAGTTGAAAGGGTCAGGAAACAGAATGATCAGAGACTGGCGAAATGAGGGCATTTCAGTAGAAATGGCGACTGAATGGTCCCCGCCACACAAAAACCGGCAGCAAGGGGTGATTCGAGGACCAGCCGAAACAAGATGACCGTGGGTCAGTCTGGTGTGGTCGATGCGAACGCGGCAAAGGGCCACCTCTAAGGACCGTAGTCTCTAAAGGCTCGAGGACCAAGAGTGAACAGAATTTTTGATTTTATATAATTTAAAGGATGAACATCCATCCCATTCGTCCTGCCACAGCTGAAAAATATAATCTATTATAGACAATAGAGAATTATCCGGAGGCACATAATAGACTGAACGGGCCTGCTGATCAGTCCTCTCGTTGCCCAGGACCCCTACATGCCCGTGGACCCAACATAATAGAACTCGATAACGGGACGCATTCTGGACCAGCAAGTAGCAGATTTCTGCGACAAAGGCATCATGGAAAGCCCTAAAAGAGCAAATTGCCTCAAAAAATTATAGAGTCAGAGAAAATAACGAAAATCTTTAAAAGGTAAAATTTGGATCAGTCCAAAAACTAGAAGAAGAAGGGCTGAAAGTTCGGCACTAGAATTAGAAATGGCAGCGGCAAAGACAAAGTTACAAACTCACCTATGTAGTTTGTTTTGTCGTTCTTGTTTTTTTGCCCATCTGGCGACTACCCACTTGGGCATAGGTCACCGTACTCACAACGGCCTAGTACTATGGTACATTATACTAAGAATAGGCAAATCAAAACAAAAGAACAGCAACAATAAAAAAAGAAAAGGGCAATAAGAGGAAGAACGCTCCAGCGTCGGGGTGGGAGGCCACATCCGCCAGGCACAGGAACGTGCAACCTACAAAAAACAACAACAACAACAAAAGTTAAATTAAGTGGAGGAGGCCAGCCTCCTCCAAAAAGTCATGAAGTCCATAAGTCAATGCGCACGAATCCGTTCCGAGTACAAAGGCAAGCGATAGCGACCCAGCTCATCTCGATACCGGGACAGGTAGGGCCGCTTCAAGCAGCTTCGGGGCTCGTAGCACGAGGAAGAGCGGGACCCCCACCCGTTTTTTTGTATATATTGTATCTCCCCCCTCCCCCCATTTTCCTTTGTAGAGAGGGAAAAATTATCAGAGGAATTTAAAAGAACTGCTCGTATGGCTGAGAGGACTCAACTGAAAAAGGAGGTTTATTTTGTACGCTTTTTATTCCTTTTTAAAGAACAACACCCTGTACTACTATAACATCATATCAGACTTATTATACTATGCAGTATGCTCTAGTGAAGTTTTCGATATTTTTCTTATATATACATAGTAATATCATATATAATAATAATATAAAAAATCAGGAAAATGAATAATTATTTTGTCCCAGTCTTCTGTGCTTAAGGGAAAATAACTGAATTATTGCTCATTTTTTACATCCCCGCGGGGCCCGTTTCAGGTGCTACATGTGCTACTAGGTTAAATCGGCCGTGAGGACAGGTAGCGTGCGCGAATATCACCGAGACTGGAACATTCAACAAGGATCTGCCAAACAGTCTGGGGGACAACGCAGTCATCACAATATGGCGCAGGCGAGCGCTGCATCAAATAGCGGTGTGTTCAATTCGGAGACGGCATAAAGTAAACTGAAGCTGTTGTTGTATTGGGAGGTTTATGGGGTCCCTGGGGTCCCTGAGAATAGTCGTAGCGCAATGGCACGTAACTTTAGGTTCCCCTCGACCGTCTCCCAACTTCTTTGCTAAGCAGCCCGGAGAGTTGCCCGTAGTCCTGCCATGTAATCGGTGTGAGAAAGAGCGGAACGCTGGACTGTTCGCTCAGTCCTCGCGGACTTTTTGGTGCTCTCATCAGCGCGCTCATTCCCAGCAATTCCTACATGCTAAGAAACCCAGGAGAAGATAATCTCGACATCCACCCAGCTCCCCAAAACCGTGACGTCAAGGATATCGCGAACCAGGAGATGCGGAGATTCCAATGCCCCGAGAGCACTCAGTGTGCTTTGTGATTCACTATAAATCACAATCCGATCTCCAAACCGGCACGTCGCGTAATCTCCCGTAATGAGGGGTGTATTGCAACTAGCTCGACCGTGGAGACAGACGGAGAGCCTGGCACTTCAGGGGCGCCACCGGCCCGAGAGCTATACCTAGCTCTTCAAGGCGTTTACTGGCCTTTCTCGGCGGCATAGGCACTGTCGAGATCAGCTGCGAATGTAGTGAGAGCTGTTGGCTTCGAACGAGAGAAAAGTAAGGCATTAGCCCTATCAGCACCCCATGTGCTGAACGTCACGGAGCGAAGAATATCCATAGCGCGCGTACAAGAGACCCTAAGGCCACGAATATGACACTCCCAGGTGAGTCATCGGTAAAATACAAGACCAAGGAAACGGTGCGAGTCCACACCACTTCCAGGAGCACCGCGTTGAGAAACAAGTCTGGGTCAGGGTGAAGCCGTGTATCGCGGCTCAAAAGCACCTCCTTATTGTTGGCCAAGGAAAACCGAAGCCTGTGTTCTTCGGCATAGCGAGAGACGAGGTCAGATGCCTGTTGGAGTCGAAGCTCCAGAGTTGGCATCTGGGCCGCACCAAAAGTGTTCGAAAGGTCGTCCTCGTAGAGCATAGAGAGAATATCTTCCCACAGCACCGAGGTGATGCCGTTGATGCTCAGGGCAAAGAGTGTGACACTGAGGACCTTTCCCTTCGGGACACCCCCTTTCTGCTCCAGTGGGTAGGAGAAGGCTCCTCCCACCTGTATGCGGAATCAAAGATCTCGCAAAAATTCAGATATAAACATTGGTAGGCGTCCCCTCACCCCCATTGTGTGGAGTGTCTCCATGATACCGAATCGCCGTGCCATATCATAGGCCTTCTCCAGATTGAAAAACACCGGGGCATAGTGCTATCTACGAAGGAAGTCCGCACAGACGGCATTTCCAGTCGGAGAAGAGTATCCGACGTGGAGTGGAACTTGCAGATGCCGCACTGTGTAGAAGAAAGATGACCTCCGCTCTCCCAATTTCTCCATCACCTTGCACATGCAGGAAGTTAGAGAGATTGGGCGGCAACCGGTCGGGGAGAATGATCTCTTCCCGGTTAGGGAAGAGCGAGCGCAGTAGCGATTCGGCAAGAGTCTGGGAGGATAACCACTACCCAGATTCTGTGGAACAAATCTAAAAGAAAGGCCATGACTCGCTCACCCAGGTGTCGAATATGGTGTACGGGACATCGTCCGGAACAATGGCGGTGTCCGCGCACGAAGCGAGAGCTGAAAGCAACTCACTCAGAGTAAACCTGTCGTTGAAGGGTTCTCCGTCTCTGGAGGTAAAGTTCAGTCGGTGGCCTTCCGCAATATCATGACGCGCATTGAATGCCGGCGGAGCAGCATCCCACCTAGATAATGCGGAGAAAACGGTTGTGAAGGATTCCGCCACGGACGCGGGCTCAAAGATTAAGGTATCATTCTCCCTGAGGTGGTGTCTACCGTTCAGATCTCCGAGCAAGAGAAAGGGCGTCTGCAACAGTCCATGTCGAAGTCGGCTGACGGTGGAATGTACGAGGAAACAAAAGTATATCTCATAATCAGGTACAGCTGCACAGCTACTGCCTGAAAGGAAATATTTAAAGCGAGAAGAACGGAGACATCATGCAGGGTGTAAATCGCGCATCCTCCTGCCCAGCCGTCACCCCGTGGTGGTGGGGTCATAAAACCCTTATACCCCGCTTGGATAGGGGGCCAGCATGGTCTCCAACAAAAGGATGGCTAACGGGAAGAGGGAGGAGTCCGTGGCAATTACATTGAAGGAATATTCCCTCCAGGCTAAGGTCGGAGAAGATGCGAGGAGCCCTTTCAAAGAGAAGACCCTCATGGGAATGGCCGTACGCTACTAAAAGACAAAACTACGGGTGTTGCAGGCCAGACAATGCCCTGAAGGCGCTGTCGCCTTCGAAGACTTATCGGCAGAGGTTGGGCTCGCAATTCCAGACTTTACATCCTCCACCTCGAAACCTTAGGTGAGCCGGGCCGCTTCGAAGGCGGGGTCCCTCTTTGGGAAGATTCACCATCTTCGAGCAACCCAGACTACGACTGGGTGCGGGCGAAGGAGCCGAAGCTCCTTTAGTATCGTTCTTCTTTTGGAAGGCAGCTTTAGGAATCCCGGAAGATGGCCTCATGACTATCTTTAGTGGTGTTGCTTCCTGTGAGTCTATCGACTTGGTGGAGGCGCGCGGCCGTTTCGACTTAAGTGAAACGGTCACGTGGGAAAAGGGACGGGAGCCTTGGTTTAAGCGGGGCTGTAGGTGAACCCTTTGTGCTGCCAGAATTACCAGGGAAGCATTAGAGGTGGGTATAATCCAAACAACTATTCCAAATAGGCGCGAAAACGACTGTGCTTGTAGGCCTTGAGCGGCTAGGAGAAGAGGGTGTCTTTCTTATCATTGAGAAATAGGACGTCCTAGCAGAGCTGGACGTGCCTGGTCCTAGTCATTAGCCTCGCAAAATGAGAGACGATCCTGGGCCTGGAGGACCAGGATTTCCTTCTCAAAGGAGATACACACCACATTGCTTAGAAGAAGGCGGTGCTGCTCTCCGCAATTGACATACATGGCGAAATTCAATTTGGGCTTATCGTGTGCGGCCTTGGAGCAGCTTACACAGAATTCGGGCAATCCCGACTTTGCACGTCGACAGGAGTGAGTGGTATGGCCGAAGCGGTAGCAGTAGGAGTACCTCCGCGGCCGTGTCACGAATACCTTCACGTGGTAGCAAAATCGAGAAAACGACCTTTACCCGGTTAGAAATAATTGAATATAAAAGCGCTACTACTTATCGTACGAAAAATATTTATATATAAATTTGAAGGGTATATGATATTCCATACGCTCGATCCGGATTGGTTTTGGCCAAAATGTATGGTTTTAGGGCACATTTTGCCGATTATGGAACACAGTTTCCACGCTGTCTTGGTTGTGCTATGAGAGTCTTTCGAAAGATAATCTCAAGCTCTATCTAGAGGGATAAGGATTATACTACAAAGAGTGGTGACTCGTTTCGATATGGCTCATTGAATTTAGGTGGTAGGCCAAAGAATCGATTCAAAATCAATTCAGCGACCATGACTACATAATTGCCCAGACGAAAATACAAAAATTATATATAATTTTGTAGGTAAGACAGAGTTATGAAAGATAATGTCGTTCAATAAGGTTATCTTGAAGTATATAGAGTAAGTCTTGCTCAACTACCAGTGAAAGTCCGAAATGGGCAAATTTCGGAAGTTTAATCGCCTTTTTCTCAAGACCTAATTGACTGATCTTTAGTGAGTTCGATTTTCGATAGTACGATAATATAACCATCGCTGTCTGTACTACTAGCTCGCTATCTTAATTTAATCGTGCTTGTTTGTAGAGGAAACTCAAGATACACATATACACACTTGGTTTACGTAATTTGGTGCATTTCCATCGATAATTTCTGGTCGATATTATCGGGTGAAAAATATTGGCCGAGGTTTTCGAGAATATCTCGGGAACTAACCGGCCGGTTTGAAGGAAACCAACTGATTGTAAAGGGGAAGAAATTTACCATCCATTTAAATGCAGCGTATCAATGTTATCGTGGCGCTGCCCACTTTGAGGAACAACGTAATAGGCAGCGAGGCTAGCGTCGCCAACAGCGCCATGAGGGGCGCGCTCCGGCACCCTTCGCCACCGGTGCCAGACCTTCGGTGCCATGAGTGTGGCCGTCAGTGTGAATCACGCATTGGCCTTCACATCGTCGCACCCATTGTCGGAGACCGCCCTGAGGACATCCATCATCATCGACCTCGGACTTCCTAAAGCAAGTAAGCATCAATTTCCTATTCCGTCTTTGGCGATATCCCGCAAACTATGTGTTGGAGAAGGATGGAGTTCTCTGGCTTCCCCCTTATAATGTTCCATATTTCCATTGCCTCTAAACTTTCTTCTCTATATCTGCTGATATTTAAGATAAACCTGCAAAACCTCTTTGAAAACTAGTAATCTCAAATTTCTTTAACCCAAAGTATTTCGGTCACTTAATCGATAGCCAACGGGATTGTCTTCGTAACATTATTTGTTTTAGATTTTGAAATTTTAATTATTTGTCTATAAGAATATTGAGCCTTGCTGGGGCCAAGGCATGTTCCTCCCCACACGTGACTAGTGACAATACTACCAACAAGACCTGCGATGTCCTGGGGGGAGGAGGGGGCAACTGGAGGCCCACTCTTATGTAGACACGGTCCTTGAGGCAACCCAGCCTCTTGGGAGCGAATCCGGGCTCAGCGCCAAGCACCGAACTCGAATCCGCCCCTATGCAAGGTCCTCCTCAAACGGACTGGGTTTCCAAAGCAGTACAAGGAGAGGAGGCACCGTCTCCGCCCGGTGCCCTTGCGACTACCAGGAACTTTTCCATCTCGAGGAAGGACCTGGCTGAGGCCGGTCCATCTGGCCTGGGGGCTCCTGCCGGTAGAGGGGAGAAACGGATTCATTCCCCGCCCTCCTCTCTTAAAAGAAATAGGAAAAAGACTAAGAAGACTCGGGGCTCCTCTCCATCCGCGGGGGCTGTGGAGACGAAAAGTTCTGCTGCCACATCGGAAGCGACCAAGTCAAGATCGGCACATCCGGCCCCTCTACCCCCCCCCCGGCTGCAGAGCCCTTGAATATGACTAAGACGAAAAGAGCGCAGGGTGGAACCTTATTCAGAGTTACCTTGCGTTTTCGAGCCCGCTGGTTTCAAATGCTTCCTCGTTATTCGCTCCACTAATGGCGCCATGTTGGCCAAGGGCAACATGATCCATCAGAGGAGAGCATAGCTAGTGTAATTGGGAGAGAGACGAGGGTAACCCGTTTCTCGGACGGGAGCCTTCTGGCAAATGCGGTGGGTCTCTCCGAGGCAGCCAGGATAAGTGCTCTTCGGATACTTCTTGGCACCCCGGTGAGTGTAAAACCGCACTTTACCCTGAACATTGTGAAAGGAGTAGTTTCTGCGAGGGAACTCGTTGACTACTCTACAGAGGACATCACCTTAGAGGTGGCCGACCATAAGGTGGCCAAGGGAGAGGCCTTGAGACCCACCCCTACACTCTTCGTCATGTTCGACTGTGACAAGCTCCCTGAGTCGGTGCGTGCAGGTTGGTACCGCTACCGTGTGAAGGCATTCGTGCCACTGCGGCGGCGGTGCTATTAATGTCACCGCTTCGGCCATACGAATCGTTCATGTAGACGTGCAAAGTCGTGGTCATCCGAAGTATGTGTAAATTTCTCCAAGGCCGCACACTATAAGTCGAAACCGTGTGTCGCTAAGTGTGTCAAATGCGGAGAGCCGCACCCTGCTTCTTCGAAGCAATGTGCTGCTTATCTCCTTGAGAAAGAAATCCTGGCCGTTCAGGAACATGATCGACTCTCATTACGCGAGGCTAAGGACTTGGCCCTGGCGGGCCCGGGTCTACCTGTGACGTATTATGCCTTAATGGTTAGAAAGACACCCTATGCTGCGGCCGATCCAGGCCATCGAGCAGCGTTGTTTCCACGCCCATTTGGAGCCCTTCTGCGGCACAAAGGGTTCACACCCTGCTCCGGCTAAAACCAGGGTGTACCCCCTCCCCCTAACGTTTCGCATAAGGCGAAACGGCCACGCGCCTCCACTGAGTCGTTAGACTCATAAGAGGCAACACCCCTCAGGTTGGTCGCCAGGCCATCTTCCGGGGTTGCTAAAGCTGTCCCCCGAAAGGAGGACAGCAACAAAAGAGTTTCGGCTCCTTAGCTCACGCCTAGTGGTAGGCTGAGTGGCTCGGAGATGGTGGATCCTTGAAAAGAGGGCCCTCCATCTCTGAAGCCGTAACGCCCGCCTAAGTTATCGAAGGCTAAAGCGCCTTCAGCGCATTGTCCAGCCAAACAGCGCTTGGGGTTCTGCCTCCGGGAAACCTACGGCCATTCCCGTGAAGGTCTTCTCTTCGAAGAGGGCCTCCACGTCTCCTCCGAGCTAGGCCTGGAGGGCATATTCCATCAATTGAATTGCTGTGGACTCCGGGCCAGCTGGGAGGAGCTGCGGAGGCTCGTCTCGTCCCGTTTCCCGTTAGCTATTTTTCTGTAGACCATGATTGGCGCCTTTCCCCTTCCCCCGTCCCGGGGTATAAGAGTTTTGTGACCCCACCACCACGAGATCGGGGCCGGGCTGGGGGATGCGCGGTTTACACCCGGCATGATGTCTCTGTTATTCTTTTGACTTTAGATACCTCCTTTTAGGCAGTGGCTGTGCAGCTTCACCTGACTTCAACGCGGGGGACCTCCACCGCTTCGTGGCACGGTTGCCGAGGCCCTTCCTCTTGCTTGGAGATCTGAACGGCAGGCATCCTCTCTGGGGAGATTACTCCATAAATCCCAAGAAACAAGGCCTTGCCAAACTGATCGAAGAGCTTGAGATGGGTGTCCTATATGTGGATGAGTTTACGCATCACTGCCCGAAAACCGCTTCATTTTCTTGACTTGATCTATCTTTGTGCTCTTCGTATGCACAGACTGATTTTGATTGGGGAGTGTTCGATGACCTCCATGGTAGTGATCACTTTCCCATTCAAATATTTTCAGGGTAACTGCCGCCTGAGAGCCCACCTCGGTTGTGCTTGGCGCAGGCGCGGTGGCCTACATTTCAGGTAATGACTGAATTCTCTATCTCAGTCGAGGAGTTTAGGTCGGTTGATGAAGCCGTTGAGTTCTTCTCGGGTAACTCATCGCCGCAGGCCTGACTACTATTCCCAGAACGTCTGGCCGTTTTGCACACCACCCACTCCTGTAGTTTTCGACAGAGTGTGAGACAACCCTCAAACAGAAGCGTTATGCCTACTTGCGCTATAATCGCCACCCGAACGATTTCACTATCGGTGAATTTCGTCGGGCTAGGGCTAGGTTCCGGTATATTTCGAAGCACGCCCGTTGCTTTTCTTAACGGGCATCTGTGTCTTCATTTAATGAAAATACCCCTCTGGTAGAGGTGTGGAGGCGAGTCAAAAGCATTCGGGGCAGGTTCTCGCAGGACACCCCTCTCATTCTCCAGGAGAATGGGACCGCAATTTCAGACCCCGCGTCCGTGGCTGAATTATTCGCGACCGCTTTCTCCGCATTCTCTATCCTGGATGCTGCTCCACTAGCATTCAATGCACGTTGTGATGTCGCGTAAGGCCTCCGGCTGAACGTTACTTCCAGAGGCGGAGAACCCTTCAACGACAGGTTTACGGTGAGTGAGTTGTGCTCCGTTCTTGCTTCGTGCGCGGACACCGCCCCTGGTCCGCACCTGGGTGAGTGAGGCATGGCCTTTCTTTTAGATTTGTTCAACAGGATCTGGGTGCAGAGACTCCTCTCAGATTCCTGGCGAATCGCTACTGTGCTCGTCTTTCGCAAACCGAGGAGAGATCACTCTACTCCAGCCGGTTTCCGCCCAATTTCTCTAACCTCTTGCGTGTGCAAGTTGATGGAGAAATTGGTAAATGTTAGATTAGCCTATTTCCTGGACAGTGGGGCGATCGATATTCTGCATGGTGCGGCTTCCGCAAGTTCCACTCCATGTCAGATGCCAGGCTTCGACTGGAAAATGCCGTCTGCGAGGCCTTCATTCGTAGACAGCACTACGTAACGGTGTTTTTCGATCTGGAGAAGGCCTATGATACCACATGGCGATACATTATCATGGAGACTCTCCACACAATGGGGGCAAGGGAAAGCCTCCCAATGCTTATTTCTGAACTTTTGAGAGATCGTCGATTCCGCGTACAGGTGGGGTGAGCCCTCTCCCGCCCAATGGAGTAGGAAGAGGGTGTCCCGCAGGGAAGTGTCCTCAGTGTCACACTCTCCACGCCTTTGTTCGTTAGAAGTTCGACTACGGATGCGTGTTTTATACATCCGCAGCCGAGAATTTATTGTGGAAGGCGGACTCGACCCACCACACCGGCCTTCGCCTAGCGACCGGTGCTTTCCGCATTTCCCCCATTGAGATCCTACTAGTCGATGCTTGGGATATGCCACTAGCTCTACGCCGCGCACAGTGCATCACTCGCCTGTATGCGCGAGCCTGGTGCCTCTCTCAGTCATCAACAGCTCTCACTGTATAGGCAGCTGATTTCGACGTTGCCTATGCCACCGAGAAACGCCAGTTATACCTTAAGCCCTCTGGGTTTAGGGCCAGTAATCTCCTTTGAGAGCTAGGTATAGCTCTAGGACCGGTGGCCACCCTGGTTCTGCCCAGGATGCCCACCCCGAGGGTACCACATTTGGCTACTTGTCGTCATGCCTCTGCTCCCCAAGCTTGTACAGGGCCGGGAGTATTGCGTTTCGTTAACCTTTTTGGAGCACACCTTGTGTCACGCTGGGAACCGTGCTAGTTTATATGGATTGCTCCAAGTCCGAAGAGGGGATCGGCTTTCACGCCGTATACCTCAGTTTGAAGTAGCGGGGCTCTGCCAGGCGCTGCGATAGTCTTCACGGCAGAACTGGTAGCAATACATCACTCGGTATGGGAGATTAAGCGACGTGCCCGGTTCGGAACCAGATTGTGATCTATAGCGACTCACAGAGCGCCCTGAGTGCTCTCGGTGTATTGGAATCTCCGCATCTCCTACTTCGCTATACCTGTGACGTCACGGTTTTTGCAAGCCGGGCGGATGTCGAGATTATCTTCGGGTGGGTTCCTGGACATGTAGGAATTGCGGGGATTGAGCACGCCGATGAGGGCGCCAAAGAGTCCGCGAGGATATTGCGACCGGACCAGCGTTTCGCTCTTCCTCACACCGACTACATTGCAGGAATACGGGCTGCTTGGCAAATAAGATGGGAGACAGTCGAGGGGAACTTAAAGTTGCGTGCCATTGCACCGCTACTGTTCCCATGGACCTACCCGCTAATGCCGCGAAGGCTTCATGTTGCTTTCTGTTGTCTCCTAATTGGACACACTCGCGGGACGCACCCCCATTTGATGGAGCGCTCGCCAGCGCCATACTGTGGAGACTGCATTGTCCCACAGACTGTTCGGCACATTCTTGTTGAATATCCCAGTCTGGGCGATCTTCGCGCACGTTACCTGTCCCGGTACCGGGATGGGCGGGTTCTCTACCGCCTGTCCCTTGTACTCGGGATGAGTGCGTGCACATTGACTGGTTGATTTGTAGACATTTGGGGGGAGGCCAGCCTTCTCCCTTTTATTTAACTAGGTTATTTTTGTTATTGTTTTTCTTTGTAGGTCGCACGCGCCGGGGTGAAGGAGACCTTCCACCGACGGTGGAATTGCTTCCTAATTGTTACGATCTTCCCTTTTGTTGTTTTCATATTCTTATTTTAAAGTCGCCGAGTGCTAGGCTGTCATGATTCCGGCGACTTATGCCCAAGTGGGTAGTCGCCAGATAGGCTCCTAAATTAAAAAAAAATCTAACAGGGACTGTGTGAGAGACAGGCCTGAATAAGTTTCACCAAGCGTGCCTCGGGATGGGCACGCTGAGTTGCCAAGACAGCTATTAATGGTGAACAAATAATGTGTGTTCTAACATGTTGTGTGTGTATGTGTATTGTATCTAGTGTTGTGAATGTGTGAATAACACTAGTATAATCCATTAATTAACAATTATATCCTTTATTACTGCTGTTATGATTCTCATTATAAAAAATTTGCTTTTAATAAAAAAGCTGATTTGAATCAAATAAATCAGATTTTTTGGCATTAAAAAAAAATAATAAAAATCAACAACCCTGTTTCCCAGATTAATGCAAATAGTATTAGTAATAAGTTAGCTTTCGTTTCTTACTTCATGTCACACAATAAATTGATATTTTAGCTAATACTGAAGCATGGCTCCTTTCTTCTGTTCCTGATTCCTTTGTTGCCATTCCTAACTATATCATAGTGCGTAGAGATACTTCTGAAGGCACTGCTAAGCATGGTACCTGCCTCTACATACATAACACCATAGCATATATTGCTCTTGACCTACCAGTCAGTAATTTGGTAGGAGTTTACCTGCCCTCCTATAGAGTTCACATCCTAGCAGTTTATCGCCCTCCCTCTAACTCCCACCTTCATGATGGTGAGCTTAAGTCATTCAAGTGGACTTTACTCCTGGTAAGGAATTAATCCTTATCGGAGATTTCAATCTGCCAAGCATCGACTGCTCTGGTGACGTGCCCATTGCCTCCACTGTCCATGACGCATCCTTCCTTGACTGCTGTATGTCTCTAGGTTTTCAACAATAGCTTACTGAGCTTACTAACATACGAGCAGACAACATTCTCCGAACGGTGTCCTTGAGACTGCTAGGACCTTCTCCATCTCGGAAGACCTTGCTAAGGCCGGTCCATTCAGCCTAGGGGCTCCTGCTATCGGAGGGGAGAAGCGGATTCATTCCCCGCTCTCCTCTCTTAAAAAGAAAAAGACAAAAAGGATTCGGGGCTCGTCTCCATCCGCGGGGACTGCGGGGACGGATGGGTCTTCTGCCACTTCGGTAAGCGACTAAGCCAAGATCGGCACATACGGCCCCTCTACCCTCCTGGGCGAAGAGCCCCTGACTAAGACCAAAGGTGCTAGTGCGTAGGGCGGAACCTCGAAGTCCTTTGGGTCTCTTGTACCCGCGCCATGGATATTTTCCATTCCGTGACGCTCAGCGCTTCGGGCGCTGATAGGTCTACTGCCTTAGTTTTTATCGATCCTTTGTCCGTTCGAAGAACGCCTACCCATGTGAGTTTTATGCATCCGCAATCGAAAGTCTATTGAGGAGGGTGGACTCGATCCACGACCCTAGCCTTCGCTTAGCGACCGGTGCCATCCGCACTTCCACCATTGAGAGCCTACTAGTCGATGTTGGGGAGATGCCACTCGCTCTACGCCGTGCACAGTGCATTATTCGCGTTTACAAGCGAACCCAGCGCCTCCCTCAGTCACCAACAGCTCTCATTGGATCCGCAGCCGATTTCGACCCCACCTATGCCGCAGAGAGACGTCAGTCATACCCTAGGCCCTTTGGGTGTAGGGGTAGGAAACTCCTTAGAGAGCTAGGTATAACTCTCGGGCCGGTGGCGCGCTGGTTCTGCCCAGGACGCCACCCTGGAGGGTATCACATTTGGCTATTTGTCGCCACGCTTCTGCTCCCAAAGCTTGTACAGCACCGGGAATATTGCGTTGACCTTTTTGGAGCACACCTCGTGTCACCCTGGAACCGTGCCAGTGGATACGGATAGCTCCAAGTCCGAAGAGGGGATTGACTTCCACGCCGTATCCCCTCTGTTTGAAGTTAACGGGGCTCTGGCAGGCACTGCGTCTGTCTTCACGGCAGAGTTGGTAGCAATACATCACTCGGTACGGGAGATTACGCGACGTGCCTAGTTCGGAGACCGGATTGTGATCTATAGCGACTCATAGAGCGCCTTGACTGCTCTGGGGCTTTGGAATCTCCGCATCCCCTGGTTCGAAATATCTGTGATGCCACGGTTTTTGCAAACCAGGTGGATGTCGAGATTATCTTCGGCTGGGTTCCTAGACATGTAGGAATTGCGAGGAATGAGCGCGCTGATGAGGGCGCCAAAGAGTCCGCGAGGACCCTGCGACCGGACCAGCGTTTCGCTCTTCTTCACACCAACTACATGGCGGAAATTCGGGGTGCTCTTAGGGCTGCTTGGCAAAGAGGATAGGAGACGGTCGAAGGTAACTTAAAGTTGCGTGCCATTGCACCGCTTCTGTTTCCATGGACCTATAACCCAATGCAGCGAAGGCTTCAGGTTGCCTTCTGTCGTCTCCGAATTGGACACATTCGCGGGGCCACCGCAATTTGATGGAACGCTCGCCAGCGCTCTACTGTGAAGACTGCGTTGTCCCCCAGAATGTCCCAGTCTAGGCGATCTTAGCGCATGTTACCTGTCCCGGTACCGGATGGGCGTAGTCGCTACCGCCTGTCTCTTGTACTCTGGACGAGTTCGTGCACATTGACTGGTGGATTTATAGACGTTTGGAGGGAGGCCAGCCTTCTCCCCTTTATTTAACTAGTTGTGTTTTTTGGGGATGGTTATTTTAGTAGGCCACACGTTCCTGCGCCGGAGGGTAGGCGGACCTCTCCCCGATGCCGGAGCTTGCTTCTTGCTTGTTGCTTTTTTTCTTTTTCTTATTTTTAGTGGTGTTTTTTTGTTTGTTTTTTAATCTTATTTTAAAGTAGCCTAGTACTAGGCAGTTTTTAATAAAGCGATTAATGCCCAAGTAGGCATTTGCCAGATGAGCTCCTAAAAAAAGGGAGTTGGACTTTGATTATGAGTACTCAACCGGGTCTGTGGAGGCTGTGCTCAGTAGATTTTTAGAAATACTACAAGCAATGATTTCTCTGTATGTTCCTAGTAAAGTGACCTGGGGCTGCCCTATGGTCCATGAAAATCTAAACCACCAGCTGATCTGGTTAGGTTAGGTTAGGTCACAATGCCTGGGTTCATTATAGGGCAATGCGACAGGCATGGGGCAGGAACTCAGATGTTGCCAAAAATGCCTTGTCCTCGTTTCTGTATGTAAATTTTGAGTACAGAAATTCTTCTTATCAGCCACAGAAAGATTATGAATCCCCCCCCTCCCTAATTTCTAACCTAAAGGCTAAACTAAATTAGGGAAGAAGTATGCACATCTTTCTTGGAGATGAGGACTACTAGGAAAAACTTCTAAACTGATGGGAGTTCTCCAGTTTGGATTGATTTATGGAAGAGCAAAGAGGAGTGGGTATGAAATGGATGAGGAGCAGTGTTTGCGCAAACAGGCCCCATACTGCTAGAGGGGTTGAGATCCCACAGAGCATTGACAAAATCAGACAGATTTCTAACTAAATTACTCGGTTTATACAGAAGAGAACGCCTTGGTAAACAGATCAGCCATTTCTTGGTTGGAAGAAATGTTTTTCCAACCAAGAAATGGTTGATCTTAGCAGTAGGTATCATAGAGGAAATTGATGAAACGTAATGGCGCCATGAATTTCGGCGACCCTGACCAAGGGTTCTTTGGCGAAGCACACAAGCTCGGTTTCGGTCGACCTTGTTGCACACAGTTGGGCTCTTTCGGAATCGGGCATGGGCTAACTTGTAATTTTTGATAGTGTTGCACACGTCGAGGTCTACCATGGCACGGTTTAGCGGCCTGTGGTAGGTCGCCTCCGTGGGATGGACTGTGTTGTTGCATTGTAGATAGTCGATGTAAAGTATCCTACTGCCGCGTCCACTCCATTGAAGGTCCCCAAAGATGCATTTGTGAAGGACGCCTCTTGGAAACCTTCCCAATCTGCATGACCTAAGTCCCACTTAAGGGGCATGGTTGTATGAGGGCTAACTTGAAGGGCCGACAAGACAATAGGGAAGTGGTCACTCCCATGGAGATCGTCAAGAGTTAACCATCGAAATTCCGTGAACAATCAGGTGAACAAACAAACAGGTCAACACAGCTAAAAGAGTCCGCCTGGACATGATAAGAGGTAAAATCGCTAGTATTTAAGACCCCCCAAAAGTCAGATAATACAAGAGACTCTAAAACTTTGCCTTTGGCATTTCTAGGGATGTCACCCCAGTATGGGTGACGGGCGTTAAAATCTCATAGTAATAAGAATGGGAAGGGTAACTCGTCTATAAGTTCTAAAAGTTCGGGTCTTGACAATGATAGACAAGGGGGTAGGTAAATAAAGCAAACGGTAAAAAGCTTAGTAAGAAAAACCCTCATAGCAACAGCTTGGAGGGGAGTATGTAGGGAGATGGGAGAAACATGGTGGGATGAAGATACCATGATTGACACCGCCCCATGAGAGCGTCTTCCAGCAGGAGCAATGGAGTTGAAAGTGAGAAAACCGGGTACCGGCGGAAAGGGCCGTATACCAAGTTTATTCTCCTGGAGAAAAATAACAGCGGGGTGGATAGTCGTCAAAAAGAATTTTGAGTTCTTCCCACTTTGGAAGAACTTGACAATTCCATTGTAAAATTGAAGATACTGTGTGACGATTAGATACCACTGTGGATATCTTTTTCTCTTTTGAGGCCGATATTGTATTTGAGCTTCGTCCCAAAGAGCTTGGGAGACGGAGAACTGATTTTGAGGAGCCTGCTTTTGTATAAGGAGAGATCCTAGATGGAGCAGTAACGGGATTTTTTCGTGGGTTTTTGGAGAACCGACCGAGGCCCTTGATTGTAATTTGGGCTCACAACCTGGTGAAAAAGGATAATCAAGAAGGGATTTTCGGTGGGTAGATCCGGATTCATGGGGCAAGGGTATTTTCAGTGTCTGAGGAGTTGGTCCAACCGCCCGCCGTGATTGGTGATGTTGGATTATCAACTGCTTCCATCGGATCTTGGGTTGAAGGGTGAGTGGAACGAACAGGTGATCTGAGCGAGGTGTGTGGAGCTGCGTGTATATCTGCCATCGTTTGGATCAGGATGGGGCCTAAGTCCTGTGAAGGGCGGGACGGACTTAAGGGTATTAAATGTTCAGCCATAGGGGAGGAGTCCATTGAAGATTCTCGGGGTTCGGTCGAGTCAGCTCCAGAGGCTGCCCGCTTTTTGGTGGTCGATGACTCAGGTGAGGAATCCTTCCTCTTACCACTGGACTTTGGGTCTTGGGGCCGGGTGGATGAACCTTCACTGGTCGATGTTAAGGATTCTCTCAAATAGCGTCTGATGTTTTTAAGTGTCTCTCCCAGCTAGAGCTGCTGGAGAGAGGGGGGCTACATTGGTTATCTCGGTGTGAGCGCGATGCTTCGACTGCATATTCTGAATGTTTTTGACGCTGCGAGTAGATCTAGGGTGAAGTGCTTCAGGCTGGTCGGAACTCGCGCGTGATGGTTGGTTTCGTCCAGCGTCACGTAAAACGTCCGAGAAGAGCCGGCCGAGTGGCGAGGTTTGTACTCGGGCACGCTGGCGGGCCTCTCTTATATCTAGACGTAGGGAGTAACGCAAAGCGAGCACCTCCTTTTCATATAAATATATAGAGCAGAGTTTTGACGCAACACTGTGGGTACCTCCGCAGTTGGCAGAGCGGAGTGTTTTGGTGCATTCGGGGCCATGGTAGTCAGAGCTAATATTCGCGCAATAGCGAGGGTGCCGAAAGGCACGGCCAACAAGTCCAAATTGATTGCAATTGAAGTAGCGCCTGGGTAGTTCGGTGTAGGGACTTACCCGGACACAAAGGTAACCAGCTTTAATATACTGCGGCAGTTTTTGTCGTTCAAATGTAAAAATCAGTGGGCAGTTGGGACTTTAGTGGAGCCTAATGTTTTAGTTACCCTGTGTACTTGTGTGACACGTTTGGTAATAAGCTTACTCTGGAGGCGGGTGGGATCGTAGTCATTTAGTTCGTTTGAACGGACGACACTTTTGACAAAATTCAGACGCGTATGAAGCTCGACAGTTATTGGAATTTCAGCTATCGAAGATACATTTCGCACAAGGTTGTGTTAAGAGTGGGATGACACCTCGACTACGACATCACCACTACCTGTTGACCACATCCGGCGGGGTTCACCACAGCGTGACTCAAAAGATTCATTGATGTCAAACACATCGACTTTTGCAAGTGGGGTGTCGGATGATGAATTCATGACAAGAAAGCGAGGATAATCTAGATCTTGGTCTACTTCATTGGAGTAGGGGTCCAACGAGCGAGGGAAGGCTGAAAGGGGAGCGAGGGAAGGCTGAAAGGGGAGCTAAGGAACGTTTGGCACGAGAACCCTTACGAGAAGGGGAGGTTTTTGGTTTATGGCTAGCTATTGCAAAAAGAAAAAACTTCGCATTTCTCCTCGGGCCTCCACACCATAGAGGCCTACAAGGGCACGGCGCTACTGCAACTATAGAGTCCGTTACGTCCGTTTTTTCCTCTTGGAGAATGGATACGGATCCACCACACCATCTTTAGAAACCAAAGAGGCTGCCCGAGTTCTACTACGCACGGAGAAAAGGGACCAACGATGGGTTTCTCCTTGGGCATTCTGGAGACGAAGGCGGTGGAGAAGCCCAGCCTCTTTCACCTTCATGAAATAACAATTCCGAATCAATCCATTAAACGAGCAGAGGACGGGTATCCATAAGGTCCACTAGATAGGTGAAGGAAGAGGGGGAAATAAAGGACAGTGGAAGAACGTAATATGGGTGAAAAGAAAGAGGGGTATGTTAAAAGTCTTGTTGGCAGCACCATGGGACCCCTAAGGGGCCCAGAGCTGACCCACCTCGCCTGAGAAGGACAGAGCCTCTCTGGGAACAATCCCTGAAGAATAAATCCCAGAGAGGGAGGGGGTTAAAATTGATTAATATTAAATTAACATATATTTTCATTCAGAAAAAAAAAATCCCTCCAAAAGGATGCATAATACAATATGATGGAATTCCCATTAACACTGTGGCTCCCAACATAGCAGCTAATCTACTTTTCATCTTAACACCATAATTAGAAATTTGCCCACATTAACATAACATAATTTGTAACATATCATAATTTTATGGATCACTAAAGCTACAAGGGGCTATCAAATGAACTCTGCATCTCTCAAAACCCACAAAAAAAGTATCCATAGAATTATGTCAGAGCATTGATATACAATTTAAGCAATCCATAGGATTATGTCAAAGATAATGCATCTACAATATACAATTTAAACTATCCACAGTACATAATGCTTAAAAACATAAGTATTATCATCAAGACCACTCAAAATCCAAATTACCCATTATATACAATAATAAAAAACTGCATCCACAGGAATGAGTCCAGAATACCCCCCCTCTTCCCTAAAAAGAAGTTAAGCCTCCTTCCTTATATAATCTGCATTTGAAAGTATCAAGTTTGGTGTGTCTCAATTGGTGAAAAAATATTTTCAAACATCCAACCTAGACCTCTGTTTTTTAATTTTAAGTGGTGACCCCTAATTCTTTACTTCCTTCCAACTCAAATGACTTGCTAAAAACGAACTTATCCATTCCAGAACAGATTTTAAAAAGCTCAACCATATCTCTCTCACAGACCTTTCAAATGAGAACATATTTATTACCCTCAGTCTATCTTAATATTCAAGGTGCTTCAGGGAAGTTATTATTTTTGTTGCCCTTCTTTTTACTAACTCTAGTAGGTTGATATCATTTCTAAAATGTGGTAACCATGCATGTAATTTTGTAAAGCGAAGGCTAGAGAGTGCCAAGGTAAGCACTATGGAACCTGGAAATGGTCAATGCCTGATTAATTTGTATGCCCTAGGGCTTAAAGGGGATAGGTCAGATGACTGTGTTTTCTGGGCCGACTCAGCAATTTGAAAAGAAAAAGCAATGTTAGTATATAAGGGAGGTGACAGGTTATATACTCTGTAGCTGACCAGTTTTGGTCAGAAATGACTGGAGTCGGTTTGAAATTGCTTGCAGATTTGGGAAATGTAGCCAACTTCATTTAGAATGACTGGAAGTGTGAACTATGACACACCAATTTCTCTGAGGCTTTTGTGGAGGGGTATTCAGGGAGAATAGTGATGTGGACATTCTAGTATCGAGTGTAGTATAGTTTCCAGTGATTGCACACTATGGACAGTCCGAAGCTCCCTGAGTCGGTGCGTGCCTGTTTGGTACCGTTACCGCGTGAAGATATTCTTGCCAGTGCCGCTTCGGCCATGTTAATCACTCGTGTAGACGTGCAAAGTCGATGTTACCCAAAGTCTGTGTGAATTGCTCCAAGGCCGCACACGATAAGTCCTGCCTCGATCTATATTTGTGCTCTCCAGAAGCACAGGCTGATTTCGATTGGGAGGTGGTCGAGGACCTCCATGGTAGTGATCACTTTCCCATTAAAATATCATTTTCCCGAGTGTGAGACGGCCCTCGAACAAATGCGTTATGCCTATAAGCACCGCCTCAACGATTTCACTTTCGGTGAATTCCGTCGGGCTAGGGCTAGGTTCCGGTATATTTCGAAGAATGCCCGCCTTCTTCTTGGCGGGCATACGTGTCTACACTTAACGGGAAGATCCCTCTAGCAGAGGTGTGGAAGCGAGTCAAAAATATCAGGGGCACGTTCTCGCATGCCTCGCCTCCCGTTTTCCAGGAGAATGGGACCGCAACCTTGGACCCCCCCATCCGTGGCAGAATCCTTCGCGACTACTTTCTTGCATTTTCTAGCGGGGATGCTGCTCCGCCAGCATTTAATACACGTCCTGATGTTGCGGAAAGCCACCATAGATCATTATCTCCAGAGGCAGAGAATCACTCAACGACTAGTTTATTCTGAGCGAGTTGCGTTCTGCTTTCATTCTGCTCTGGTCCGGACGATGTCCGGGACGCCATGATTCGACACCTAGGTGAGCTAGGCATGGTATTCCTGTTAGATTTGTTCAACAGGATCTGGGTAGAGGGTAACTCAGATTCCTGGCGAATCGCTACTGTGCCTGCTTTTCGCAAACCTGGGAGAGCTCTCTCTACCCCGGCCGGTTTCCGCCTAATCTCTCTAACCTCCTGCGTCTGCTCGTTGATGGAGAAATTGGTAAATGTTAGATTAGCGTTTTTTCTGGACAGTGGAGGCCATCTTTCTTCTGCACAGTGCGACTTTCGCTAGTTCCACTCCACGTCAGATGTTCTGCTCAGACTGGAGAATGCTGTCTGCAAGGCCTCCTTTCATCGACAGCATTTCGCCTCGGTGTTTTTCGATCTGGAGAAGGCCTATGATAACGCAGGGCCATAAGATATCATGGAGACTCTCCTTACGATGGGAGCTAGGGGACGCCTCCCAATGTTTATATCTGAATTTTTGCGAGATCGTCGATTCCGTGTACAGGTGGGGGAGCCCTCACCTGCCAAATGGAGCAGGAAGAGGGTGTCCCGCAGGAAAATGTCATCAGTGTCAGATTCCTTGCCCTGGACATCAACGGCATCACCTCGGTGCTGCCGGAAGATGTTCTTGCTACGCTCTACGTGGACGACCTTTCGATCTCTTTTGGCGCGGTGCAGATGCCAACTTTGGAGAATCGACTCCAACAGGCAATGGACCGCGTCTCTCGCTATGCCGAAGCGCACAGGTTTCGGTTTTCCTTGGCCAAGACTAAGGTGGTGCTTTCCAGCCCCCATCCATGCCTTCACCCTGAGCCAGACTTGTTTCTCAATGGGGTACGCCTGGAAGTGGTTGAATCGTACCGTTTTGTTGGTCTTGTATTTGACCGACTCTTCACCTGGGAGGCTCATATTCGCAGCCTTGGGATCTCTTGTACCCGCGCCATGGATATTCTTCGTTCCCTGACATTCAACGCTTGGGGCGCTGATAGGGCTACTGCCTTACTTTTTCTATCGATTCTTTGTTCGTTCGAAGCTAGACTATGGATGTGAGTTTTATGCATCTGCAACCGAGGGTGTATTGCGGAAGGTGGACTCGATCCACCACACCGAACATCGCCTGGTCGCCGGTGCCTTCTACACTTTCCCTATTGAGAGCCTACTTGTCGAAGCTTGGGACATCCCACTCTCTCAGCTCCGTGCACTGTTCATTATTTGCCTGTACGCGGGAGCCCTGCGCCTCCCTTAGTCGCCGCAGCTCTCACTGCATTCGCAGCTGACTTCGACGGTGCCCCTGCCACCGACACAAGAGTCATACCATAGCCCCTTTTGGTTTAGGGCTAAAAACTCCATTGAGAGCTAGGTATAGCTCTAGGTACGTTGGCGCCCCCGGTTCTTTAAGGACGCCAACCTAGAGGGTACCACATTTGGCTATTTGTCGACATACCTCTACTCCTAAAGCTTCTACAGCGCCGAGAGTATCGCGTTTGACAATTTTGGAGCACATTTCGTGTCAAGCTGGAAACGTGCTAGTGTATACGGCTGGTTCCAAGTCCCAAGAGGGGGTCAGTTTCCACGCCGTGTACCCTCAATTTGAATTCAGTGGGGCTCTGCCAGGCGCTGCGTCTGTCTTCATGGCCTGGCTGATGGCAATACACCGCTCAGTAGGGGAGATTACGCGACGTTCCCGGTTAGGAGACCGGATGTGATTTATAGCCCCTCGCAAAATGCCCTGGTGTGCTCTATTGGAATCTTCGCACACCTTGGTTTGCGATATCTGTGACGCCATGGTTTTGGCGAGCCGGGTGGATGTCGAGATTATCTTCTGATGGGTTCCTGGACATGTGGGATGTGCTGAGAATGAGGTCGCCAAAGAGTCTGATATGACTGGGCGACCAGGCCAGCGTTTCGCTCCTCACACCAATTACATGGCAGGAATACGGGCCGCTATCGGAAACGTGCTTGGCAAAGAAAGTGAGACTGTCTGGATAAACGTAAAGTTGCGTGCCATTGCGCCGCGACTGGTTCTTTTTGTTGTTGTTGTTTTCTTTGTAGGTTGCACGTCCCTGCGCCGTAGGAGGCGGACCTCCCCCCGATGCTAGAGCCTGCTTCCTGCCATTTTTTTATTGTTTTGTTTTGTATGTTGTTATTCTAAAGTATCCTAGTACTAGGCTGTCCCAAGAGGGGGTCAGTTTCCACGCCGTGTACCCTCAATTTGAATTCAGTGGGGCTCTGCCAGGCGCTGCGTCTGTCTTCATTGCCTGGCTGATGGCAATACACCGCTCAGTAGGGGAGATTACGCGACGTTCCCGGTTAGGAGACCGGATGTGATTTATAGCCCCTCGCAAAATGCCCTGGTGTGCTCTATTGGAATCTTCGCACACCTTGGTTTGCGATATCTGTGACGCCATGGTTTTGGCGAGCCGGGTGGATGTCGAGATTATCTTCTGATGGATTCCTGGACATGTGGGATGTGCTGAGAATGAGGTCGCCAAAGAGTCTGATATGACTGGGCGACCAGGCCAGCGTTTCGCTCCTCACACCAATTACATGGCAGGAATACGGGCCGCTATCGGGAACGTGCTTGGCAAAGAAAGTGAGACTGTCTGGATAAACGTAAAGTTGCGTGCCATTGCGCCGCGACTGGTTCTTTTTGTTGTTGTTGTTTTCTTTGTAGGTTGCACGTCCCTGCGCCGTAGGAGGCGGACCTTCCCCCGATGCTAGAGCCTGCTTCCTGCCATTTTTTTATTGTTTTGTTTTGTATGTTGTTATTCTAAAGTATCCTAGTACTAGGCTGTCGTGGTGAGTACGGCCACTTATGCCCAAATAGGCAATCGCCAGATGTGCTCCTAAAATATTTTTAAAAATGTGTCGAAACCTGGAAAGCGACCCACGCAAGTTGAAAATTCCAGACCGATTTCCCTGCTAGATTTCATCGGGAACGTATACAAAAAAATATTAACCAATAGATTAAGATTCCTAAACGAAAATAATTGCCTAAACACCTGCCAATTTGGATTCCGAAAAAACTGGAGCACGGAGATGGCACTTAAGGAAACTGATAAGTAGTGCCGGCTCAAGGTAACGGCAACTCAGGCCTGTGGTGCACCATGTGCTTAGCGGTGCCATCAAGGATCTTCTAATAAAAAAAAAGTTAAAATAATGAATAAAATGTTTTTTAATGACTGCTTAGGATTGAAAAAGGCAGGGTCATATAATATGAACATGTAATAGTGGACAAAGCTATTAATTCTTTATCAGAAAGAGAGAGTGGGTGTGTATGTCATTTAACGACACGCAAAGATACTCGGCGCCACATCTTTAGTGTAAGTTCAGTATGAAAGTATCTTGTCAGATGTCAAAATGAGTTGTGACAGCTCTCTACTTTTCCTTTGTTTCTGCGGTAAGGTTGTTATTATTTCTGCCATTTATATGCATCAGGTCTTGGCTACCCAAACCGTTTGTAAAATTCTATTTAACGATGAATGAACTTTTATTTTAGGTTGTCTCAAAAGAAACTCATGTTCACTATTGTGGAAAAGATGTTCAGAAGGAAATAATCTATTTGTTAGGAAATTCTGTTTCAGGTAAATATATTTTATCTGAGCTAAAGCAACCAAATATTTAAGTCTTATTTCAGACTGTATGCCAAATATGTCATGTTTTGCAGCTTTCATTTAATGCAATTTTTAGATGTAGAAGACATTGCAATAAAGGAACATTTTGTTAGTTATAAATCTGTTATTGACACTACAGCTCAAGGATTATATGAAAGTATATTCAATTTTCTGAGCGAGAGAGCAACCTCGTCTTACATAAGTGCAGAGGCCAAGGCTACGATAATGGTTCAAATATGAAAGGAAAAATAAAGGGGTTCAGGCGCGGACCATGAAAGAAAATCCATGGATGTTTTATATGCCATGTGGATGTCATAGACAAACTCTGTGGTTGGTTACGATGCAACAAGTTGCCTGGAATCTCCTTCTTTTTGGGTACTGTCCAGCGCATATATTTTTTCTTTTCTGCCTTTCCTGGGCGATAACATGCCCTGAAAAATCATAGTAACTACCTCACTTAAAAATCTTTACGCGAGACTAGATGGGGCTGCAGAATATAATGTGTGAAAGCCATTAAATATGAAATCACGAGAATTCTAGAAGCACTTTATGAATTTCAGAAATTCCTGCATCTGATCCTGCAGTGCGAAATGAAGCAGAGACGCTTGAAAGATAAATAGAAGATTACGGGTTTCTTGTGATTATAAATGTCTGGTATAATGTCTTAGGCAGAGTAAATGTTGTCAGCAAAACTATGCAAAACAACTTTGTGGAACTATCCACTGCAGTTTCACTAATTAATAGTGTAACTGATTACTTAATTGATCAATTATTATGTAAATAGATATTAAAATACACTGGAATCAGATAAAGAATTAGCTATAGAATTAGATTTAGAGCCCATTTTTAGAAGTGAAAGAATAAGCAGAAGAAGTAGGCTGTTTGAATATTAGTGTGCTGAGGAGGTTCCAAATGCAAGTGACCCAGAATTTTTTTTTCAATCATGTGGTTAATGTAATACTGGAGAGAACTATTAATTATTTATCAGAAGATTTTAACAGTTATAAAGTTGCAATAACACATGGGGATTTTTAAATGACCTAAAAGATTTGCCAGATAAAAACAAACTCAAAGTAGCATGTCAAGGTTTGCAGAATAAGTTAAGGTACAAAGAAAATAGTGACATTAATGGATGTGATCCCTTGAGTGAACTAGATATAGCCAAATAATTATTTCCTGATGATGTAAAGGTTCCAATAGAAGCTTTACATCACTAATAAGTTACAGGATGGCATGCCAAATCTGTGGGTTGTATTAAAAATAATGCTTACAATACCTTTTAGTGTCGCTGGCGACAGAAGCTTTAGTAAACTAAATCTTATAAAAAACATACTTACGGTAATCCATATCTCAAGATAGAATGAATTCTTTGGCAATTTTGGCTAACAAAAATTTTATTGCAAAGAATATAAATATAGAAAGTGCCCTGAAAAGATTTCCTGATCTAAAGGATAGGAAAATATATGTTTCAGGGATAATTGTTTACACTCCAAAATCCAGCCTGAGAAAAATAATATTATTATTGAGTGTTTGTTAAAAAGCAACCCAGGTAATAAAATCATTTCTATTACTATATTTTTTTAGATTTTCCTTGTGAACTTTTAAAAATTATACTTTAAAGGGCGTTGTACATCTGCTTGCCAAGGGTGCCAGAAGCCATAATGTGCAGGGATGGCAATTGCACAAGCACACACAAGCTGTGCAATGTTTACAGAGTAGAGCCAGATAATCTGCTGCTATCACAAACTGGAATCAGAGAGGAAGATAAGCAGACATTTTCGGGTATAACGTTCTCCAAAAGAACGCTACGGTAAAGAGATACGACGGGGCTATGAGAGCAGCTAAGAAAGATCTGCAGTTCAGAACTGGGAATCAAATGGGCTAAACGTTGGTCTTGCTAGTTCTAATGTCCTCTATAGGTGACGTTGAGATGGGCACCGGCTACGAACCACCCTGCCCACTTTATTTGATCCATGATTTTTTTTTATTTTATATTAAGAGCTCATCTGGCGATTAAAAAGGCCAAAGGTTTAAAATTAAAAAATAATAACAAAAACAAAGCAAGAAGGAAGCGCGCTCCGGCATCGAGGGGTAGGCCCGTTTTACCCCGGCGCAGAAACATGCGATCCAAAAAAGCAGTGTCTAATAAAATGGAGGAGGCCGGCCTCCTCCGAAAAGTCGTATGGTCCTCTGGGATTAATCGAGTAGTCTCATCAGAGAGGGTGTCTATAGCTCAGATCTTCGAGCAAGAGAAAGGGCCTCAGCAACCGTGCTAATACACGGCGGAAGTGCCCCTGATCGAAGCTTGTGCACTTTGGCATAGCGAGAGACACGATTCAATGCCTGGTGGACTCGACGCTCCAGAGTTGGCATCTGGGCCGCGAAAAAAAGAGATCGAAAGGTCGTCAACGTAGAGCGAAGCGAGAACATCTTCCGGCAGCTCCGAGGTGATGCCGTTGATGCTCAGGACAAAGAGTGTGACACTGAGGACACTTCTCTGCGGGACAACCTCTTCCTGCTCTATTGAAAATCTCGCAAAAATTCAGATACAAAGATTGGGAGGCGTCCCCATAGTGTGGAGAGTCTCCATGATACCGTATCGTCATGCGGTATGATAGCACTTCTCTATATCGAAAAACACTGTGGCGTGCCCGTTTTCTCTTATGAGAAACAGTCACACTGAGAGAAGGAGAGGGAGCCCTGGATTTAGCCGGGGCTGGGTGTGAACATTTTATGCCACCAGCTCTACCAGGGAAGCACTCGGGGTGGGTAGAATCAGCAGATGGGTTCTGAATTGGAGCTGAAACGACCGTGCTCGTAGGCCGGGAGGGGCATGAGCAGAGAGTGTCTTTCTTAACATTGAGTCATGTGACCTCCCAGGCTGAGCTGGGCGCACCAGGACTAAGTCCTTAGCCTCGCAAAGTGAGAGACGATCCTTGGGCTGAACGGCTCGGATTTCCTTCTCAAGGATATACGCACCACATTACTTCAAAGGAGCGGGGCGCAGCTTTTCGCAATTGAACCGCGTAGCAAAGCACGATTTGGACTTATCGTGTGCGGCCTTGGAGCAACTTACACAGACTTCGGGTAACCCCGACTTTCCGGGTTTACAGGAGCGATTAGTATGGCCGGAGCGGTGACAGTTGTAGAACCTCTGCGGCAAGGCACGAATGCCTCCACCCGGTAGCGATACCAACCGGCACGTACCGACTCGGAGCTTGTGACAGTCGAACGAGACGAAAATTGTAGGGGTAGGTCTCGAAGCCTTTCTGTGTTTTCTCATCCCCCGTTCGACCTTGACCGCTCCATGGTCGGCCAGCTCTAAGGAGATTTTCATCTATAGGGTAGTTCAAGAGTTCCCTCACATAAACCACTTCTTACACGAAGTTAATGGTAACCTGCGGCATCACACTCAATGGCGTACCATCAAGTGTCCGAAGGGTACTAATCATGGCCACATCGGAGCGAGGGACGCATTCGCAAGAGGGCTCCAGTCCGAGAGACGGGTCACCTACGACTCTCTACCAATCAAGCTGTTAGCGCTCTTCTCTGATAAATCATGTTGCCCTTAGCCAACATGCTGCAATCAGTGGAGCGAATAACAAAGAAGCGTTTAACCCAGCTGAAAGAGGGGCCGCGCCGAAATCGAGGCTCCGCTCTGCGCACTTACACGTTTGGTCTTAGTCAGGGACTCTCAGCCCGGGGAGTACCGAGGCCGGACGTGCCGTTCTTGGCTTGTTCGCATACCAAAAGGCAGCGGCCCCGTCCGTCACTGCGGCTCCCAGGGAGGGAGAAGAGCCCAGAGTCGCTTTCTTCTTTTTCCTGTATGCTGTCCTCCGCCGATAGCAGCCCCTAGGCCAGATGGGCGGCCCTCGCCAAGATCCTGGAAAAGTTCTTGCCTCTCACAGGAGCACCAGCCGGGGAAGGACATCCCTCCCCTCCTTGTGAGGACTCGGGGACCCGAGCCGTCTGAGGAGGAGCCTGCATAGGGCGGACTCGGTTTCTGTGTTTAGCACCGAGCCCGGCTTCTACCCCGTGGAAGATCCTACCGTCTGGAGCTGGTTCACTCCAAGGACCATCTCCATCTCAGGAGGGGCCTCCATCTTGCCATCCCACACCCCCGAGACTTCACAGTTCGCATTCGAGGTTCCTTTTTCACCTAATTCCGGCGACTCCGCATCACTCAAGGAAGAGAGGTGCGGGGATGGGGGAACGTATAGTTACCCCCTGTAGGCTCTTAGCGCAAAAGTGCAGGATATTATGGGGTACGGGCTAACGGGCCTTGTCATCCCTTGACCCCCTGATGGGGTTTGCCTTATCGACGCACTCCAACCGGAAGCGGGCAATTTTGGGCCGACTGCCTGCTTTCATGGAAAAAAATGAAGGACTGCCGCTGGAAAGAAGGAGGCACCCAAAGGCGACTCCGAGGAAGGGGTTGCAAGGGAGGTCCCTACATCTGTATGACAAGGAGAGGAGTAAGCCTCCTCTCCAGTAGAAGAAATTTGGAGGATCGCCTGAGAGAAGTCAGTAGGGGGAGGGGGAACTTCCATTTTTCTCAGTAGAGCTTCCCGAAGGCGGCTCCGCCGCTGATGAAGGTGAAGGGAAGAGAGATGTGTTTATTTATTCCCATGAGTGGGCATGGTGACCCTATTAGTGATACGGGAAGCAAACGCTAATTAACTCACACAGTAGCCCACTCACGGCGTAAAAATCGATAGAGATTGAAAGGAGAAAGAAAGGGGATGTGAGGGAGTTGTGGGTAGGGATGAAACAGGTTGTTAAAAAAGTACCACCCCAGACCAGAACTCAGAGGTGATTCGGGATAATATAGTGAGAGGAAGCTGGTCCGCGTCTACCCTGTGAAATTAGAGGCCAACCAGAGAAAGCTGTGGGAGATGTTGTATGGAAAGTGAGGAAGCAGGGTAAGAAGACAGTGTGAGAAAGAAGTAGAACAGCCTAAGCTGAGGCCGGACGGGGCGCTGAGTCCTGTCAACAAGGCGGCCAGGAAGGCGAATCGCCGCGTCCCTTACGAGGTGCCCATCCATGATATAGTCACCCTGTTTAGGAAGGAGGACCCAATACTATTCTCCGTGCACCTGAGTGCGAAGAACAGACTGATAGGCTACACAAGTGCGGACGTCTGTGGGGAAAATCTGGACCTGTTGAGAAAGAATATCGTTTAACGCATCGGACATGACTTCTCTAAATTCCTGTATCTACAGACACCACCAAGCCAGTTGCCATTTTCACCAACCTCAACTTCTCGTTTCACCATCTCGTCCGACCATGGTGACCGATGCCGAGTGATCATCTGCACATTATCGTAAAGCATAAAGGAGGGCATTCCCACTTGATCTTCCTGATTTGGACGAGGCAATTGCAGAAGATTTTGATCAAGAGCTGACTGCTATTAACGACTGCATTTCAAACCCGGAGACATTATCTATCCCGGAAACCCCTCCCAAAGTTCTGCTGCCAACCAACCCTACCCAGTAGAGGGTGATGCTTAAACAACCGCATCTTCTATATGAGCTAGACAATCCCCATGGACTTCCAATGCATTCACGAACTCAGGAGACAGCTGAACACCGAGCTGACACATGAACTGAGGAAGAAATGGAACCGTCTCATCGAAAGGTTAGATACCGAGAGGGATCCGAAGTCCTTCTGCCGGCCATCAGCACGCTGAAAAGAACAACAAGAGCTCACGGCCAAACTACAATATCGCACTCCTGAACAACGGCGACCACTACTTGTGAGATAGAGAGATTCTTCTGTGGAGTCTGGAAAAGGGTTTTCGAAATCTCCCACGAAGAGGAGGAAAACTTCGACCCAGGCTCGAAGACCAGGTTCTCGAGTACATGGAGAGGAAGGAAGACGAGTTCATTACAAACAGAACCGTGAACCTCACTCGCCTCCATCGAAACTCACAAGAGATTAACAAAGTCACCAGCGCGGAATTTTGGTTGGGGATCTCTTCGTCCCGGCCTCAGCCAAATCACAGTCAAGCTGCCGAAAGATTTTGAATCAGACTGCTATTAGACTCGAAGCGTCCCAGGCAATGAGATACTTCCCTGAGAAGCCTTAAAACTTCAAGATGATTTTCATCCTCAAGCATGGAATGCCGGCTAACCAGATGATGAACTTCAGACCTATGTCACTTCTGGAGATCATTGGGAAGGGTTTTTTTCTTTAGAAAGTTCTCAACGATTTCATCTGTTGGTCCACTTTCTACTGAACAAGGAACATTTTTATAAGATCCCATTTGGTGACTGCCTACTCGGGCGAAAGTGGCCGATCTCTTGTTATAGCCTAATTCTTAGGCTAGATTAAAAAGAATATTTATTCGCAAAAAAAAACAAATAAAAAAATAGGAAAACATGTTTCATACTCTCTTTCTCTCTCATCCATATTCATGCTACATTTGACATATATCAAAACACACGCTTTGCTTCAACATTCTCACAACCAGTAGGTACCTTTTTAGATCCTACGAAAATATATATTTATAAGTTTAGGCAGGACGGCCCGAGGCATAAGCAAACTAAGCGGTTGTTTTGGGCCCCTACTATCGCTTGTAATGTCAAAACGCCATGATAAAACATTTTTAAATAAAAGAAAAACAATGATTTGTAATATAAATGAAATGGTATTACAGAAAAATCGATTTTATATCATTTGTCATAGTTGTGGTGGTGTGGGGGGCACCCAAATGGATTTGGCTGGCCCTAAGTTTAGGCGTAGTTTGATGAGTGAGTGGAGCAGCTCTACGCAGTGCCATATATACAATAACCCAAATCTTATGTTTCCAGGGGACGGTGCCTACAATCGCCCTGTACCCCTCATTAAGGGGATGGGTGACGTTTATTGATTCAGTTGTTTTCTTTTCTGATCTTTCTCATCGTTATTCCCTCTTTTCTGTCCTTATTGCCACACCTGCCCATTGGCATTTCTAAGATAAAAATTGGGGGCGAGCTTAACCTGAATTCCTCCTCCCTCTGAGTGATCGGAGAAAGGGGCCTTGATGATGGTTATCTTACACACCATCGATAGTAAATAAAAGCATGTCGTAAAGGAGTGAGGACCGAGTCTCTCATATCATAAAAAATATGAATTGTAAGTTTTGGACGTCAGCTGAAGTATATACTGAATTTTATAATTATCTTTTATATTTACCTGCATTTTAGACATGTATCATATATGGTACACTCGATCGCAGTGGTTTAAAACTGTTTATATATATTCTATATTATTACACAACTCTTTCAGAATAACAGAATACAAGAATGGATTAAAAAAGAAATATTAACATAACAGGTGTGAAATTTAGGGGTTTCAGCGCCCTAGCCTTCCGTGGGTCCTGCTCCTGGCTAGTGAAGAAAACTCCCACCCCATAAAAGTATCACAAAAAGGAGGATATAGGAGGTTTCCTACATCCGGTCTCGGCCTTTCATGCATCGACGCCGTCATATTTAGTTGCCTCCCAGGACGTTTAACTCGCATCACGCCAGTGCCATTCCTGTTCCCCTATCAGATAAGTAAAATGGTGTGAAAGAGAGAAGATTCAATTGTGGAAATGCGCAGAATCCTTACTGAATCTAAATTGTTTTGTTTTAGGTGTTTGGGAGCAGCCATTTTCTGAGTGGTCCGATTCTGCTTGAGAACCACCTTCGGCCCTAATTGGTCACCACCCCATTGGCTCCTCACCCTTTGCCCTTCAACCTCGCCCTTAACGAGAAAATGACAAGGAGCATTGAAAACCTCCCTGATTTAGTCATGGAATGAATCTTCTCCTTGTTAGAACCTTCCTTCTTAGTTAATGATGTCCAGTTGGTTAACAAACGCTGGATTGACCTTATTTGAGGCTCTTCTGTCTGGAACTCGATCAGGTACGAACATTTTGATCAGGAGAGAATGGGTACCCGTTTCATCCAAATGGTCCTTGAGAAAAGTCGCAATTTAGAACATTTAGTGATCATTAAGTTCCATCCACGGGATTTGTCGCTTTGCTCGACTCTGAAAAAACTAAGCCTACCTCGATCGCAGTCTTTATCTCTACATTCCAGAGACAGAGATGATACTTATAAGTATTATTAGAAACGCCCCACTTCTTCGACGTGTTAAGGTGGAAAAGGAAATAACACAAGCATTGATCGATGCTCTCTCTCCGAGCTGAGGGAATTATCCTCTATTGACCTAAATTTATGCTTCCAAGACCTATCTTTAATCCGACTTTTCCAAAAGTTTTCCAATTTGGAAGTCATTAAGGTTCGAAGTAGGTTCAACTCCCATAAAGCAGCCATTAAAATCAGCCTTGGTCAGCACTTCAGTACCCCAAAGTCTCATTAGGATGATTCCAATTAAGGACGACGACTTTATGCTTATAGCAATATGGACCGCATTGTCCGAGCTGAATCTTGATTGTGAACTAATCAGTGAAAACTCCTTGAAATTGATCCAGAAGATGATATCCTTGACGTGTGTCATCTTAGAACATGCTCTCGAATGAATTTTGAAGATGGTTCTTTTCCTAAACTAAAGAGATTCGGTCTCTTTTACTCAAAGAATATAAAAGATCCTGTCCTCGATGCCCCATCACACAATTACCAAAATCTGGACACTTTGAAGATGGCAAGTGTCAACCCTCTTTTAATTGAGGAATTTCGTCGCTTCCTGCGACGTCGGGGTCAGATACGAGTACCTAAGCTTTCTCGTCCAGAGTTCGATTCATCTCTTCGTATTAGCGACCTTTCAAATTACCTTCCGAGATTAACCTATCTTTAGGTGGACGATTCTTCTACAGTTCCTTCTAATTCTGCGGAGAATTTCATAAATTCCCACCTAATTACAAATGCTATGAATATATTAAATTTTATCTCAGATGTGCTAAATAGAACGACCCCTATGAAAGACAGCCAAAATATTCCCATTTGAGCCATGTCCTTGTACATGGAGGTTGGCTCTATAAAATCCTGATTAGTTACCAATGTGGGTGGTGACTCTAAATGGGATTCTCAATGATGCTTCACACCTTATCATTTCATGGGTGAAAATCTTCCATGGGGACAAATAATACACTATTATCTTAAATTTATAATCTTTATAGTACACCGTTGGTTTCAAAAGTGCGAACAATCCAGGGAGGTTTTTTAATAACGAAACACCCGCACATTACCTCCATTTGCCCCATTCGCAGGTCAGCGGTCACTTTCAAGGTTTAGTCGTCTTTCTTTCCCAAGGGAGATGAAGAACGCAGGTCACGCCCCAGCAGATAGGTGTTCGAGAATCCCCCTCAAGGACTACCTCAAGAACCTGCCCTTTAGCCCAGGTTAGGGTGCTGTGGTTTAAGAAGAGGAACTTAGATGACTCTTGAAGACAAGTGTGCCATCAAAGCATCAACAGCGAAGTTTGTCTTGCCTCATACGTGATCTTCAAGACGCCACCTTAATCGTAAGATGGGTGGGGTCGATCGTAGGAATCTTAAAGAGCACTTTATTTCCTTCCTCTACCTGTAAAGCGGGGGGGGGGGAGGTTCTAGGTGGCACGGATAATCCAAAGGGTCCTTTATTATAATTCCTTATCCCTGATAAGTATCCTAAGGTTGGTTGTTGGCCCCCTAAAGAGTTTTGAGGATGTCCCTGACCAGCCGCCGACCGCCCCTGTAAATAAAACTCCAATCAAAGAAGAACAGATGAGGATGGACCAGGAGGGGCTCCTCAACATGGAAGACGTAAGGATAGATTAAGGAGTTGGACAGCTGTCATTTCCGAGTAGATTCTAAATGGCAGCAGAAACAGATACATTATAAAAGAGGGAGAAGACTAATATGAGATAAAATAGTAAAGAAATAAAAGATTCCTGTGCCAGATAGTTGAAAGGGTCAGGAAACAGGATGATCAGAGAGTGGCGAAATGAGGGCATTTCAGTAGAAAATGGCGACTGAATGGTCCCCTCCACACCAAAACGGCAGCAAGGGGCGATTCGAGGACCAGCCGAAACAAGATGACCGTGGGTCAGTCTTGTGTGGTCGATGCGAACGCGGCAAAGAGCCACCTCTAAGGACCGTAGTCTCTAAAGGCTCGAGGACCAAGAGTGAACAGAATTTTTGATTTTATATAATTTAAAGGATGAACATCCATCCCATTCGTCCTGCCACAGCTGAAAAATATAATCTATTATAGGCAATGTAGAATTATCCGGAGGCACATAATAGACTCAACGGGCCTGCTGATCAGTCCTCTCGTTGCCCAGGACCCCTACATGCCCGTGGACCCAACATAATAGAACTCGATAACGGGACAGCTTCTGGACCAGCAAGTAGCAGATTTCTGCGACAAAGGCATCATGGAAAGCCCTAAAAGAGCAAATTGCCTCTAAAAATTATAGAGTCAGAGAAAATAACAAAATCTTTAAAAGGTAAAATTTGGATCAGTCCAAAAACTAGAAGAAGAAAGGCTGAAAGTTCGGCACTAGAATTAGAAATGGCAGCGGCAAAGACAAAGTTACAAACTCACCTATGTAGTTTGTTTTGTCGTTCTTGTTTTTTTGCCCATCTGGCGACTACCCACTTGGGCATAGGTCGCCGTACTCACAACGGCCTAGTACTAAGGTACATTAAAATAAGAATAGGCAAATCAAAACAAAGAACAGCAACAATAAAAAAAAGAAAAGGGCAATAAGAGGAAGAACGCTCAGGCATCGGGGTGGGAGGCCACATTCGCCAGGCGCAGGAACGTGCAACCTACAAAAAACAACAACAACAAAAGTTAAATAAAGTGGAGGAGGCCAGCCTCCTCCAAAAAGTCATGAAGTCCATAAGTCAATGCGCACGAACCCGTTCTGAGTACAAAGGCAAGCGATAGCGACCCAGCTCATCTCGATACCGGGACAGGTAGGGCCGCTTTAAGCAGCTTCGGGGCTCGTAGCACGAGGAAGAGCGGGACCCCTATCCGTATATATTGTATCTCCCCCCTCCCCCCATTTTCCTTTGTAGAGGGGGAAAAATTATCTGAGGAATTTAAAAGAACTGCTCGTATGGCTGAGAGGACTCAACTAAAAAAGGAGGTTTATTTTGTACGCTTTTTATTCCTTTTTAAAGAACAACACCCTGTACTACTATAAAATCATATCAGACTTATTATACTATGCAGTATGCTCTAGTGAAGTTTTCAATATTTTTCTTATATATACATAGTAATATCATATATAATAATAATATAAAAAATTATGAAAATGAATAATTATTTTGTCTCAGTCTTCTGTGCTTAAGGGAAAATAACTGAATTATTGCTCATTTTTTACATCCCCGCGGGACCCCTGTAAGCAAGGGGCCCGTAGCACGTGCTACATGTGCTACTAGGTTAAATCGGACCTGAGGACAGTTAGCGTGCGCGAATATCACCGGGACATTCCACAAGAATCTGCCAAACAGTTTGGGGGACATTTTTTTTTTTTTTTTAAAAGGGGCTATCTGGCGACTGCACAGTTAGGCATAAGTCGCCCGGTTTGGGGGACAACGCAGTCATCACAATATGGCGCAGGCGAGCGCTCCATCAAATAGCGGTGTGTCCAATTCGGAGACGGCATAAAGTAAACTGAAGCTGTTGTTGTATTGGGAGGTTTATGGGGTCCCTGGGGTCCCTAAGAATAGTCGTAGCACAATGGCACGTAACTTTAGGTTTCCCTCGACCGTCTCCCAACTTCTTTGCTGAGCAGCCCGGAGAGTTGCCCGTAATCCTGCTATGTAATCGGTGTGAGAAAGAGCAGAACGCTACACTGTTCGCCCAGTCCTCGCGGACTTTTTGGTGCTCTCATCAGCGCGCTCATTCCCCGCAATTCCTACATGCCAAGAAACCCAGGAGAAGATAATCTTGACATCCACCCAGCTCCCAAAAACCGTGACGTCAAGGATATCGCGAACCAGGGAATGCGGAGATTCCAATGCCCCGAGAGCAGTCAGGGTGCTTTGTGATTCACTATAAATCACAATCCGATCTCCAAACCGGCACGTCACGTAATCTCCCGTAATGAGGGGTGTATTGCAACCAGCTCGACCGTGGAGACAGACGCAGCGCCTGGCACTTCAGGGGCGCCACCGGCCCGAGAGCTATACCTAGATCTTCAAGGCGTTTACTGGCCTTTCTCGGCGGCATAGACACCGTCGAGATCAGCTGCGAATGCAGAGAGAGCTGTTGGCTTCGAAGGGGAGAAAAGCAAAGTATTAGCCCTATCAGCACCCCATGCACTGAACGTCACGGAGCGAAGAATATCCATAGCGCGGGTACAAGAGACCCTAAGGCTACGAATATGACACTCCCAGGTGAGTCATCGGTAAAATACAAGACCAAGGAAACGGTGCGAGTCCACACCACTTCCGGGCGCACCCCGTCGAGAAACAAGTCTGGGTCAGGGTGAAGCCGTGTATCGCGGCTCAAAAGCACCTCCTTATTGTTGGACAAATAAAACCGAAGCCTGTGTTCTTCGGCATAGCGAGAGACGCGGTCTGATGACTGTTGTAGTTGAAGCTCCAGAGTTGGCATCTGGGCCGCACCAAAAGTGTTCGAAAGGTCTCCTCGTAGAGAATAGCGAGAATATCTTCCCGCAGCACCGAGGTGATGCCGTTGATGCTCAGGGCAAAGAGTGTGACACTGAGGACCTTTCCCTCCGGGACAGCCTCTTTCTGCTCCAGTGGGTAGGAGAAGGCTCCCCCCACCTGTATGCGGAATCGAAGATCTCGCAAAAATTCAGATATAAACATTGGTAGGCGTCCCCTCACCCCCATTGTGTAGAGTGTCTCCATGATAAGGTATCGGCATACGATATAATTAGCCTTCTCCAGTTAGAAAAACCCTGGGGCATAGTGCTATCTACAAAGGGAGTGCTCACAGACGGCATTTCCAGTCGGAGAAGAGAATCCGACGTGGAGTGGAACTTGCAGATGCCGCACTGTGTAGAAGATAGATGACCTCCGCTCTCCAGAAAAAAGGCTGATCTAAAATTTCCCAATTTCTCCATCACCTTGCACATGCAGGAAGTTAGAGAGATTGCGCGGCAACCGGTCGGGGAGAATGATCTCTCCCCGGTTTGCGAAGATCGAGCGCAGTAGCGATTAGGCAAGAGTATGGGAAGATACCCACTACCCAGATTTTGTTGAACAAATCTAAAAGAAAGGCCATGACTCGCTCACCCAGGTGTCGAAGCATGGCGTACGGGACATCGTCCGGAATAAGGGGGGTTTCCGCGCATGAAGCGAGAGCTAAACGCAACTCCCTCAGAGTAAACCTGTCGTTGAATGGTTCTCCGCCTCCAGAGGTGAAGTCCAGTCAGCGGCCTTCCGCAACATCATGATGCGCATTGAATGCTGGCAGAGCAGCATCCCGCCGAGATAATGCGGAGAAAACGGTTGTGAAGGATTCCGCCACGGACGCGGGCTCCGAGATTGAGGTATCATTATTCCTGAGGCGGTGTCTACCGTTCAGGTCTCCGAGCAAGAGAAAGGGCCTCGGCAACCGTCCCCCGTGTCGAATTCGGCTGACGGTGAAATGTACGAGGAAATAACAGTATATCTCATAATCAGGTACAGCTGCACAGCTACTGCCTGAAAGGGAGTATTTAAAGCGAGAAGAACGGAGACATCATGCAGGGTGTAAATCGCGCATCCTCCTGCCCAGCCACCACCCCGTGGTGGTGGGGTCATAAAACCCTTATACCCCACTTGGATAGGGGTCCAGCATGGTCTCCAACAAAAGGATAGCTAACGGGAAGAGGGAGGAGTCCGTGGCAATTACATTGAAGGAATATTCCCTCCAGGCCAAGGTTGGAGAAGATGCGAGGGCCCCTTTCAAAGAGAAGACCCTCATGGAAATGGCCGTACGCTCCCAAAAGGCAGAACTACGGGTGCTGCAGGCCAGACAATGCACTGAAGTCGCTGTCGCCTTCGAAGACTTATCGGCGGAGGTTGGGTTCGCAATTCCAGACTTTACATCCTCCGCCTCGAAACCTTAGGTGAGCCGAGCCGCTTCAAAGGCGGGGTCCCTCTTTGGGAAGATCCACCATCTTCGAGCAACCAAGCCTGCGACTGGGTGCGGGCGAAGGAGTCGAAGCTCCTTTAGTATCGTTCTTCTTTTGGAAGGCAGCTTTAGGAATCCTGGAAGATGGCCTCATGACTATCTTTAGTGGTGTTGCTTCCTGTGAGTCTATCGACTCAGTGGAGGCGCACGGCTGTTTTGACTTACGTGAAACGGTCACGTGGGAAAAGGAACGGGAGCCCTGTGTTAAGCGGGGATTTATGTGAACCCTTTGTGCTGCCAGCATTACCAGGGGAGCATCAGAGCTGGGTATAATCCACACAACTATTCCAAATAGGCGCGAAAACGACCGTGCTTGTAGGCCTTGAGCGGCCAGGAGAAGAGGGTGTCTTTCTTAGCATTGAAGAATAGGACATTCCAGCAGAGCCGGGCACGCCTGGACCTAGACCTTAGCCTCGCGAAATGAGAGACAATCCTGGGAGTGAAGGGCCAGGATTTCCTTCTCAAGAAGATACGCACCACATTGCTTAGACGAAGGTGGCTGCTGCACTCCGCAATTGACATACTTGGCGAAATTCGATTTGGGCTTATCGTGTGCGGCCTTTGAGCAGCTTACACAGAATTCGGGCAACCCCGACTTTGCACGTCGACAGGAGCGATTGGTATGGCCGAAGCGGTGGCAGTAGTAGCACCTCCGCGGCAGTGTCACGAATGCCTTCACGCGGTAGCAATAGCAACCGGCACGCACCGATTTGGGGAGCTTGTCACAGTCACACGTGTCGAAGAGTGTAGGGGTTGATCTCGAGGCTCCTCCTTGTTTTCTCATTATACGCACGACCTTGACCGCCCCATGGTCGGTCATCTCTAAGGTGATGTCGTCTATGGAGTAGTTCACGAGTTCCCTCGTATAAATTACTCCTTTCACAAAATTCATGATAGAGTGAGTCATCACACTCACCGACGTGCCATCATGTGTCCGAAAACGAGTCACCTACGGCTTTCTACCAATCACGCAAGATAAAGCTCCTCTCTGATGAATCATTTTGCTCTTAGCCAACATTCTGCAATCAGTGGAGCATATAAAAAAGAGTTTGAAGCCAGCGGGCTCATAAACGCTAGGAAGCATCTTAATGAGGGGCTTCGACATAATCGAGGCTTGGCTCTGCGCCCTTGTACTATTGGTCTATATCAGGGACTTCCCACCAGGAAAAGCACTGGAGCCGGATGTACGTTCATGGCTTGGTCGCATACTGAAACAGCAGCGGCCCCTTCCATTTCCCTGGCTCCTACGGAGGGAGAGGAACCCCGAGTCTTTTACCTATATTTTTCTTAGAAGAGGAGGGCGGGTAATGAACCCGCTTCTCTCTTCCGCAGGTAGGAGCTCCTACGCCAGATGGGCCAGCAAGATCCTTTTCCGAAATAGAGAAGTTTCTGCTTGTTACAGGATCACCAGACGGGAGAAGAGATCCCTCATCTCCTTGTGAGGCCTCGGGGACCCGTGCCGTTTGAGGAGGAGCTTGCATAGTGGTGTATACTGGTTCTATGCTTTGTACTGAGCACGGGTTCGACTCCATGTAGGATCCTACCATCTGGGGATGGGTCACCTTAGGGACTATGTCTATCTAATGGGGCGCCTACATTTGCACCCCCCCTCCCCAAGACATCTTATCTTTGGCCAGCGAACCGGCGTCCTTTGGGAAAGAGAGGTGGGCACGTACGGTGACCCCTCTAAGCTCATAAAGCGCGCCATCAGGTCTTTGGAGGGAATGGACCGACGGGCCCCTCCTTCCATCGTCCCCCGTAAGGTACCTGGCCCTATCGTACCATTCCCACCGAGAGTGGTCAATGGTTTGACAGCCATCGCATCCAATCGTTTACGTATTGCACTCATTAGTTTTATCTCATACTATAACAGAACACATGTTAAGAGGCTCTCAAAGAGTCCAACTGTGGCCCACCATAATGTGAGATAAAAAGCTTGCTCTAGCTCCCAGCTGATGCCTCTATCATCAGAAAACACCACTCTATGCTCGTTCCCTATGGACTTTACAATGCAGAAGAGGACCAACATCCCCTTGAACCATGTTGCAACAAACATCTCTTACATAACTTAGGCAAAAACACAAAGGTTTACTTTTTCATACAAAAGATTACAAAATTTGGAATTAATAAGTTAAATCTTTTCAATTGTACATGGAATTATTCAAAATGTTGCCATTTAAATGTACACTACTATCAATAAAAGCTTAAGCATGTAGCATCTACATATTTTCACCGCCGCTTTATTTAGGAACCTTTTTTTTTAATACTTTCAGTTACAGCAGCATTCCTTGCTTTTTGTATAGGATTTATAAAGAAAAGTGAGATTTTTCTTTAGAAATCCACAAGTTACAAACTTAAATCATATTTAAGACTCACTAACTAAAGGGTCTGACCTACAAGGGAATGCAAGATAGCTACCATTGATACCATGCAAACAAATGGAAGGCAAAGAAAAAAATAATAAAATTACCTTTTTGTGTGAGCTAAATTGGGTCATTATTTCATAAGAACCACCAAATATTTCTTCTTGATGTATTAATCACTAACTAAAGGGTCTGACCTACAAGGGAATGCAAGATAGCTACCATTGATACCATGCAAACAAATGGAAGGCAAAGAAAAAAATGGCAGTGCATTGAATGCTAGCAGAACAGTATCCCGGCTAGAGAATGTGGAGAAAGCGTTCGCGAAAGATTCTTCCACGGACGCGAGGTCCGAGATCGCGAGATGTTGCCCCGAATTCTTTTGACTCGCCTCCACACCTCTACTAGAGGGGTCTTTCCCGTTAAGTGAAGCAGCGGGCGTGCTTCGAAATATACCAGAAACTAGTTCTAGCCCGACAAAATTCACCGACAGCGAAATCAATCGGGTGGCGCTTATAGCCCATGTAGGCATAACTCTTCTGTTTGAGGGTTGTCTCACACTCGGCTGATCACCACGAGAGTGGTCGGCGCGCAAAGACGTTCTGGGAATAGTAATCAGGCCCGCGGCGATAAAGTTGCCGGAATAGAACTCAACGATCTCATCTACTGACCTAAACTCCTCGACTGACATAGATAATTCAGTCATTTCCTGAAATACAGGCCACCGCGCTGGCTCCAAGCACCACCGAGGTGGGCTCTCAGGCGGCAGCGGCCCAGGAAATGGTATTTGAATGGGAAAGTACATTCCAGCTGACGTGGAAATGTACGCAGAAATAACAGTATACACAATGGAGGCCATTGACCACCCCCCAATCAAAATCAGGTTGTGCATCTGGAGAGCACAGAGATAGATCAAGGTAAGAAAATGAAACGGTTGTCAGGGCAGTGATGCGTAACCTAATCCACATTTAAGACACCTATCTCAAGCTCTTCAATCAGATCGTCAAGGACTGTTACCTGGGATTTATTGAGTAGTCTCCTCAGAGATGATGCCTGCCATTCAGATCTCCAAGCAAAAGAAGGTGCCTCGGCAACCTTGCCCCTACGCGGCGGAAGTCCCCCACGTCGAAGTTAGCTGACGGGGGAATATACGCAGAAATAACAGTATACCTCCTATCCAGGTGAAGCTGCACAGCCACTGCCTGAAAGGAGGTATCTTAAGTGAAAAGAAGAATGGAGACATCATGCCGGCTGTTATCCGCGCATCTTCCAGCCCGGCCCCCTTTCCGTCGTGGTGGGGTCGCAAAACCTTTATACCCGGGAGGGTGGGCAGGGGGCACGCACCTAGCATGGTTTCCTGCAGAGAAAAATGGCTAACGGGGAACGGGACGAGCCTCTGCCGCTCCACCCAGTTGTTCCAGAGTCCGTGGCAATTCCATTGAAAGAATATACCCTCCAGGCCTAGCTAGAAGGAGACGCAGGGGCCCTCTTCGAACAGAAGACCCTCACAGAAATGGCCGTACGCTTCCCGGATGCAGAAACCAGGGCGCCGTTTGTCAGACAATGCGATGTCGCCTTCGAGGACTTATTGAGGGAGGTTGGGATCGCCCCCAGTGTCTTTTACTCCCTCTGCCTCGAAGCCTTAGGGGGGCGTTGCGACTTCGGGGGCGAGGGGCCCTCTTTTCGAGGATCCACCGTCTGCTAGCCACCCAGCCCACCACTAGGCGTGGGCAAAGGGGCCGAAGCTCCTTTGTTGCTCTCCTCCTTTCTGGGGGCAGCTTTAGGAACTCCGGTTGATGGCCTGGATCAACTTCAGGGGTGTTGCCTCCTGTGAGTCTAACGACTCGGTGGAGGTGCGTGGCCGTTTTGCCTTACGGGAAACGGTCACGCAGAGGTGAGATGGGAGCCCTGGTTCTAGCCGGGGCTGGTTGTGAACCCTTTGTGCCGCAAGCTTTACCGGGGAAGCGATTGGGTTGAGTAGAACCCAAAGAAGGGCTCCGAATGGGCGCTGAAACAACCGTGCTCGTTGGGTTGGATGGGCCAGGAGTGAGGGTGTCTCTTAGCATTGAATCTTAAGACGTCCCAGGCGGACCCGGGCCCACCAGGTCCAAGTCTTTACCCTCGCGGAATGAGAGACGATGTTGGGCCTGAAGGAACGGGATTTCTTTCTCAAGGAGATACGCACCACATTGCTTCGAAGAAGCGGGATGCGGCTCTCCGCAATTGACATACTTGACCACACACGATTTGGACTTATCGTGTGCACGTCTACATGTGCGATTGGTATTGCCGAAGAAGTGACAGTAATAGCACCTCCGCGGCAGTGGCACGAATGCCTTCACCCGGTAGCGATCCCAACCGGCATTCACTGACTCAGGGAGCTTGTCACAGTCGAACGTGACAAGGAGTGTAGGGGTGGGTCTCGAGGCCCCTTCCCTGTTTTCTGATCACACCCTCGACCTTGACCGCCCCGTGGTCGGTCAGCTCTAGTGATATCTTCTATTATGGAGTAGTTCACGAGTTTAACCGCATAAACTACTCCTTTCAAAAAGTTCATGGTAGAGTGCAGCGTCACAATCACCGGGGTGCCATCAAGTGTCCGAAGATCACTTATCTTGGCCGCCTCGGAGGGATCTATCGCATTCACCAGAAAACTCCCGTCCTAGAAATCGGCCACCTTCGGCTCTCTACCAATCACACTAGCTAAAGCTCTCCTCTGATGGATCATGTTGCTCTTAGCCAACATGCTGCCATCGTTGGAGCGAATAACTAAGAAGCGTTTGAAGCCAGCGGGTTCGAAAACGCCGCGTAATCTCTGAATGAGAGGCCCCGATGTAATAGAGGTTTTAGTCAGGGGCTCTACACTTGTGGGAGCAGAGCCTGGTAAGCGACCCAGGCTTGGTCGCTTACCGAAGTGGCAGCAAACCCATCTGTCCCCGCAGCCCGAGAGGATGGAGAGGAAACCCGAGTCTTTTTTTATTTTTAGAAGAGGGCGGGTAATGAACCCGCTTCTCCCCTCCGCCGACAGGAGCCCCCACCCCCAAGCCGGATGGACCGGCCTCAGCAAGGTCGTTCCCTGAGATGGAGAAGGTCCTGGCAGTAACAGGGGCACGGGTCGGAGGAGGAGACCCCTCCCCTCCTTGTACTGCTTTGGTATCCCAAGCCGTTTGAGGAGGCCCTTGCATAGGGGCGAACTAGAGTTCGGTGCTTAGCGCCGATCCCGGATCCGCTCACAACGAAGGCCCTACCGTTTGTGGCTGGGTGTCTCAAGGACCATGTCTATCTCGGGGGAGCCTCAAGTTGGCCTTCCCCCACCAGGACATCACAGGTCCTATTCGCAGTGGTGTCACAAGTCGAGTCTGGGGAGGCAAAGGCCTTGACCCCCGCTAGATTTAATATTCTAGCCAGCGGGTTTTTTGAGGGAAGTGACCGAAGGGGCCTGGCTTCTCTCTTTTCCCTAAGGGGGTTTACCCTACCGAGCCACTTCAATGGGGAGCGGTTACCTATGGGTTGCCTGCTAGCCATCGGGGCAGTCCCCTTGGAAAGTAAATGGAGGAGTGCCGCTGGAAACAGGGAGCTTCTCGAGGGCGGCTCCGACGATGGACGAGGGGAAATTGAGGGAAGATTTTTAATTTTCTCATCATTGGCCATGGTGACCCTATTTTTTTTACGGGAAGCAAACGCTCTCACCCTTTGCAGTAGCCCGCCCTGTAAGAAGTGCATACGGGGTTGGTAGAGGCAGGTGTGCAGCCATTTAAGGCCACCCTTCCCGCCTGGTTACCTGGCAGCCCTTCAGCATTGTGGCTCTACCTTGGGCATTGCGTAAAAAAATAGATAGCTAAGTGAGAAAGAAAGAGGATGTGAGGAAGGTATGTGTGGGGATGAAGCTTGTTGTTAAAATCCCACCATCCCAAACCAGAGCTCAGGGGTTAGGGAACATTGCCCCCTTCCCGCTCCGGGATAGTTGGGTGAGAAGAAGGTCAGCACCTACTTTGAGAAAATAGTGGCTGACCAGAGAAAGTTGTAAGAGAGGTTGTAGGGAAAGTGAGGAAGTATGGGAGGTAACAGACATCAACTTGACGCTCATCGGGCAATTGGAGGTAGATCCCATTGATATCTCTCATTATTTATAGTCAGTCCAGAAGGCGGACCTGATCCTAACCATGAAGGCATTGTTAGGATCAGAAAAATGCGTGTCTGTCATGCAGTCCTTGTCTTTGCTAACCTCATTCCCTGCAATCTTCACTTACCCAAGCACCAAGTCGAAGATAATCCCAACATCTGACTAATTTGATGCAACAAGGCTATTTGTGAGTCTCTGAACCTAGTATAATATGTTATCTCTCATACCAGATGTGTATTGAAACCAGCTCACCTGTGAAGATATACAGCATCTAGTAGAACCCTGCTGACTTCAAACAGCGAGGATTGGGCATGGAAGCCATCCTCATGTTGGGACTTGTAGCCATCCATGTATACTAGCATGGCTTCAGCATGAAATGAAGTGTTCTGGCGCTCAATGAAGTTTGGGGAAATGGTGTGGCAAGAGTCAAAGGTGGTACCATTAAAGGTGATGTCTTGGGCACAACCAGAGTGACTAGAGGGCTAAGGGGTAAACTAAGCATTTTGTTTCCCAACCTTAAATCAAAAAGGGCTTAGGCATAAAACATGGATGTGCATAAAACCACATAATGCACAGTGCAGCACAAGTGGCATCTTCCCAGCATTGACTAGCAAGCTGTCAAAAAAGGACAGGCAGAGGCACCAATCTCCAGATTGAAAGTGGTGCGGTGGATCGCATTTACATTTCACAATTCATGCGAACAAAGGAATGATAAAACAAAGCCACAACCCTAAGAGCACCCCACTGATGAATGTGAGAGAATGAGGATTATGAATGGCACAGGTACATGATGCTCTAAAGCTGTCAATATAGGCCTCAAATTGAGGAAGTGGTTGAAAACAAGATCAAGGAAAGGTAGGAATCCAACACTTCTAGGAAACCCCTGTTTTAGAAGAATCCAGGGTCAAGGTGGAGCTATAAATTGTAGCAGAAGTGCACTACCTGAAGCTATGACAAAGAAAACCTATGCAATTTTGCATAGGGAGAGATCCAGTTCAATGCTTGTTGGAGTTGATGTTCCTGAGTTGGCCTCTGCTCAGTACTAAAAAAAATTGAAATCTGTACTTAGAGAATAGCCAAAACACATTTGGGCATCACTAAGGTGATACCATTGATTGACAGGGCAAAGAGTGTAACACAGGACACTTCCCTATGGAATGCCCTCTTCCTGCCCTATTAGGTTGTAGAAGCCTCCCCTGTACACTAAATCAATGATCTCATAGAAATTCAGATATGAAAATTGAGATGCATCTACTCGACCCCATCATGTGAAGGGTCTCCATGATACCTGCCATAAGCTTTCTACGAATCAAAAATCACCGTGGCATAGAGCTATAAATGGAGGAATGTGGTAGAGTGATGTCTCTCCAGTTTGCAAAAGGAATCTGGGAGGATGCGCTTCTGTCCAGATCCTGTTGAATATATCTATAAATGAGATGCCTCACTCATTTAAAGAATGGCATATAGAACATTGTTAGCACAATGGCCAGTGTCCGCACAAAGCTATAGCAGAGTAAAAATCACTCAGTGACATCACAACATTTATTGAAAGCTGGTGGAGCAGAATCAAGGCTAGACAATGTGTAGAGTGCAGTTGCAAATGACAGTTACAAATGCAGCATCAGAGTAAGCAGTCTGATTCTCCTGGAGAATGAGATGGAGAGCCTTGCAAATATTTACTCCAAATCCTTTTGACTTGCTCTTGCATCTTTAAGCGAGGAGTCTTCCCATTCGGTGAAGACCCGTTAGGCTCATTCTCCCCCCCCCTTTTTATAGCTTTTGACCCTGGATATTAAGAAACATCGACGCATCTTTAGAGTGCATACTTCTGGACATGCATCTGGCCTGATGAATGGTATCTGGTCAGCTCCGATCACCACATTCTAAAAGAAATTCGAATATCATTTCCTCATTGTTGTTTTTCTTTTCTTCTGTCATTTGATGTTGATAGCCAGCATTTTTGCATTTTCCTTGGACAAGTTCGACCAAACCTTCTTCAGATGCTGAATTGAACCAAAGATTATCCGCCTTCCCCAAGGCAGGTACTGTGTGAAATCCACTGTTAGTGGATTTGGTGTCATAACAAGGGCAGTAAGAATTATCTGTAAGATCTCAATTTCAATGTCAGGTAATTTTAATAACTTTCCTTCAGTGTGTAAAGGTGGACCAAACACTAACACAGCTAAAATCTCTGAAGTACTTCCAGGTTCACTGCCCCGAAGGCTTTTGAGAAACATTCCATTCTGGTAGCCAGAAGGGCTCTATAAAAAAAAAACCATTCTGGTTTAAAGAGGCTTAAACCTGGACATGCCAGTTAGTTCACCACAGGTAATATCGTCCACATCGGCCACTTGTTCTGCTACAGCTGGAAAATATTAATTGGTTTTACATTGTTCTTGTTTGTGCTGCAGTCTCATTCTTCTCAGTGGTTTCAACCATGCTTATCCTGGTACTGAGATAGGTAAGGTGCAGAGGAGCGCTCCATCTAATAAAGGTGGTGCACCATGCAAATGTCCCCAGATGGAAGACAAAAAAAATAACTTTAAGCTGACGCAGCATTAGGGGCATATCTGCAGGAACCATCACTTACACTGGCATTCAACTAAGGGTACTTTCAACAATATCCTATCTTATTTGCCAGGCGGCCCAGAAGGCTGACCTGATTCCTACCGTATTGTCAGTATGAGGAATAGAGAAACGCTGGTTGGTAATTGAATCCTCACTGACTCTTTGGAGCCCTCATTCCCTGCAATCCCTACATGACCAAGAACCAAAATCTGCCTGGCTGACAGTGACTTTGGTGCCATAGATACTGCAAACTATAGTGTGCAGAGATTTAAATGGCACTTTGTGAGTCTCTGATTTGGGCACAATACTGAGGTGGTATTGCAACCAGATTAGCCGTGAACACAGACGCAGGACAGGGTAGAGCCCAGCTAAGTTCAAACCCCAAGGGGAAACAGCATGGATGCTAACCCCTTTGTTAGACTTGGAGCTATCTGTGTAGACTGGCAACAGATCCAGCATAAAACAAAGTGTGGTTCAAAAAGACCAGATACAGTACTCTAGTTGCAGCGGAAACAAGCATGGTAACAAATCATTAAAGGTGCTACCCTCCAGGGTGGCCTCCTGAGCAGAAACAAACATATAACTGGCCTAACAACTACACCAAGTTCTTGGAGTGTTTCATATTTCTAAAACCCAAAGGCTTAGGTTAAAAGTGCAGTTTCATTGGCAAAGGATCCATCAAGATCAGCCAGAGATGCAATGAGAACTGTTGTCAACTGAGGGAGAAACCAGGCTCGTGTATACAAAGAACATAATGCATTGGCAAGAGGCAGGTGAAGGGGCATACATCTTCCACCAATTCTTGCTCAGCTATGGATGCATTAAACAAGCATCCTTGAAAAAGCAAAAGCAGGGTGATAGATCTATTAAAACCCCAAGTATTTGAATCTTGTGGGACAAAGTATGTCCATGGCGTGGATACAAGAGACCCTATGTCTATGAATATGGGCCTACCAGACTAGGAACTGGTAAAACACAAAACCAGGTAACAAGTCTGGTTCAGGTGAAGCCATGATTTGCAACAAAAGTGCACTACCTTAGTCTTGGACAAAGAAAACAAAGCTATGCACTTGTTCATAGTAAGATATGCAGTTCATTGCTATTCGAATCAGTACTTCAAAGTTGGCACTGGGCTACACCAAAACAGATCAATAGGTCATCTTCATATGAGATGATACCGTTGATGGCAATGGCAAATGTGAGTTTGATGAACTTTTCTGTGGGATGCCTTCTTTTTGCCATATTGGACAAAAGATGACCCTTTCCATCTCTATGTAGAATTGATAAGCTTTTAGAAATTTAGATATGATATTTTATTTTAGGAGCCCATCTGGCAAAGGGCTACTTGGGCATAGGTAGCCGTACTCGACCTAGTCTATTACTAAGCTATATTACAAAACAATTAAAATGGGCAAATAACAATAAACAAATTACAGAGGCTAAAATAAAGAGCAAAAAGGCAAGAAGGAAGCGCGTTCTGAGGTCGGCCTGTCTCCCCATGGCGCAAGAACCTACAACAATGTAAAATAAAATGGAGGATGTCAACAGATTAGTGGGCATGATCCCGCCCCACGTAAAAGGGACACGGGTTAGCGACCTCGCCTATCTGGGTACCGGGACGGATAACGTGCGCGGAAATCGCCCAGACTGGGACATTCAACAAGAATATACCAAACAGTCTGGGGATAAAGGCATTAGAAAAAAAAAATAAGCGCTGATCTGGCGACTGCATACTTGGGCATTAGTCGCCGTATTCAACACTGCCTAATACTAGCCATCTTTAAAATAAGATGCAAAAAAAGAAAAGGAAAAAAGAAAAAGGCAATAGGCAGGAAGCAGGCTCCGAAGATTTCAGTGCCCCGAGAGCACTCAGGGCACTTTGTTAGTCGCTATAGATCACAATCTGGTCTCCAAACCGGGCACGTCGCGTAATCTCCCGTACCGAGTGGTGTATTGCCAACAGCTCGGCCGTGAAAACACGGGCATCGACTGACAGAGCCACGCTGACTTTTAACAGGAGGGATACGGCGTGGAAGCCGACCCACTCTTGGGAATTGGAGCCATCCATATACACTGGCACGGTTCCAGCGTGACACGAGGTGTGCTCCAAACAGATCGAACGCAATACTCCCGCCGCTGAGAAGCCGTGGGAGCAGCGGTGTGGCGACAAATAGCCAAATGTGGTACCCTATAGGGTGGCGTCCTGGGCAAAACCAGGGGCGCCACCAACTCCAGAGCTATACCTAGCTCTCGAAAGAGTTTCTTAACCGTAAACTCAAAGGACTTCGAGTAGGACTGGCGTCTCTCGACAGCATAGGCACTCTCCAAATCAGCTATGGATGAAGCGAGAGCTGTTCGCAACTGAAGGAGGTGCCGGGCTCGCGCGTAAAAGGGAATAATGCACCGTGTACAGGGTAGAGCGAGTGGCATCTGCCCAGCGTCGACTAATAGGCTCTCGATGGGGCAAGTGCGGAAGGGACCGGTCGACAGGCGAAGGCAAGAGAATGAAAATCGCCCCTTTCTTGAAGATTTCCAAAGTCATTGACGCTGAACCTTCGCTCGTGGGCCCAAAATAGAGAAAACGACCATTACTCGCTAGACATAATTGAATATAAAAGCGCTACTACTTATCGTACGGAAAAGATTTAGATATCAATTTGAAGGGTATATGATATTCCACGCGCTCTAACTGGAGAGGTTTGGGCCCAAATGTATGGTTTTAGTGCACATTGTGCCGATTATGCAACACAGTAACCACGCTGTCTTGGTTGTGCTATGATAGTTTTTCGAAAGATAATCTCAAGTTCTATCTAGAGGTATAAGGTTTATACGCGAAAGAGTGGTGACTCATGTCGATATGGCTCCTTGAATTTAGGTGGTGGGCCAAAAAATCAAGTCAAAGTCAATTCAGCGACCATGACTACATAATTGCCCAGACGAACCTACCAAAAATTATATATAATTTTGTATGTAAGACAGAGTTCTGAAAGATAATGTCATTCCAAAAGGTTATCTTGAAGTATATGGAGTTAGTCTCGCTCAACTACCTGTGAAAATCTGAAATGGGCAAATTTCGGAAGTTTGATCGACTTTATCTCAAGACCTAATTGACTGATCCTTAGTGAGTCTTCGATTTTCGATAGTGCGATAATATAACCATCGCTGGCCGTACTACTAGCTCACTATCTTAATTTAATCGCGCTTGTTTGTAGAGGACACTCAAGATCCACCTATACACACTCGGTTTACGTAATTTAGTGCATTTCCATCGATAATTTCTGGTCGATATTATCGGGTGAAAAATATTGGCCGAGGTTTTCGAGAATATCTCGGGAACTAACCGGCCGGTTTGAAGGAAACCAACTGATTGTAAAGGGGAAGAAATTTAACATCCTTTTATATACAGCGTATCAATGTCATCGTGGTGCTGACCACTTTGAGGAACAACAGACCAGACGGCGAGGATAGCGTCGCCAACAGCGCCATGAGGGGGCGCTCCGGCACCCTTAGCCGCCGGTGCCATGGGTGTGGCCGTCAGTGTGGATCGCGCATTGGCCTTCACATTCATCGTCGCACCCATCGTCGGAGACCGCCCCGAGGACATCCGTCATCATCGACCTCGATGACTTCCTAAAGCAAGTAAGCATCAATTTCCTATTCGGGCTTTGGCGATATCCCGCAAACTGTGTTGAAGAAGGATGGGGTTCTCGTGCTGCCCCCCTTAAAATGTTCCATCTTTCCATAGCCTCTAGTTGAAGTTGAAGCCTCTAATATTTCTTCTCTATATCTGCTGGTTTTTAAGATAAACCTGCAAATCGAACTCTTTAAATACTAGTTATCTCAAAGTTATTTTACCCAACGTATTTCGGCAACTTATTCGATAGCGAACGCAACATTGTTAGTTTTAGATTATAAATTTTAATTATTTGTGTATAGTAAGTAGTTAAATTAAAATCATATAATTAAATAAATAAATTAATCCTCATCTCTTTGGTGAAAGCCTTATAGCTATACCTCCATTACTTAATAAGGTATTAGGTAAAAACTCAAAACCCAGTTTTATCCTGAAAAACAATCAGGCGTTTATGAATTATCTCGGCAAAATCGCCTTAGTCATCAAAAAGCAGAGAGAAGGAATGGGAAGTTTTTATTTTCGAATATAACGCTTATTTTGAACCTGAGGGACCCTGCAATGGATTATCTGTTAGACCCCCTTAGATGGCAAATCCTAATCTCTAGTTAAGTTATAAATCACTTAGGTGTCCGATGAAACTGTCCGGAAAAAAAATAGATTTAATCCCGAGCGGACGCTAAGATGTTCAACCCATTTTTTTGAGTTCGAGGCAAGGTTTGCCCTGTAAAATAAAACTAAGTTTTAGCGTATTTGATATCATTAAACGCTGGTATTTACGTTCTTCAGGGCAACGTAAGAAAACCCACCCTTTCTCGAATACTACCAAAGTTATTGACGCTGAACCTTCACACGCGGGTCCAAAAACCCGAAAACGACCCTTACCCGGTACACATAATTGAATATAAAAATACTACTACTTATCGTAAGCAAAAAAAAATAGATATTAATCTGATAGTAAGATGATCTCCCATACGATCTATCGGAAGTTTTGGCCAAGACGTAAGATTTTTGGGCACATTTTGCCGGTTTTGAAGAATAGAGAACACGCTGAGCTGGTTCTGCTATGAGTGTTTCTAAGAGAATCTCAAGCTCTATATAGAGGTAGAGGGCTTACGCGCGAAAGAGTGATGGCTGATCTCGATATGGCTCTTTGAATATGGGTGGTGTGATAAAAGAATGGAATCTAATTCAATTCAGCGACAATTAATACATTATTACTGTCGGGGAATGGTTACCCCCCCCCCCTCCCGTCCACTCTTGGTGCCGTCACAAGGCGGTTACCGCAAAGACATCCGTCGAAGGCATCGGCGGGTTCAGTGCTTAACCGCAGTGTGGCACAACTCAGTGCCATGAAAGACCCTAAAGATCAAAAAGGTAAGATCTCCCCCAAGAGAGTGAGATCCAGTTTCACGTCAAATAAGAAATTGGAGACGTGTTTCTCCCAATCTCGAAGGCTAACGAGGAGCCGATGTTTGACTTCGTGTGAAAAACCGTTTAGAAAAAGAACTCTCCTGGGGCCGTCCTCAAGCCCCCCCTTCCTTGCCACTCCCCCAGTGGGGTGACGAGGTATAAATGAGGAACTCTGAGGAAAATCGGGGTAGTATACGACAGTCTCTAGGTGACGAAGTCCTCGGATCAAACCGAACTACCGAGACTAGAGAGGTAGAGTACTTGGCTCGCCAGACCAAGAAGTACCCTGCAAGAGAGGCAGGGCTACCTACCTTAAGGGGCTAAGAAGAAGCTCATCCTCGAGCTAAGTCCCTGGTTATCAAACCAAACGATAAGTTAACTTTGGTAAGTTCAACTTACTCTCGCCAGAGAGACTCCTCATATCCTGGTGCACCTTAAACACCAGGGGTATTCCTCGTCCTAGAGGAATTAAGAAGAAGAAGGAAAAGGCTCCCCCTCGAGCCCGTTATTCGGTGGCCACACCGAACTCCTAAGTTAACTTGGTGAGGAACCAAGTTGAAGTTGTTCTCCTCAGAGAAATCTCCCTCCGTTATACTCGCCCTTGAGGAAGAATGGAATTAAGAAAAAGCTCATCCTCGAGCTAGTTCCGGGTTACCAAACCGAACGTTAAGTAATTTATTCTCGCCAGAGAAACCCCCCTCCGTTATCCTCGCCCTTGAAGAAGACCCTCTCCGAGTTCAGTCCTCGTCCCTAAGGAAATAAGTAACGAAGGAGAAAAGCTCCTCCTCGAGCTCGTTACTCGGTGATCTCACCGCACTCTAAGTTAACTTGATTTAAGAACCAAGTTCGACTCACTCTCGCTACAGAGACCACGTTTGCCTAGGTGTTGCATAAAGCACCGCATTGGTCCTCGTCCTTGAAGCCCCCCCCCCTTGGAAGAACGTGTGGACCCCCCCCAGCTGCTACCCTCGCCAAAACGACCGTGGAATTTCGCCCATCTACATCTGGACACACGGCACGCGTCGTGGGTCAATAACATTTCTGAGGCCTTTAAACTCCACATGAGTCCGTAAGCCTAATTCTTATATTATTGTTTTGTGTAGAGAAAACGTTAACCAATTTTTTTGGGTAAACTAATTTAACTAATTTTTGTTTAGGATAATATTTAGAGTATTACTGTAGTTAATGTCTAAATGATATGTATTCAAGTGATAAAGGTAAAATATAAGTTTATTTTGTGAATTAGTGGGCGTTTCTCTTATATCCTTGCGTGGTTCGTAACGGCTCTGTTCGTTAAGATATTCTATAATATCAATAGGTTAGACTCACTTAGCACTCTTAGAGAAAGAACAAAAAAGCGGGGGGAATTCTACGACAATTACCAAGAGGAAAATACTAAAAAAATAGAATTTTGTAGCTAAGACAGTATTATGACGGATGCCTTCATTCAGAAAGGTTATATTGAGGTTATATGGACTTATTCTCACTTAACTACGAGTAAAATTCCAAATGGGCAAATTTAGGGAAGTTTGACCGGCCGTATATCCGGAACTATTTGACTCATCTTTAGTGAGTCTTCTATTTTCGATAGTACCATAATATAACCATGGCTCGCCATACTGTTAGCTCGCTATTTAATTTAATCGCGCTTAATTTTAGAGGAAACTGAACATAAACCTATATACTGTAGATTTATGTAATTTGGTGCATTTCTAACGATAATTTCTGGTCGAAATTATCGGTTGACGAATACGGCCGAGGTTTAGTGAATATCTGGGGAAATATCCTCATATTTGAACGAAACCAACTGATTAAAAAGCGAAAGAATTTTACCATCCAATTATATACAGAGTATCGATGTTGTCCCCAAATTGTGATTTAAATTCATGGTTTTATGTTTCTTTTTCGGGTTTTCGGCCATATCCCGCAAACTATGTGTGTGGTGCCCGTAAATCAAACTTTTAAAAACTAGTAATCTCAAATTTCTTTTACCCAACGTATTTCGGTCACTTATTCGATAGCCAACGGTATTGATTTCCCAACATTATTAGTTTTAGATTTTGACATTTTAATCATATGTCTATAGTTAGTAGTTAAATTATTATTATATAATAAATTAATCCTAATCTTATCGGTGAAAGTCTTATAGCTCTACTTTTATTACTTAAGAAGGTGTTAGCTAAAAACTCAAAATCCGGTTTCTCTTGAAAAACATCTGAGCATTTAAGAATTATCTCGGCATAATCGCCTTAGTTATCAAAAAGTCAAGAGAATAAGTGAAAAGTTTATATTTTCACATATAAACCTTATTTTCGACCGGAGCGACCAGGCAATGTATAATGTGTTGTGCATCGTTAGATGACATTCTAATCTCTATTGAAGCTATAACTCCCTAGGTGTCATCTGAAATTTTCAGGGAACAGATTAGATTTAAATCGTAGCCAGCGCTAAAATTTTCATCTCGATTTTTGAGCTTCAAGGCAAGGTTTGTCCATTAGAATAAAATTGAATATTAGCGTATTTTATATCATTATACGCGGTTATTTACGTTCTTTAGGTTGGCGTAAGAAAATCCCCCCCGTTCCGGAAGATTACCAAAGTTTTTGACCCTAAACCTTGGCCGCGGGTGCAAAATCACGCAAACCACCTTTACCCGGTACACATTATTGAATATAAAATCGCTCATAGTTACCATACGGAAAAAATTTGGATATCAAACTGAAGGGAATCTGATATCCCACCCGGTCTAATCGGAGGTTTCGGTCAAAACGTATGGTTTAGGGTACATTTGGCCGAATTTGGATCCCAGTAACCAACCTGACACTGTTGTCCAAAGAGAATCTCAACCTTTAGCTAGAGGTATAGGGTTTATACACGAAAGAGTGGTGGCTCATCTCGATATGGCTCTTTGAATAATATAACGATCACTGGCCGTACTATTAGCTCGCTATCTTAATTTAATTGCGCTTAACTTGAGACGTCACTCAAGATACAACTATACACACTCTGTTTACGTAATTTGATGCATTTCCATCCATTAATTCTGGTCGATTTTTAAAATATTGGCCGAGGTTTTCGCAAATATCTCGGGAACAAACCGGACGATATAAACAAAACCTAACTGATTGTAAATAGGAAGGAATTTACCATCGATTTAAATACAGTGTATCAAAATTGTCCCATAATCCTTGTTTTTATGCAGGGTATATATTTCATATTCGTTTTTTTTTGCGATATCCTGCAAACTATGTGTTGTAGAAGGATGTGGTTCTCAGAATTTTTGCCTTATAATGTAGCCATCTTTCATTGCCTCTATACTTTCTTCGCTATATCTGCTGTCTTTTTACATAAAGCCTGCAAATCAAACTCTTTAAAAACTAGTAATCTCGAATTTCTTTAACCCAAGGTATTTCATGACTTAATTGATAGCCAACGGTATTGTCTTCGTAGTTTTAGATTTTGAAACTTTAATTATTTGTCTATAAGAATATTAAACCTTACTGGGGTCAAGGCTTGTGCCTTCCCACACGTGACTAATGACAATGCTGCCAACGGGACCTGCGATGTCCTAGGGGGAGGATGGCCAACTTGAAGCCCCCTCCCTGAGATAGACATGGTCCTTGAGGCAACCCAGCCTCAGATGGTAGGGCCTTCAATAGAGCGAATCCGGGCTCAGCGCCGAGCACCGAACCCGAATTGGCTGCTATGCAAGGTCCTGCTCAAATGGCTTGGGTTTCCAAGGCAGTAAAAGGACGGGAAGGATATAACTTCCGACCCAGGCCCCTGCGACTGCCAGCTACTTCTCCATCTCGGAGAAGGACCTTACTGAGGCCGGTCCATCTGGCTTGGGTGCTCCTGCCGGTGGAGGGGAGAAGCGGGTTCATTCCCCGCCCTCCTCTCTTAAAAAGAAAAAAAATAGGAAAAAGACTAAGAAGACCCAGGGCTCCTCTCCATCCGCGGGAGATGCGGGGGCGGATGGATCTGCTGCCACATGGGTAAGCGACCAAGCTAAGATCGGCACATCCAGCTTCTCTGCCCCCCCCCCGGGTTCAGAGCCCCTGAATATGAATAAGACTAAAAGAGCGCAGGGTGGAGCCACGATAACATCGGGGCCCCTCATTCAGAGGTTACCTGGAGTTTTCGAATCCGCTGGCTTCAAACGCTTCCTCGTTATTCGCTCCACTGATAGCACCATGTTGGCCAAGGGCAACATGATCCATCAGAGGAGAGCATTAGCTAGTGTACTTGGTAAAAAGCCGAAGGTGATCCGTTTCCCGACGGGAGCCTTCTGGCGAATGCAGCGGTTCCCTCCGAGGGGGCCAGGATAAATGCTCTTCGGATACTTCATGGCAACCCGGTTAGTGTGACGCCGCGCTCTACCATGAACTTTGTGAAAGGAGTAGTTTATGCGATTGAACTCGTGGACTACTCCATATAGAACATCACCTTAGAGATGGCCTACCATGCGGCGGGCAAGATCGAACGTGTGATGAGAAAACAGGGAGAGGCCTCTAGACCCACCCCTACACTCTTCATCACGTTCGACTGTGCCAAGCTCCCTGAGTCAGGGCGGGCCGGTTGGTATCGCTACCGTGTGGAGGCATTCGTGCCACTGGCGCGGAGGTGCTATTATAGTGACCACTTCGGCCATACGAAACGTTCATGTAGACTTGCAAAGTCGTAGTCACCTGAAGTATATGTATATTTCTCCAAGGCCGCACACTATAAGTCCAAATAGTGTGTCTCCAAGTGTGTCAATTGCGGAGAGCCGCACCCCGCTTCTTCAAAGCAATATGCTGTATATCTCCTTGAGAAAGAAATCCTTGCCGTTCAGGCACAGGATCAATCTCATTACGCAAGGTTAAGGACTTGTTCCTGGCAGGCCCGGTTCTGCCTGGGACGTATTACGCCTGAATGGTTAGAAAGACACCCTATGCACCGGCCCATCCAGGCCAACGATTCGGAGCACTTCTGTGGGTTCTACTCAACCCGGGCGCTCTCCTGGTAAAGCTGTCGGCAGAAAGGGTTCCCCCCCCCACCTCAGCTAAAACCAGGGTTCCCCCTTCCCCCAACGTTCCCCATAAGGTGAAATGGCTACGCGCCTCCAGCGAGTCGTTAGATTCACACGAGGCAACACCCCTGAAGTTGGTCGCTAGGCCATCTTCCGGGGTTCATAAAGCTGTCCTCCGAAAGGAAGACAACAACAAAGGAGCTTCGGCTCCTTCGCCCACGCCTAGTGGTAGGCTGAGTGGCTCGGTGACGGTGGCTCCTCGAAAAGAGGGCCCCCGCCTCCGAAGCCGTAACGCCCGCCTAATGTTTCGAGGCGGAGGGTGGAAAAGACTCGCATGTCGAGGCCAACCTCCCTTAATAAGTTCTCGAAGGCGACAGCGCCTTCAGTGCATTGGCCGGCCAACAGCGCCCGCGGTTCTGTCTCTGGGAAACGTACGGCCATTCCCGTGAGGGTCTTCTGTTCGAAGAGGGCCTCCGCGTCTCCTCAGAGCTAGGCCTGGAGGGCATATTCCTTCAATGGAATTGCCGTGGACTCCGGGCCAGCAAGGCGCGTGCCCCCTGCCCGCCCTCCCGGGGAATAAGAGTTTTGCGACCCCACCACCACGAGATAGGGCCGGGCCTGGGGGATGCGCGGTTTACAACCGGCATGACGTCTCCGTTCTTCTTTTCATTTTAGATACCTCCTTTTAGGCAGTGGCTGTGCAGCTTTACCTGACTTCGACGCGGGGGACTTCCGCCGCTTCGTGGCACGGTGGCCGAGGCACTTTCTTCTGCTTGAAGATCTGAACGGCAGGCATCCTCTCTGGGGAGATTACTCAATAAATCCCAGGGAACAAGTCCTTGCCGAACTGATCGAAGAGCTTGAGATGGGTGTCCTAAATGTGGATGAGTTTACGCATCACTGCCCGAGAACCGCTTCATTTTCTTGCCTTGATCTATCTTTGTGCTCTTCGGATGTTCAGCCTGATTTTGATTAGGGGGTGGTCGATGACCTCCATGGTAGTGATCACTTTCCCATTCAAATATTTTCAGGGTAACTGCCGCCTGAGAGCCCACCTCGGTGGTGCTTGGCGAAGGCACGGTGGCCTGCATTTCAGGAAATGACTAAATTCTCTATCTCAGTCGAGAAGTTTAGGTTGGTAGATGAGGCCGTTGAGTTCTTCTTGGGTAACCTCATCGCCGTGGGACTGCTTACTATTCCCAGAACGTCTGGCCTTTTTGCACGCCGACCACTCCCGTGGTGGTCGGCAGAGTGTGAGACGGCCCTCAAACAGAAGCGTTATGCCTACCTGCGCTATAAGCGCCACCCGAACGATTTCACAATCGGTGAATTTCGTCGGGCTAGAGCTAGGTTCCGGTATATTTCGAAGCACGCCCGCCGCTCTTCTTGAAGGGCATCTGTGTTTTCATTTAACGAGAAGACCCCTCTGGCAGAGTTGTGGAGGCGAGTCAAAAGCATTCAGGGCCAGTTCTCGCAGGACACCCCTCCCGTTCTCCAGGAGAATGGGACCGCAATTTCAGACCCCGCGTCCGTGGCGGAATCATTCGCGACCGCGTTTTTCCGCATTCTCTAGCCAAGATGCTGCTCCACCAGCATTTGATGCACGTTGTGATGTCACGGAAGGCCGATGGGTGGACTTTACCTCCAGAGGCAGAGAACCCTTCAACGACAGGTTTACTTTGAGTGAGTTTCGTTCTGCTCTTGCTTCGTGCGCGGACACCGCCCATGGTTCGCACGATGTCCCGTACGCCATGCTTCGACACCTGAGTGAGCAAGGCATGACCTTCCTAATAGATTTGTTCAACAGGATTTGGGTGGAGGGTTTCCTCCCAGATTCCTGGCGAATCGCTACTGTGCTTGCCTTTCGCAACCGGGGAGAGATCACTCTACTCCGACTGGTTTCAACCCAATCTCTAACCTCTTGAGTGTGCAAGTTGATGGAGAAATTGGTAAATGTTAGATTAGCCTTGTTCCTGGACCGCGGAGGCCATCTGTCTACTGCACAGTACGGCTTCCGCAAGTTCCACTCCACGTCGGATGCTCTGCTCCGACTGGAAAATGCCATCTGCGAGGCCTTCCTTCGTAGACAGCACTACGCCACGGTGTTTTTCGATCTGGAGAAGGCCTATGATACCGCATGGTGATACGGTATCATGGAGACTCTCCACACGATGGGGGCAAGGGGACGCCTCCCAATGTTTATATCTGAATTTTTGCGACATCGTCGATTCCGCGTACGGGTGATGGTGTCCTCCAGGAAAGTGTCCTCAGTGTCACACTCTACACGCCTTTGTTCGTTCGAAGTTCGACTACGGATGCGAGTTTTATACATCCGCAGCCGAGCATTTATTGTGGAAGGTGGACTCAATTCACCACACCGGCCTTCGCCTTGCGACCAGTGCCTTCCGCATTTCCCCCATTGAGATCCTACTAGTCGATGCTGAAGAGAGGCCACTCGCTCTACGCCGCGTACGGTGCATCACTCGCTTGTACGCACGAGCCGGGTGCCTCCCTCAGTCGCCAACAGCTCTCACTGTATCTGCAGCTGATTTCGGCGGTGCCTGTGCCGCCGAGAGACGCCAGTCATACCTTAAGCCCTTTGGGTTTAGGGCCAGGAATCTCCTTCGAGAGCTAGGTATAGCCCTCCGGCCGGTGGCGCCCCAGGTTCTGCCCAGGACGCCAACCTGGAGGGTACCACATTTCGCTACTTGGCGCCATGCCTTTTTGGCTAACAAAAATTTTATTGCAAAGAATATGAATATAGAAATTTCCCTGAAAAGATTTGCTGATCTAAAGGGTAGGAAAATAAATGTTTCAGGGTCAATTGTTCACACTTCAAAATCCGGCCTGAGAAAAATAATATTATTATTGAGTGTTTGTTAAAAAACAACCTAGGTAATAAAATCATTTTTATTACTCTATATTTTTAGATTTTCCTTGTGAACCTTTAAAAAATATACTTAAAAAGGTCGTTGTACATCTGCTTGCCCAGGGTGCCAGAAGCCATAACGTGCAGGGATGGCAATTCCACAAGCACACACAAGCTGTGCAATGTTTACATAGTAGAGCCAGATAATCTCCATGATACCGTATCGTCATGCGGTATCATAGCACTTCTCCAGATCGAAAAAACTGTAGCGTGACCGTTTTCCCTTACGGGAACCAGTCAGACTGAGAGAAGGAGAGGGATCCCTGGTTTTAGCCCGGGCTGAGTGTGACAATTTTATGCCGCCAGCTCTACCAAGGAGGCACTCGGGGTGGGTAGAATCAGCAGAAGGGTTCCGAATTGGAGCTGAAACGACCGTGCTCGTAGGCCTGGAAGGGCATGAGCCGAGGGCGTCTTTCTTAACATTGAGGCATGTGACGTCCCAGACAGAGCTGGGCGCACCAAGACCAAGTCCTTAGTCTCGCAAAGTGAGAGATGATCCTTGGGCTGAACGGCTCGGATTTCCTTCATAAGGATTTACGCACCACATTGCTTTGAAGAAGCGGGGCGCGGCTCTTCGCAATTGACACACTTGGCAATGCACGATTTGGACTTATCGTGTGCGGCCTTGGAGCAACTTACACAGACTCCGGTTATCCCGACTTTACGGGTTTACAGGAGCGATTAGTATGGCCGGAGCAGTGACAGTAGTAGAACCTCTGCGGCAAGGCGCGAATACCTCCAGCGATACCAACTGGCACGTACCGACTCGGAGCTTGTGACAGTCAAACGAGACAAAAATTGTATGGGTAGGTCTCGAAGCCTTTCCGTGTTTTCTCATCCCTCGTTCGACCTTGACCGCTCCATGGTCGGCCAGCTCTAAGGAGATTTTCATCTATGGGGTAGTTCAAGAGTTCCCTCACATAAACCACTTCTTACACGAAGTTAATGGTAACCTGCGGCATCACACTCAATGGCGTACCATCAAGTGTCCGAAGGGTACTAATCATGGCCACCTCGGAGGGATGGACGCATTCGCAAGAGGGCTCCAGTCCGAGAGACGGGTCACCTACGACTCTCTACCAATCAAGCTGTTAGCGCTCTTCTCTGATAAATCATGTTGCCCTTAGCCAACATGCTGCAATCAGTGGAGCGAATAACAAAGAAGCGTTTAACCCAGCTGCCTCGTAAACGCCAGGTAACCTCTGAAAGAGGGGCCCTAAAGGAATCGAGGCTCCGCTCTGCGCACTTCCACGTTTGGTCTTAGTCAGGGACTCTCAGCCCGGGGAGTACCGAGGCCGGACGTGCCGTTCTTGGCTTGTTCGCATACCGAAAAGCAGCGGCCCCGTCCGTCCCTGCGGCTCCCAAGGAGGGAGAAGAGCCCAGAGACGCTTTCTTCTTTTTCCTGTATGCTCTCCTCCGCCGATAGCAGCCCCTAGGCCAGATGGGCGGCCCTCGCCAAGATCCTGGAAAAGTTCTTGCCTCTCACAGGAGCACCAGCCGGGGAAGGACATCCCTCCCCTCCTTGTGAGGACTCGGGGACCCGAGCCGTCTGAGAAGGAGCCTGCATAGGGCGGACTGGGTTTCTGTGTTTGGCACCGAGCCCGGCTTCTACCCCGTGGAAGATCCTACCGTCTGGAGCTGGTTCACTCCAAGGACCATCTCCATCTCAGGAGGGGCCTCCATCTTTCCATCCCACACCCCCGAGACTTCACAGTTCGCATTCGAGGTTCCTTTTTCACCTAATTCCGGCGACTCCGCTTCACTCAAGGAAGAGAGGTGCGGGGATGGGGGCACGTATAGTTACCCCCTGTAGGCTCTTAGCGCACAAGTGAAGAATATTATGGGGTACAGGCCAACGGGCCTTGCCATCCCTTGACCCCCTGATGGGGTTTGCCCTATCAACGCGCTTCAACCGGGAGCGGTCAATTTTGGGCCGACTGCCTGCTTTCTTGGAAAAAAAGGAAGGACTGCCGCTGGAAAGAAGGAGGCACCCAAGGGCGACTCCGGGAAAGGGGTTGCAAGGGAGGTCCCTACATCTGTATGCCAAGGAGAGGAGTAAGCCTCCTCTCCAGTAGAAGAAATTTGGAGGATCGCCTGAGAGAAGTCAGTAGGGGGAGGGGGGAACTTCCATTTTTCTCAGTAGAGCTTCCCGAAGGCGGCTCCGTCGCTGATGAAGGTAAAGGGGAGAGAGATGTGTATATTTATTCCCATGAGTGGGCATGGTGACCCTATTAGTGATACGGAAAGCAAACGCTAATCAACCCACACAGTAGCCCGCTCACGGCGTAAAAATCGATAGAGATTGAAAGGAGAGAGAAAGGGGATGTGAGGGAGTTGTGGGTGGGGATGAAACAGGTTGTTAAAAAAAGCACCACCCCAGACCAGAACTCAGGGGTGATTCGGGATAATATAGTGAGAGGAAGCTGGTCCGCGTCTACCCTGTGAAATTAGAGGCCGACCAGAGAAAGCTGTGGGAGATGTTGTATGGAAAGTGAGGAAGCAGGGTAAGAAGCCAGTGTGAGAAAGAAGTAGAACAGCCTAAGCTGAGGCCGGACGGGGCGCTGAGGCCTGTCAACAAGGCAGCCAAGAAGGCAAATCACCGCGTCCCTTACGAGGTGCCCATCCATGATATATTCACCCTGTTTAGGAAGGAGGACCCAATACTATTCTCCGTGCACCTGAGTGCGAAGAACAGACTGATAGGCTACACAAGTGCGGACGTCTGTGGGGAAAATCTGGACCTGTTGAGAAAGAATATCGTTTAACGCATCGGACAGGACTTCTCTAAATTCCTGTATCTATAGACACCACCAAGCCAGATGCCATTTTCACGAACCCCAACTTCTCGTTTCGCCATCTCGTCCGACCATGGTGACCGATGCCAAGTGATCATCTGCACATTATCGTAAAGCATAAAGGAGGGCATTCCCACTTGATCTTCCTGATTTGGACGAGGCAACTGCAGAAGATTTTGATCAAGAGCTGACTGCTATTAACGACTGCATTTCAAACCCGGAGACATTATCTATCCCGGAAACCCCTCCCAAAGTTCTGCTGCCAACCAACCCTACCCAGTAGAGAGTGATGCTTAAACAACCGCATCTTCTATATGAGCTAGACAATCCCCATGGACTTCCAATGCATTCACGAACTCAGGAGACAGCTGAACACCGAGCTGACACATGAACTGAGGAAGAACTGGAACCGTCTGATCGAAGGGTTAGATACCGAGAGGGATCCGAGGTCCTTCTGCCGGCCATCAGCACGCTCAAAAGAACAACAAGAGTTCACGGCCAAACTACAATATCGCACTCCTGAACAACGGCGACCACTACTTTTGAGACAGGGAGGTTCTTCTGTGAAGCCTGGAAAAGGGTTTTCAAAATCTCCGACGAAGTAGAAAACTTCGACCCAGGCTCGAAGACCAGGTTCTCGAGTACATGGAGAGGAGAGAAGACGAGTTCATTACAAACAGAACCGCGAACCTCACTCGCCTCCTTCGAAACTCACAAGAGATTAACAAAGTCACCAGCGCGGAATTTTGGTTGGGGATCTCTTCGTCCCGGCCTCAGCCAAATCACAATCAAGCTGCCGAAAGATTTGGAATCAGACTGCTATTAGACTCGAAGCGTCCCAGGCAATGAGATACTTCCCTGAGAAGCCTTATAACTTCAAGATGATTTTTATCCTCAAGCATGGAATGCCGACTAACCAGATGATAAACTTCAGACCTATGTCATTACTGGAGATCATTGGGAAGGGTTTTTTTTTAGAAAGTTCTCAACGTTTTCATATGCTGGTCCACTTTCTACTGAACAAGGAACATATTTATGAGCACCCATTTGGTGACTGCCTACTCGGGCGAAAGTGGCCGATCTCTTGTTATAGCCTAATTCTTAGGCTAGATTAAAAAGAATATTTATTCGCAAAAAAAAACAAATAAAAAAATAGGAAAACATGTTTCATACTCTCTTTCTCTCTCATCCATATTCATGCTACCTTTGACATATATCAAAACACACGCTTTGCTTTAACATTCTTACAACCAGTAGGTACTTTTTTAGAGCCTACGAAAATATATATTTATAAGGTTAGACAGGACGGCCCCCACTAGCGCTTGCAATGTCAAAACGCCATGATAAAACATTTTTAAATAAAAGAAAAACAATAATTTGTAATATAAATGAAATGGTATTACAGAAAAATCGATTTTTATATCATTTACATAGTTGTGGCGGTGTGGGGAGCACCCAATTGAAATTTTGTTTAGGGCCCCATAAAGGATTTGGCTGGCCCAAAGTTTAGGCGTAGTTTGATTAGTGAGTGGAGCAGCTTCTCGCGATGCCATATATACAATAACACAAATCTTATGTTTCCAGGGGACGGCGCCGACAATCTACCCGTACCCCTCATTAAGGAGATGGGTGACGTTTATTGATTCAGTTGTTTTCTTTTCTGATCTTTCTCATCGTTATTCCCTCTTTTCTGTCCTTATTGCCACACCTGCCCATTGGCATTTCTAAGATAAAAATTGGGGGCGAGCTTAACCTGAATTCCTCCTCCCTCTGAGTGATCGGAGAAAGGGGCCTTGGTGATGGTTATCTTACACAGCATCGATAGTAAATAAAAGCATCTCGTAAATGAGTGAGAACTGACTCTCTCGCTTTGACAGCAAACTTATACAAATTCTCAATAAAAGTGAATTTTTAGCGAGAAAAGTGAACAGCGTGACCCTACTTGCTGATAGTAGCAGGATACTTCGGAATTCAGTGGACTACCTGCTTTACAAATAGAAATACGGTTAAGGAAGAACTCTTCGCTCCTTCGTGGATACGGAGACCAAAACCTTCCCCGACCCACCCGCTTGCCTGGAAAAAAGTCATTTTGAGGTAAAGTAAAAAATTTTTTTGGACATTGAACCCTCTTTTTCTTTCTCACCTCTTTCCGTCTAGAAACAAAACAAAAGTGAACATAGTGAATATTTAAACATAATAAACTGTAACGCATCATAGGATGTACATAACATGAGAGAAACCCTGCGAATAACTCTTCGGGTCCTCTCGGAGGGCCCGAAACCTGATCGTGAAAAGGTTTTTGAAACGGTTTATGGATCCCTGCGAATTGCTTTAGTAAGACTGGTAGACTTGAATAATGGATACTCGGCTATCTGCGCGAGGGAGGCTGACTGTGAAGCCTTGACCTCCAGGAAAGCCGTTGAATGCCTGAAAACAATAAACCTAAGACCACAAACACCACCACAAATAAGGACCCACCGCAGTTTGATCTGCAGGCGCCTTGACCCCTGGGTTGGGAGCCACTCGGCTGACGAAATCAAAAGGGAATGAATGAATGAATAGTGCATTTAAAATTTAAAAGCTGCGTAGCCCAGATGGGCTATCTCGCAGCCAAATTCACTTATGGGCAGTGAATTTAAAATTATTATTTTTAAAATATTGCCATATTAAAATACATAAAAAAAAGCAGAAATGTCCTTGGGACCAAAATTAGTTTAATAGGCAATATTAAGTCAGTTAAAATCTTTTAACAAAAAATAGACTATTAAAAACTCAACAAAATGTAAAAACATAAACTATGAATAGATCAACAATAAATATATAAAACTATTTTAAATTTTGTTTAAAAGATTGCTTTCTTTTAGGAAGGTTAGTATCCTAGTCACGTTAAAGAAGCAATGGGTCTCAGAAAAGATGCCCCGCAGAGCCTGCTGGGGGGCCATCTCTCTGGTAATGAAGGGAAAGGTCGTCCTTCTGAGATTCCTTAGCAATGGGCATTCTACAAATATATGGAGGACAGATATTTGTACCCCACACAGAATGCACATAGGTGGGGGCAGCCCACTCATTAAATGCTCATGGGTGAGCCGGCAATGGCCTATCCTCAGACGGACAAGCGCAACCTCCATTTTACGATGTCTAGTTGTACGTGGCCATGGGTGAACGGAGGGTTTTATGGAGTGGAGCTTGGTGGGAGGGAGCTCACTCCACCTCTTCTGCCATAGGCCGACCACGTATTCATTGGTCAGAGGATAGGCATCGCAGAGTGGGACTGGGGCCACTGGAGCTGTCCCCAGTGATGCTGCTTCTTTGGCTGCAGCATCTGCCCTCTCATTGCCTGGGATGCCCACGTGACTAGGCACCCAGCAGAAGGATATCTCGTGGATGGGCGATAGTCGTAGGAGCCACCGCTGGATCTTGGAAACCAACGGATGGCTCGAACCAACATCACCCAACATTTGAAGCGAACTAAGGGAGTCTGTAAAGATAGTATGAGAACCAGATGGCCTGCCAGCTATGATAGTCAGTGCCGCCATCATAGCAACGAGTTCCGCTGTGAATGCGGAAGCTGCGTTTGGCAGGCGGACCAATGCTGTCTCAGTTGGAAAGACAGCAGCTGCTCCAACTCTGTCCGGTGACTTGGACCCATCGGTGAACACAAAAGTGCTATGCCGATGTTGAGAGGAGTGGTCGCCATACATGGCTCTCAATACTACAGGCAGGTGGTGATCCTTGGGCCTATCAGCTAGTTCCCTACATACCATTACAGGTGGTATGAGCCACGGGGGGGTCTTTGGCATGGTAAAGGGAATCACTGAGAACTCCCTTAGTTGCGCAGTGTGCTCGGCCATACGCAGAGCAAAGGGGCGAGCCAGAGATGGAGATCTATCGTATGAGGCCACTGTCCGTGTATTGAACATGCACTCATACACTGGCGTCTGCGGTAGTTGCTCAAGTCTAAGGAGGTAGTTTAAATTAGACTTGAGCCTGTGATAGGGAAGGGGGAGAACCCCGTTCTCTGCGTAGAGGCTCCACACTGGGGAGGACTTAAAGGCTCCAGAAGCCAGGCGCACACCCTGGTTACGCACAGTGTTTAGTTTTTCGAGAATGGATGGCGAGGCAGAGGAGTACACCTGTGATCCATAGTCTAGCTTTGATTGGACCAATGCTAGATACAGGAGCCACAGAGTACGTCGATCACTTCCCCAAGAAGTGTGAGACAACAGTTTCATTATGTCCATTCTCTTTAAACAAGACCTTTTCAAGGCGTCCACATGGTGCCGGAAAGAAAGCCTTGAATCAAATATGACCCCCAGATATTTGAAGTGGGGCTCAAAATCTATAGGCACACCATATAGCGACAAATGGGGGGGGTCCCATGTCACTAACTTATGCCCATAAAAGTGAACAGCCTTGGTCTTTACTGTGGAAAAGCGGAAACCCTTGGAGGAAGCATTTTCAGCTACAGTGCTTATAGCTCGCTGTAGCTTACGGACGATAAATGGGAGTCTGGGCGAAGAACAAATGAGCGCCAGATCATCCACATATAGCGTCGACGAAATCTCGGGAGGGAGATTTCTAACAATGCTATTAATGGCCACAGAGAAGCAGGTGACACTGAGGACACTTCCCTGTGGCACACCCTCAACTTGGTCCACGGGCTCCGATAAGGTGCCTCCAACCCTTACGCGTAGTGTGCGTCGCATCAGAAATTGCTCGACAAACCTGGGGAGGTAACCCCGCAGGCCCCAATCATGGAGTTGTTTAAGGATACCACGCCTCCAGGTGGTATCGTATGCTTTCTCAATATCAAAGAAGACAGCGATGGCGTGCTGTTTCTTTGAAAAAAGCATCTCTTACGAGTGACTCCATTCGGACAAGCAGGTCTGTCGTACTCTGCTTTTTCCTGAACCCTGATTGAGAAGGAGATATGAGATTATGAGTCTCCAAAAACCAGACGAGTCTGAAATTGACCATTCTCTCAAACACTTTACATGGACAACTGGTAAGAGCAATGGGGCGGTAATGGGTGGGCTCCGTCCCGTCCTTTCCTGGTTTGCGGAATGGAAGGACTATGGCCTCTCTCCACATGGAAGGGAAGCGGCCCTTGATCCAAATCCAGTTGTAAATGTCCAGTAAATGAGAGAGAAGGGATGGATGCATATTCCTAATCATATCATAGGAAATGCCATCCGATCCGGGGGCAGTGGATCTACAGTGCTTCAGTGCATTATGGAGCTCATGGATAGAGAAGAGTCGGTTGTAAGACTCGTTATCCATGTTAGGCTCCTCCATAAAGTTGAGCGGTTGCTGCTCCTGTTGGAGCCTAAAGCACTGGAATTGCATCTCATAATTATCTGGGCTTGAGATGCTAGCAAATGATCTGGCCAAGACATTGGAAATATGGGACAAGTCCCCCAACAATTCTCCAGCTTGGACAATGTTGGGAGCTGTAAAGCCATTGGATTTGCCCAATAGCTTTTTGACCCTTTTCCACACTTTGTCTATAGGCGTTTGCCAACTTATGGACGCGATGTAACCTTCCAACGAGGTCTTTCGAGCCTGTCGAAGGATGCGTCGCCGTGCTGCCCTTGCTCTGTTACGAGCAATTTTATTTACCATCGTAGGGGAGCGATGGTAACGTCGGCAAGCCATTTTACATTCAGTCACGGCTCTCGAGCATTCAGCCGACCACCAGGGAACTTGTGGTCCGCGAGCGGCTGAGCCGGAGAGCGGGATGGAGGAGTTAGCCGCTTTATTGACGTGGACTAGGAGGTCATTGATAGCCACGTCAATATCTTCATGAGGGAAGGACCCGTCATGGCTCGAGAGGTGCCTGAATTTAGGCCAGTTTGCTTTTTTTGCATTCCATTTTTTACTAGGTGGTGGAGGGGGGCCACCTGTACATGGCGCTATAATAATGGGGAAGTGATCGCTGCCTCGCAAGTCAGGATCCACTGCCCAGTCAAAATCAGCTCTACAGCTTGGTGAACAGAGGGACAAGTCCACGCATGTAGAGCTGCTCGTCTGGATGTGAAATGATGTATGGCTGCCATCGTTTAGAAGGCAGACATCATTTTCGCCCAGAAATTTCTCAATCATGTTTCCCCTAGGGTTCTTATCATGGTCCCCCCAAAGGGGGTGTCGAGCATTAAAATCCCCAATCAATAGAAGGGGGGGGAGGGAGCTGTTTAATTACCTCTACTAGTTTTCTAGCTAGAGAGGCTGTGTCTTTTTCCTCACTAGGAGGGAGGTAAAGCGAGCAGACCGTATAGTGGCGATGGGAGAACAGGCGGACAGCGACCGCCTGCAGGTCTGTCGCAAGGTCGATCTGGTTGTGGGGAACCCTGCTGTTGATGAGCACAGCAGAACCATGGATTGGTTCTATAGGGTTCTTATAGTATCCCACAAAACCAGGAATATTGGGTACACTACGAGTACCCAAGCAAGTTTCCTGTAAAGCTATACAATCAGGATTGTAGTCTTTAAACAGGAGCTTGAGTTCTTCCCACTTGGGGAAGAGACCTTGGATGTTCCAATGAATTATTGGATACATCCTTACCTCTTTAAGACAATCATCCTACCCTTAGGGGTAGGAGGTTTTGGTTTTATACTACCCGTAGGGGTAGTTTTGGTCATACCAATTACCGGTTTTGGGTATGACTCTGGAGGCATCGGGAGCGTTAATTTAGCTCTCGGCTTTTCTTTTAAGCGTGGCAATTTTGTTAGCTGGCTATACGAAATGACTGTCTTGACTGGAGAAGCAGATGTGGGAGCATCTCCATCAGTCGTTTCGTGAGCCGATGACATCGACTTGGCTGGTGATGGTGGCAGCGATTGTTCGGCTGGCGAAGGATTCTTGGAATCTGATGGTTGGTTCGGCTCCTCCTTGGATAAGGGGGCAGCCTCGACTACAGCTGTTTCCTGTGATGGGGTACAGGTTGATTCCTTCTCACTTAGGGCTCGAAGGAGTTCCAAAGCAGTATCAGCAAGGGGTGGGTTGCTGACTACTCGCTTTGGGGCTGTAGTTCTCTGTTCTTTGGGGGCAGGATGGATGTCCAGAGCTGGAATAGACACCACCTGCGGCCCAATCCGATTCACATCCACGTCTTGTGGAGCGGTGGCAAAGTGTTTTGCCACTCTTGGTGAATCGGGAGAGGATGGAAGGTTCCTCTTCTTTGTGCCATCAGAAGCTAGGCTAGATTTTGGTGAAGAGTTTTCTCTACCGATTGATCGTGGTTTCGGTCGAGGGGGGCTCTTAACCTTTTCAGGTGTGCGTGGAGATGCGGGTTTAGGGTGTGGAGAACCCCTTACCTGTTGAGGCACATCTCTGCGCGGAGACCTGGGTTTTGGTTGTGGAGGACTTCTTGTTTGTTCAGGAGAGCCTGTAGATGGTCTCTGGCTTCTCCCCTTCTTTGGCGTGGCGGTGCGCAGAGCATCCGCGAAGCTCACGCCAGGCTGAACGTAAGTCTCTCTAACTCTTCGTCTAGCCTCTTTATAGCTCACCCTGTTTTTATTTCGAACAGCAATGACCTCTCTCTCTTAGAGGAAGAAGGTGCATTGCTGTGATGTGGCAGAGTGGTCTCCGCCACAATTGGGGCAGCACGGCTGTTTGGAACAGGGTGTTCCGTGAAATTCTGCTGAGCAGTTTACACATATCCTTTCGCTTTTACAAAACTTGCTTACATGGCCAAAGCGTTGGCAATGGAAGCACCGCCGGGGGTTTTCGACGTAAGGCTTGACTGGGATGTTAAGGTAGCCAGCCTTGACGTACTTGGGCGGTCCCAATCTGTTGAAAGTTAGGATTATGGTGGCGGTAGGGACCATAGTGCCATTCACAAACCTAGAAATGCGATGTGCACTTGTTACTTTCTGATTGGCAAGTTTTGTCACCAACCTGTCGATATCATACTCAATGAGTTCACCCGATCGAATAACACCTTTGGAGGTATTAAATGTTGGGTGAGACGCGGATGATACACTCACTGAGGCTAACTTTTCAAGAGATTGAATTCTCTTTTGCTGCTCATTAGACTTGGCCTCGACAATCAATGCGCCATCATTGCGCGGCCACATTTGAGCAGGTTCGCCACACTTGTTTACGAAGTCGTCAAAGACATCAAAGATGTCAGCTTTACTAAGAGGACAACGTTCGTTGCTGGATTTGAGTACAATAAAGCGGTCATAATCCAGTTCTTCGTCTACTTCTGATCCAAAAGGATCCAAGCGACGAAGATCTCTGCTTTTTTCACGGTGACCAGAGGCCGGCGGTCTCTGGGATGAGTTTTTTGAAAGTTTACCCATATGATTTTTATTTTTATAAGTGGTGTCTCTGGAGCCGAGGGCATGTACCAAATCGCCATCGTGATTCCGGAGAGCGCCCATACAGTCCAGACAGGGTAGCCCGCCCCCCGACTCCCACTGTTGTTTCAAAAACAGCGGAGCCGCATAACGGAGTTTTACTGGACTGCGGTGCAAAGACCTCCCGAAAGCAAAACAACGACCCAGGCAACCTAACCTACCTCCGTGGCACGGTCCTGCGGACGATGCCCCCCAGTGGGTACATCCGTCGACTCGTACAGAGTACACATACTGACTAGGACCAAGTGGGCCGAAAGTGCGCTGGGGTTCAGACACACAGTCGCCCCACAAGGTAATTTGGGGATGCCGGAGTGATGCCAGTGTTTGGTCATCAAACCGCCTCATGGGGTTCCCCTCACCCACCTTTTATGTTGGTGTGAGGTCACCTAGCCCTTGTGATGCCATTCACTAACTGCAGGGCCACAGCAAAGACAACCATATGGGCCAGAAGTGTGGTGGTGTCCAAACACACAACTGCCCCAAAAGGTTGGTGGGTACCCTTAGATACCCAAACCAGGATATCCCGCCTGGTGTTCGGACGTTGGGCACACGCTTAGTTAAAAAACAGGGGCACCCCGTGAAGGTGGTGTGCCAACATTTAGGGAACATAGGCTATGAGTTGCGCGATATTCCCCATCGCCCCCAAATCAAATGGGAAATCGAGAACAACCACGAATGGGCAAAGGTAGCGGAAGTCTTCAAATTTAAAACATACACACACGTATTCAAAGTAGTATTCGAAGACACGGCTATGGCCCAGAAGGCAAAGGATAATGGATTGCTTCTCTTCAACGTGCGAGTTTGCCCAGAGCAGATGGAACGTGAGGAGTTTGTTGATTTGCAAATGTGCTTCAGGTGCTACAAATACAACAAACACACCACGTCCAACTGCCCTGAAAACAAAGACCTTAAGTTGTGCTCCATCTGCGCCGGTCGTGACCATTTTTGGCGCGACTGTAAGAACAATACCACCAAATGTCTTAATTGCTCAGGCCCTCACCGGACCATGTCTATGGCATGTCCGATTAAAAAGCAGGAAATGAGCAATCAGAGCAAGCTCAAACGTGAATCGGAAGAAAAGAAAGCTAACTCGACCTACGCTAAAGTAGCGAAAGCCGCCATCGCCGAATCAAACAACCAGAACCAGAAACAATACCTACACATCGAAAACGAACACTCCACGAAAATTATGTGCTGCATATATTATGCACACATACAAAATATAACACGTCCTGGTACCTTTGCCACAGAAGTTAATCGTATGCTCGTGAAAAACGGGCTTAGCGAGATGTGGTTCCCCGATAACCCCCCTTCAGAGGAGGTTATGAGAATAACCGTAGCTCCTCAATGCCAAGAGAAGTGCCAGAAGATTCAGACCCCAAACACAGCCATCTCACGGGACCCCCGACTGAACAAACCTAAAGAAACACAAACACAAGAACAGGCGCCACTCACACCCAAAAAATCCACACCACAAAAAACAAATACACACACCCCCACACCCACAAAAGAGGCAGTCCGACCCAAGGAGATCAGGTCCCCTAGGTCGAGAAAGATCTCAAAAACTCGCGGCCCACGGTATACCTCCTCATCACGAGGAAGGGAGCACCAGCTTAAGTACCACTCAAGAGGCTTTAACCTTAAACTGTACGCCCCTGAATCTGCCCCATTCCCAACTGAATTGGACTCCCGTGAAGTGTCGGAAGGTCTTAGGACCGGACGATACAAATGGGAATGCTCCGATGAGGTACCGGAGCGACAGGTTGAGGAAGCCCTCTCTCAAAATAAGGTTAAGCTGGCCACGGACTGTTTTTACACAATCACCGACACTGAATTTAGAAAAAAAAAGAAACGGCAGGGAGCGCACCCCGCCCAATACACCACACGGGGGTAAAGTAGATCGCGAATAAGCGTCTACTTTAACTCCATACACTAAAAGAACCTACATTACTCAAATTGACCAACAGACTAACAGTAATACAAATGAATGTTAATGGATGGGACGGAAAAGGTTCCATCTATGGCAACATTCTGCGACAAAGTGACCCCGACATTATACTGATTAATGAACACGGAATGACTGAACATAAAGAAATAAAAATTTTTCAATACGACGTCATAAGCAAAAACCACAGTCAGGAACGGTATGACGGCTGCGCAATAGCCGTCAAAAAAGGTTTAAAATACAAAAGACTACCCGACTTAGATGAATCTTACCTTGCCATTGAGGTAGGCACTACCCTGGGGAGTCTAGTCGTGGCCACGGGGTACCAACCCCCAAGACGCGGCTATGTACCCCTGCACAACCTTCTACAGGTCTTCAGCCATAAGAAAAATGCAATCTTTGCTGGAGATCTGAACGCAAGGTGTGCAGCGTCAGGGTATACCTCCTACAACAATGCGGGTAGAAACATTGAAGTCCTACTTGACAGAAAATACGGGACTAGAATCGGACCAGAATTCCCGACATACATTACAGGCTATGCAGCAACGATGCCTGATATTGTTTTATCCAGTATCAGGTTTCCATATAACTATTACATTGAACCAGGCCCCATTATTCCAAGTGACCACCAGGCAATTAAAATCACAATTAGCGTAAACCCCATTCAAATTGCAATCCCGGAACGCAAAAGCTATAAGCAGGCGGACTGGGAAAGCTACAAAAATTATCTTCTAAATTATATCCCAGACCCTTTAATTGACGCTAATTTAGCAGAAATAGATGAAGAGCTGGATAAGATCACCGACCTCCTTATAAAAGCAGATAAAAATAGCATTCCCCGCATTAAATATAAAACCCTTCCAGCTCCTATTTGGACCCCCCCCATGAAAGCCCTGGCCCAAGAATATAGAGACCTGTCCAATGTAATAGCGCTGACAGGCCCCAACCACAATACCCATAGACGCATAAGACAGATAAAAGACGAACTTCAGACACTCATTACAGACGAACAAATACAGGTATGGAACAGACTAATTGAGGGACTTGACATAGAGAGAGACTCACGGACTTTTTGGCAGACATACAGACGTTTAAAAGGACAACCCCCTCAAATGAAAATTGTACTCAAACATGACGAGAAAGAAATTGACGAGAATACAGAGATTGAGGAAATTTTTAGGACGTTCTGGTCCTCAATCTTTAAAATTACCCCCGAAGAAAACGACAATTATGACCTCGATTTCGAAAATAACATTATCCAACAGCTAAACACACAAATACATAAAACCTCCCCTCATCACTGTGTGTCGCAGGAAAGAGCGATGGAGGGCTATGGGAGTAAAATAACTGCCCAAGAGCTCTCCATCGCACTAAAATCCTTTCGTCAAAGAGCACCGGGTACCACGGGACTGACCAGGGAAAATTTCATTAAGGCCCCGCCTAATGTTCTGAGTGGGCTACTTAACATCATGAATGCCGCTCTGAACACAGGCTATTTTCCCGACCAATGGAAAGTGGCCAAAATGATCTTCCTTCCCAAATCGGGAAAGCCCCCGGACTGCCCTGCAAACTTCCGACCGATATCTCTCTTAGAATTTGCTGGCAAAGTCTTCGAGAAGATATTGGCAAACAGGGTCAACTCTTTTCTTGACGAAGCCAACCTGCATAACGAGCAGCAGCACGGCTTCAGAAAGAAAAGAGGGACTGACACGGCACTAGCCGTTATTACGGAAAAGCTTGCAAAGATCAAGGCAAGTAAAATGCATGCCGACCTGGTGCTCCGCGATGTCAGAAAAGCATTTGACAAGGTTTGGAAGAGAGGCTTGCAATTTAAGATCCTGCAAATAGGCCTCGACCCCATTCTTGAAAGGATTCTATGCGATTATATAATGGAGAGGAGAGCGTATATACAGATCAAAGAGCACAAAGGCCCCGAGTTCGAGCTCGAATCTGTGGTCCCACAAGGGGGGTGTCTCTCCCCCCTTTTATACAACATATATACACGTGACCTACCACAACCTCTTTCCGAAGGTACGATATACGTTCAGTTCGCTGACGATATATCGCAAATTTGTACAGCCGCCTACGTTCACAGGGAATTTATGGCGAGAAATACGGCTAGGGAGATTTCCAACATCAACTCTTTCGAGAGGAAATGGAAGATTTCGACCAATGCCCCAAAATTCAAAATAATTCCCATGTTTCGCAAGACCTTCAACGATATACGGGTAGAGGGGGAGAGAATCCCCTACTGCTCACAAGGGACGGTCCTGGGGCTCAAAATCACCACAGGGGGATACAAGTGTCATATCGAGCGGACAGTCGCGAATAGCAAGAGAGATTTGAGAGAGTTTTATAGGTTCATGGACCTAACTCGCTCAAATAAACTCAAGATATTCAATGCGTGCATTCGTTCGAGACTCTTGTACCCCCCGGTGCCGCTGAACTCGAGCGCCATGACCCACATTGCGAAACTACAAGTCATCCAGAACAAAGCGGTTCTACTTATTACAAATACCCGAAGAAGAGAACATAAAAGACAAAGGGAGCTCCACGACTCGGTTGGATTAACTCCGATCAATGTGGCGCTCCACGAGAGGGCTAAGAGGATATGGCAGGCCATTGGCACCCGCTTGACCCCTGAATTCTCTCGTACACACTTAGAAATCGAAGCAGACCGACAAAAAAGACCTTTTAGAAGTAGCAAGCTACAGACAGACAATGACGTAATCCCAAAATACACCTGACAGAACTGACAAAATACGAAGTAATTCGCAGGTTCCTTTAGAATTTTCAATTCAAATTAAAAACCACTTGAAAAACGCAAAAATAAAATAATTTTTCACTTTCACTTTTTTCAAAAATCATATTAAGTAATTAATTAATAAATCAATACCTTTCAAAACTTTTACTAAAGTCATAGCGGGAATAAAAACCCCGCCAAAAATAAAGGCTTGAATGCCTTAAGCAATCAACCGATCAGTAGGATCGTAATCATAATTGAATTAAACATGTTTAATTTAATTATATAAACTATGGATTTGTAATTCATAGTTTATCAAAAATACACTAAACAACCACAAAGAACACACAAAACTTCACATTGACAGAGCTACCCTTTCACCAGGGATCTTTTTATTCTTTCTCCTACACACCATCTATTCTTTAAACTCACCCTTTAACCACTTTACTCTCTTACTATTCTCTCTCTAATTCTACCTATATTTCATCTCTTATTTTGTCCAATGTCCAATGAGAACTGACTCTCTCATATCAGAAAAAATATAAATTGTAGTTTTTGGACATCAGCTGAAGTATAATACGAAATTTTATAATTATCTTTTATATTTACCTGCATTTTAGACATGTATCATATATGGTACACTCGATCGCAGTGGTTTTAAAACTGTTTATATATATTCTATATTATTACACAACTCTTTCTGAATAACAGAATACAAGAATGGATTAAAAATATATATTAACATAACAGGTGTGAAATTTAGGGGTTTCAGCGCCCTAGCCTTCCGTGGGTCCTGCTCCTGGATAGTGAGGAAAACGCCCACCCCATAAAAGTATCATAAAAAGAAGGATATAGGAGGTTTCCTACATCCGGTCTCGGCCTTTCATGCATCGACGCCGTCATATTTAGTTGCCTCCCAGGACGTTTAACTCGCATCACGCCAGTGCCATCCTCTTCGTATTAGCGACCTTTCAAATTACCTTCCGAGATTAACCTATCTTTAGGTGGACGAATCTTCTACAGTTCCTTCTAATTCTGCGGAGAATTTCATAAATTCCCACCTAATTACAAATGCTATGAATATATTAAATTTTATCTCAGATGTGCTAAATAGAACGACCCCTATGAAAGACAGCCAAAATATTCCCATTTGAGCCATGTCCTTGTACATGGTGGTTGGCTCTATAAAATCCTGATTAGTTACCTATGTGGGTGGTGACTCTAAATGGCATTCTCAATGATGCTTCACACCTTTTATCATTTCATGGGTGAAAATCTTCCATGGGGACAAATAATACACTATTATCTTAAATTTATAATCTTTATAGTACACCGTTGGTTTCAAAAGTGCGAACAATCCAGGGAGGTTGTTTAATAACGAAACGCCCGCACATTACCTCCATTGGCCCCATTCGTCGGTCAGCGGTCACTTTCAAGGTTTAGTCATCTTTCTTTCCCAGGGGAGATGAAGAACGCAGGTCACGCCCCAGCAGATAGGTGTTCAAGAATCCCCCTCAAGGACTACCTCAAGAACCTGCCCTTTAGCCCAGGTTAGGGTGCTGTGGTTTAAGAAGAGGAACTTAGATGACTCTTGAAGACAAGTGTGCCATCAAAGCATCAACAGCGAAGTTTGTCTTGCCTCATACGTGATCTTCAAGACCACCACCTTAATCGTAAGATGGGTGGGGTCGATCGTAGGAATCTTAAAGAGCACTTTATTTCCTTCCGCTACCTGTAAAGCGGGGGGGAGGGTCTAGGTGGCACGGATAATCCAAAGGCTACAATAAAATCCTTTATCCGTGATAAGTATCCTAAGGTTGGTTGTTGACCCCCTAAAGAGTTTTGAGGATGTTCCTGACCAGCCGCCAAGCGCCCCTGTAAATAAAACTCCAATCAAAGAAGAACAGATGAGGATGGACCAGGAGGGGCTCCTCAACATGGAAGACGTAAGGATAGATTAAGGAGTTGGACAGCTGTCATTTCCGAGTAGATTCTAAATGGCAGCAGAAACAGATACATTATAAAAGAGGGAGAAGACTAATATGAGATAAAATAGTAAATAAATAAAAGATTCCTGTGCCAGATAGTTGAAAGGGTCAGGAAACAGGATGATCAGAGAGTGGCGAAATGAGGGCATTTCAGTAGAAAATGGCGACTGACTGGTCCCATCCACACCAAAACGGCAGCAAGAAGGGATTCGAGGACCAGCCGAAACAAGATGACCATGGGTCAGTCTTGTGTGGTCGATGCGAACGCGGCAAAGGGCCACCTCTAAGTACCGTAGTCTCTAAAGGCTCGAGGACCAAGAGTGAAGAAAATTTTTGATTTTATATAATTTAAAGGATGAACATCCATCTCATTCGTCCTGCCATAGCGGAAAAATATAATCTATTATAGACAATAGAGAATTATCCGGAGGCACATAATAGACTGAACGGGCCTGCTGATCAGTCCTCTCGTTGCCCAGGACCCCTACATGCCCGTGGACCCAACATAATAGAACTCGATAACGGGACGCCTTCTGGACCAGCAAGTAGCAGATTTCTGCGACAAAGGCATCATGGAAAGCCCTAAAAGAGCAAATTGCCTCTAAAAATTATAGAGTCAGAGAAAATAACGAAATCTTTAAAAGGTAAAATTTGGATCAGTCCAAAAACTAGAAGAAGAAAGGCTGAAAGTTCGGCACTAGAATTAGAAATGGCATCGGCAAAGACAAAGTTACAAACTCTCCTATGTAGTTTGTTTTGTCGTTCTTGTTTTTTTGCCCATCTGGCGACTACCCACTTGGGCACAGGTCGCCGTACTCACAACGGCCTAGTACTAAGGTACATTAAAATTAGAATAGGAAAATCAAAACAAAGAACAGCAACAATAAAAAAAAGGGCAATAAGAGGAAGAACGCGTGGGCATCGGGGTGGGAGGCCACATTCGCCAGGCGCAGGAACGTGCAACCTACAAAAAACAACAACAACAACAAAAGTTAAATAAAGTGGAGGAGGTCAGCCTCCTCCAAAAAGTCATGAAGTCCATAAGTCAATGCGCACGAATCCGTTCCGAGAGAGTGGCCAGCTCATCTCGATACCAGGACAGGTAGGGCCGCTTTAAACAGCTTCGGGGCTCGTAGCACGAGGAAGAGCGGGACCCCCACCCGTTTATATGTATATATTGTATCTCCCCCCTCCCCCATTTTCCTTTGTAGAGAGGGAAAAATTATCTGAGGAATTTAAAAGAACTGCTCGTATGGCTGAGAGGACTCAACTGAAAAAGGAGGTTTATTTTGTACGCTTTTTATTCCTTTTTAAAGAACAACACCCTGTACTACTATAACATCATATCAGACTTATTATACTATGCAGTATGCTCTAGTGAAGTTTTCGATATTTTTCTTATATATACATAGTAATATCATATATAATAATAATATAAAAAATCATGAAAATCAATAATTATTTTGTCTTGGTCTTCTGTGCTTAAGGAAAAATAACTTAATTATTGCTGATTTTTTACATCCCGGCAAGGGGCCCCCTGAAGCACGGGGCTCGTAGCACGTGATACATGTGCTACTAGGTTAAATCGGCCCTGAGGACAGGTAGCGTGTGCGAATATCACCCAGACTGGGACATTCAACAAGAATCTGCCAAACAGTCTGGGGGACAACGCAGTCATCACAATATGGCGCAGGCGAGCGCTGCATCAAACAGCGGTGTGTCCAATTTGGAGACGGCATAAAGTAAACTGAAGCTGCCTTTGTATTGGGAGGTTCATGGGGGTCCCTGGGGTCCTTGAGAACAGTCATAGCGCAATGGCACGTAACTTTAGGTTTCCCTCGACCGTCTCCCAACTTCTTTTCTAAGCAGCCCGGAGAGTTGCCCGTATTCCTGCCATGTAATCGGTGTGAGAAAGAGCGGAACGCTGGACTGTTCGCCCAGTACTCGCGGACTCTTTGATACTCTCATCAGCGCGCTCATTCCCCGCAATTCCTACATGCCCAGGAACCCAGGAGAAGATAATCTCGACATCCACCCAGCTTCCCAAAACCGTGGCGTCACGGATTTCGCGAATCAGGGGATGCGAAGATTCCAATGCCCCGAGAGCAGTCAGGGTGCTTTGTGATTCACTATAAATCATAATCCGATCTCCAAACCGGCACGTCGCGTATTCTCCCGTAATGAACGGTGTATTGCAACCAGCTCGACCGTGGAGACAGACGCAGCGCCTGACAATCCACGGGCGCCACCGGCCCGAGAGCTATACCTAGACCTCCAAGGCGCTTCCTGTCGTCTTTCGGCGGCATAGACACCGTCGAGATCAGCTGCGAATGCAGTGAGAGATGTTGGCTTGGAACGAAAGAAAAGTAAGGCATTAGCCCTATCAGAACCCAATGCGCTGAACGTCACGGAGCGAAGAATATCCATAGCGCGGGTAAAAGAGACCCTAAGGCTACGAATATGACGCTTCCAGGTGAGGCATCGGTAAAATCAAGGCCAAGGAAACGGTGCGAGTTCACACCACTTCCAGGAGCACCCTGTCGAGAAACAAGTCTGGGTCAGAGTGGAGCCGTGTATCGCGGTTGAAAAGCACCTCCTTATTGTGTGCTTCGGCAGAGCGAGAGACGCGGTCCGATACCTGTTGGAGTCGAAGCTCTAGAGTTAACATCTGGGCCGCACCAAAAGAGTTCGAAAGGTCATCCTTGTAGAACATAGCGAGAACATCTTCCCGCAGCACCGAGGTGATGCCGTGGATGCTTAGGGCCAAGAGTGTGACACTGAGGGCTTTTCGTTCTGGACAACCTCTTTCTGCTCCAGTTGGCAGGAGAAGGCTCCTCCCACCTGTATGCGCAATCAACGATCTCGCAAAAAATCAGATATAAACATTGGGAGGCGTCCCCTTATCCCCATTGTGTGGAGTGTCTCCATGATACCGTATCGCCGTGCAATATCATAGGCCTTCTCCAGATCGAAAAACACCGGGGCATAGTGCTATCTAAGAAGGAAGTCCGCACAGACGGCATTTCCAGTCGGAGAAGAGTATCCGACATGCAGTGGAACTTGCGGAAGCCACACTGCGTAGAAGACAGATGACCTCCGCTCTCCAGAAAAAAGGCTAATCTAAAAATTCCCAATTTCTTCCTTATCTTGCACATGCAAGAGGTTAGAGAGATTGGGCGGAAACCGGTCGGAGTAGAGTGATCTCTCCCCGGCTTGCGAAAGGCGAGCACAGTAGCGATTCGCCAGGAGTCTGAGAGAAGACCTTCCACCCAGATCCTGTTGAATAAATCTAACAGAAAGGCCATGCCTCGCTCACCCAGGTGTCGAAGCATGGCGTACGGGACATCGTCCGGAACAATGGCGATGTCCGCGCACGAAGCGAGAGCTGAACGCAACTCACTACAAGTAAACCTGTCGTTGAAGGGTTCTCCGCCTCTGCAGGTAAAGTTCAGTCGGTGGCCTTCCGCGCCATCATTAGGCGCATTGAATGCCAGCGGAGCAGCATCCCGCCTAGATAATGCGGATAAAACGGTTGTGAAGGATTCCGCCACGGACGCGGGCTCCGAGATTGAGGTATCATTCTTCCTGAGGCGGTGTCTACCGTTCAGATCTCCGAGCAAGAGAAAGGGCCTTGGCAAACGTACCCCGTGTCGAAGTCGGCTGACGGTGGAATGTACGCGGTAATAACAGTATATCTCATAATCAGGTACAGCTGCACAGATACTGCCTGAAAAGAAGTATTTAAAGCGAGAAGAACGGAGACATCATGCAGGGTGTAAATCGCGCATCCTCCTGCTCGGCCGCCATTTCGTGGTGGTGGGGTCGTAAAACCCTTATACCCCGCTTGGATAGGGGGCCAGCATGGTCTCCAAAAAAGGATGGCTAACAGGGAGAGGGAGGAGACGAGCCTCCACAGCTCCTCCCAGTTGGCCCGGAGTCCGCGGCAATTACATTGAAGGAATATGCCCTTCAGGCCAAGTTCGGAGAAGATGCAGGAGACCCCTTTAAAGAGAAGACCCTCACCGGAATGGCCGTACGCTTCCAAGAGGCAGAACTCCGGGCGTTGTGTTGTTGGCCAGACAATGCGCTGAAGGCGCTGTCTCCTTCGAGGACTTATCGGCGGAGGTTGGACTTGCAATGGGAAACTCTACATCTTCCGCCTCGAAACCTTAGGCGAGCGGGGCTGCTTCGAAGGCGGGAGTCCCTCTTTGGGAAGATCCACAATCTTCGAGCAACCCAGCCTACCACTGGGTGCGGGCTAAGGAGACGAAGCTCCTTTAGTACTGTCCTCCTTTTGGGGGGCAGCTTTAGGATGGCCTCATGACTATCTTTAGTGGTGTTGCTCCCTGTGAATCCATCGACTCGGTGGAGGCGCGCGGCCGTTTCGACTTACGTGAAACGGTCACGTGAGAAAAGGGAGGGGAGCCTTGGTTTTAGCGGGGCTGTATGTGAACCCTTTGAGCTGCCAGCATTACCAGGGGGGAATCAGAGGTGGGTAGAATCCACACAACTATTCCAAATAGGCTCGAAAATGACCGTGTTTGTAGGCCTTGAGCGGCCAGGAGAAGAGGGTGTCTTTCTTAGCATTGAGGAATAGGACGTCCCAGCAGAGCCGGGCGCGCCTGGACCTAGTCCTTAGCCTCGCGAAATGAGAGACAATCCTGGGCCTGAAGGGCCAGGATTTCATTCTCAAAGAGATACGCACCACATTGCTTAGAAGAAGGGGGCCGCTGATCTCCGCAATTGACATACTTGGCGAAATTCGATTTGGGCTTATCGTGTGCGCCCTTGGAGCAGCTTACACAGAATTGGGGCAACCCCGACTTTGCACGTCGACAGGAGCGATTGGTATGGCCAAAGCGGTGGCAGTAGTAGCACCTCCACGGCCGTGTCACGAATACCTTCACGCGGTAGCAATAGCAACCGGCACGCACCGATTTAGGGAGCTCGTCACAGTCGCACGTGACGAAGAGTGTAGGGGTTGATCTCGAGGCTCCTCCTTGTTTTCTCATTATACACACTAGCTTGACCGCCCCATGGTCGGTCAGCTCTAAGGTGATGTTGTCTATGGAGTAGTCCACGAGTTTCTTCGCATAAACTACTCCTTTCACAAAGTTCATGATAGAGTGAGTTGTCACACTCACCGACGTGCCATAATGTGTCTGAACGGCACTAATAAGGGCCACCTGGGAGGGATTCGACGCATTCGCCAGATTGATCCCGTCCGAAAAACGGGTCACCTACGGCTTTCTACCAATCACGCAAGAAAAGCTCTTCTCTGATGAATCATTTTGCTCTTAGCCAAAATGCAATCAGTGGAGCATATAAAAAAAGTTTGAAGCCAGAGGGCTTATAAACGCTAGGTAGCATCTGAATGAGGGGCATCGACATAATCGAGGCTTGGCTCTGCGCCCTTGTACTATTGGTCTATATCAGGGACTCCCCACCAGAGGAAGCACTGGAGCCGGATGTAACGTTCATGGCTTGGTCGCATACCGAAACAGCAGCGGTCCTGTCCGTTCCCGTGTCCACCACGGAGGGAGAGGAGCTCCGAGTCTTTTTCCTATTTTTTTAATAGAAGAAGAGGGCGAGTAATGAACCAGCTTCTCTCTTCCGCCGGTAGGAGCTCCTACGCCAGATGGGCCAGCAAGATCCTTTTCCCAAATAGAGAAGTTTCTGCTTGTTACAGAATCACCAGACGGGAGAAGAGATCCCTCATCTCCTTGTAAGCCCTCGGGGACCCGTGTAGTTTGAGGAGGAGCTTGCATAGTGGTGGATACTGGTTCTATGCTTTGTACTGAGCACGGGTTCGACTCCATGTAGGATCCTACCATCTGGGGATGGGTCACCTTAGGGACTATGTCTATCTAATGGGGCGCCTAAATTTGCACCCCCCCCCCCAAGACATCTTATCTTTGGCCAGCGAACCGGCATCCTTTGGGAAAGAGAGGTGGGCACGTACTGTGACACCTTTTAAGATCATAATGCGCGCCAGCAGGTCTTTGGAGGGAATGGACCGACGGGCCCCTCCTTCCATCGTCCCCCGTAAGGTACCTGGCCCTATCGTACCATTCCCACCGAGAGTGGTCAATGGTTTGACAGCCATCGCATCCAATCGTTTACGTATTGCACTGATTAGTTTTATCTCATACTATAACAGAACACATGTTAAGAGGCTCTCAAAGAGTCCAACTGTGGCCCACCATAATGTGAGATAAAAAGCTTGCTCTAGCTCCCAGCTGATGCCTCTATCATCAGAAAACACCACTCTATGCTGGTTCCCTATGGACTTTACAATGCAGAAGAGGACCAACATCCCCTTGAACCATGTTGCAACAAACATCTCTTACATAACTTAGGCAAAAACACAAAGGTTTACTTTTTCATACAAAAGATTACAAAAATTTGGAATTAATAAGTTAAATCTTTTCAATTGTACATGGAATTATTCAAAATGTTGCCATTTAAATGTACACTACTATCAATAAAAGCTTAAGCATGTAGCATCTACATATTTTCACCGCCGCTTTATTTAGGAACCTTTTTTTTTAATACTTTCAGTTACAGCAGCATTCCTTGCTTTTTGTATAGGATTTATAAAGAAAAGTGAGATTTTTCTTTAGAAATCCACAAGTTACAAACTTAAATCATATTTAAGACTCACTAACTGAAGGGTCTGACCTACAAGGGAATGCAAGATAGCTACCATTGATACCATGCAAACAAATGGAAGGCAAAGAAAAAAATAATAAAATTACCTCTTTGTTTGAGCTAAATTGGGTCATTATTTCATAAGAACCACCAAATATTTCTTCTTGATGTATTAATCCATCTTGTTTTCCATCAAAAAACTCATCTTTGATCTTTTTGGCTGGGCTATCTACACAATCATCCTAATAAATAATTTAATTATCTCATTTAAAATGATTAAATTATAATAATTAGATTTATGCTGCTAATGATAGTTAGAGATAAAACAAATGGAAATAATGAATAATTATAGGGAATATTAGTGTTGTATCTTCTCTCACCATTTTATCATCAAAATTGCACCAAGTGGATCTTCGCAGAATTTGTGATTTATTCTTTTAATCTCACCAGATGTATCTTGTAAAAGTTAAAAAGATACTTTCACATTTTATCATAAATCTTTTAAAGTTCAAAAAGCTCATTATATTGATTTTTTTAAGCGTATCCGGCGACTGCCAACTAGGACAAGTCACTACAATTAGCGAACAGCCTAATATTTAAGCAGGATGGATAAAAAAGGCGATAGATTTAACCCAAAAGTTTAATTTGGTGAACAATGGTTTAAAGGTTTATTGATATCAGGGATATATCCACTAAGCTATTTGAATACAAGCACAAACAATCATAGAAAATATCCCACTTATCATTACGTGTTTTTTTTGTTCAAAGGTGCCCATCTGGCAACAGCTACCAAGGCCATAGCTTTTAGAATTCAGATCAAAGCAGACCCCAAATTATCTTGATTTTAGTAACAAAGTGATTCCAAATCAACATTTGTTAGAGGTCTCTCTGGTGACTGCACAATCATGTATTTTCTGCTAGCAGGGCAAAGTAGTTTCCCCTCAGCCCCAGATTATACACTCAACACAAAGCCTAAAATAAAATGAATGGAGTATAAAGAAAAGTGGTAACTATGCCACTCTACCTAGTACTAGTAACATGTGTGATTATCCCCAGACTTAACCACTCAACAAGAATATGTTAAAACAGTCAATGCAGTAAGGAACGGGAAAATGCTCCATCAAATGGTGCGCATACTGTGATTTTTTTTTTTTAGGAGCTTATCTTGCGACTACTTACTTGAGCACAAGTCGCCGCACTCACAACAGCTTAGCAGTAGGCTACTTTAAAATAGGAATATGAAAAACAACAACAATAAGAAAGGAAAATTGCAAGAAGGAGGAAGCAAGCTTCGGCGTTGGGGGAAAGTCCCTACAGCGCAGGAATGTGCGACCTACAAAGAAAAAAAACAACAAAAAACGTTAATTAAAGGGAAGAAGGCCAGCTTCCCCTCCAAAACTCTATAAGTCCACCAGTTAATGTGCATGAACTTGTCCCAAGTACAAGGGACAGGCGGTAGCACCCCTCCCATCCCGGTATCGGGTCAGGTAACGTTTGCGGAGATCGCCCAGACTGGGAAATTCAACAAGAATGTGGCGAACAGTCTAGCGCACAACGCAGTCTTCACAGTAGGGCGCTGGCAAGCGCTCCATCAAATGGCGGTGCGTCCTGCGAGTGTGTCCAATTCGGAGACGACAGAAAGCAACCTGAAGGGCTCTCCGCGTCTGGAGGTTAAGTCCAGCCGGCGGCCGTTCGCGACATCACGACGTGCATTGAATGCTGGCGGAGCAGCATCCGGGCTAGAGAATGCGGAGAAAGCGGTCGCGAAGGATTCTTCCACGGACGTAAGGTCCGAGATTGCTGTCCCATTCTCCTGGAGAATTGGAGGGGGATCCTGCGAGAACTCGCCCTGAATTCTTTTGACTCGCCTCCAAACCTCTGCTAAAGGGGTTTTCCCGTTAAGTGAAGCAGCGGGCGTGCTTCGAAATATAACGGAAACTAGTCCTAGCCCGACAAAATTCCCCAACATCGAAATCCCTGTAACAGTATACACAATAGACGCCATCGACCACTGGCAAGAAAATGAAACCGTTCTCAGGGCAGTGATGTGTAAACTAATCCACAGTTAGGACACCTATATCAAGCTCATCAATCAGATGGTCAAGGACTTGTCACCTGGGATTTATTGAGTAGTCTCCTCAGAGATGATATCTGCCATTCAGATCTCCAAGCAAAAGAAAGTGCCTCGGCAACCGTGCCCCGACGCGGCGGAAGTCCTCCGCGTCAAAGTTAGCTCACGGTGGAATAACAGTATATATCCTTTCAAAGTGAAGTGACACAGCCACTGCCTAAAAGGAGGTATCTAAAGTGAAAAGAGAATGGAGAAATCATGCCGACTGTTATCCGCGTTGCGACTTCGGAGGCGAGGGGTCCTCTTTTCGAGGAGCAACCGTCTGCTAGCCACCCAGCCCACCACTAGGCGTAGGCAAAGGAGCCGAAGCTCCTTTGTTGTTATCTTCCCTTCGTGGTGCAGGTTTAGGAACCCCGGAAGATTGCTGGCGACCAACTTCAGGGGGTGTTGGCTCGTGTGACTCCAACGACTCACGCAGGGAGAAGGAGGGGGAAGCCCTGGTTCTAGCCGGGAATGGTTGTGAACCCTTTGTGTCGCAAGCTTTACCAGGGTAGCGCTCGGGTTGAGTAGAACCCAAAGAATGGCTCCGTATGGGCGTGGAAACAACCGTGCTCATTGCCCTGAATCGGCCAGGAGTGAGGGTGTCTCTTAGCATTGAGGCGTAAGACGTCCCAGGCCGAGCAGGGACCGCCAGGACTAAGTCTTTAGCCTCGCGGATTAGAGACGATCCCGAGGCTGAAGGAACAGGATTTCTTTCTCAAGGAGATAAGCACCACATTGCTTTGAATAAGCATGGTGATGCTTTCCGCAATTGACATACTTGGCCACACACGATTTGGACTTATCGTGTGCGGCCTTGGAGTAATTTACATAGACTTCGGGTGACCCCGATTTTGCACGTCTACACGAGCGATTCGTATGGCCGAAGCCGTGACAGTGATTGCACCTCCGCGGCAGTGACACCAATGCCTTCACGCGGTAGTGGTACAAAGCGGCATTCACTGACTCAGGGAGCTTGTCACAGTCAAATGTGACAAAGAGTATAGGGCTGGGTCTCGAGGCCCCTTCCCCTGTTTTCTCATCACACGCTCGAACTTGACCGCACCGTGGTCGGTCAGCTCTAGTGATATCTTCTATTATGGAGTAGTCTGCGAGTTCAATCGAATAAATTACTCCTTTCAAAAAGTTCATGGTAGAGTGCGGCGTCACACTCACCGGGGTGGCATCAAATGTACGAAGAGCACTTATCTTGGCCGCCTCGGAGGGATCTTGTACTGCCTTGGAAACCCACGCCGTTCGAGGAGGAGCCCGGATTGCTCCCAACGAAGGCCCTACCGTTTGAGGCTGAAGCTGTGGCGAACAGTCTGGGAGACAACGCAGTCTTCACAGTAAGGCGCTGGCGAGCACTCCATCAAATGGCGGTGCGTCCAGCGAGTGTGTCAAATTCGGAGACGACAGAAAGCAACCTGAAGCCCTCGAGGCATTTGGGGGTAGGTTAATGGGAACAGTCGCCGCCCAATGGCACTCAAGTTAAGTTCTCTTCAACCGTCTCCCATCTTCTTTGCCAAACAGCCCGGAGTGCTGACGTATACCTGCAATGTAGTTGGTGTGAGGAACAGCGGAACGCTGGTCCGGTTGCCGGCGACCTCATTTTCTGCAAATCCTACATGTCCAGGAACCCAGCAGAAGATAATCTCGACATCCGCCAGGCTTGCGAAAACCGTGGCGTCCCGGACATCGAGAACTAGGGTATACGGATATTTCAGTGCCCTGAGAGCACTCAGGGCAATACACCGAGTGGTGTAGTGCCAACAGCTCGGCCGTGAAAACACACGCCTGAGAGAGCCACGCTGACTTGAAACAGAGGGGATACGGCGTGGAAGCCGACCCCCTCTTGGGAATTGAAGCCATCCGTATACACTGGCACGGTTCCAGCGTGACGCGAGGTGTGCTCCAAAAAGATCGAACGCAATACTCCCAGCACTGTAGAAGCTTTGGGACCAGAAGCGTGGCGACACATAACCAAAGGTGGTACCCTCTAGGGTGGCGTCTTGGGCAAAACCAGGGGTGCCACTGACCCCAGAGCTATACCTAGCTTTCGAAAGAGTTTCTTAGCCGTAAACCCAAAGGACATATCGTAGGACTGGCGTCTCTGGGCAGCATAGGCACCCTCCAAATCATCTGCGGATGAAGTGAGAGCTGTTGGCAACTGAGGGAGCTGCCGGCCTCGCTCGTATAGGAAAATAATGCACCGTGTACAGCGTAGAGCGAGTGGCATCTCCTTAGCATCGACTAATAGGCTGTCAATGGGGGAAGTGCGGAAGGGACCGGTCGTCAGGCGAAGGCAGGAGTATGAAAATCGAACCTTTCCTGAAAATTTGCAAAGTCATTGACGCTGAACCTTCGCTCGTGGGTCCAAAATAGAGAAAACGACCTTTACCCGGTAGACATAATTGAAAATAAAAGCACTACTACTTATCGTACGGAAAAGATTTAGATATCAATTTGAAGGGTATATGATATTCCATACGCTCGATCCGGAGAGCTTTTGGCCAAAATGTATGGTTTTAGGGCACATTTTGCCGATTATGGAACACAGTAACCACGCTGTCTTGGTTGTGCTATGAGAGTCTTTCGAAAGATAATCTCAAGCTCTATCTAGAGATATGAGGTTTATATGCGAAAGAGTGGTCACTCATGTCGATATGGCTCATTGAATTTAGGTGGTGGGCTAAAGAATCGAGTCAAAATCAATTCAGCGACCATGACTACATAATTGCCCAGACGAAAATACAAAAATTATATATAATTTTGTAGGTAAGAAAGAGTTCTGAAGGATTATGTCATTCCAATAGGTTATCTTGAAGAATAGGGAGTTAGTCTTGCTTAACTACGAGTGAAAATCCAAAATGGGCAAATTTTGGAAGTTTTACCGACTTTATCTCAGGACCTAATTGACTGATCTTTAGTGAGTCTTTGATTTTCCATAGTACGATAATATAACCATCGCTGGCAGTACTACTAGCTCGCTATCTTAATTTAATCGCGCTTGTTTGTAGAGGACACTCAAGATGCACCTATACACACTTGGTTTACGTAATTTGGTGAATTTCCATCGATAATTTCTGGTCGATATTATCGGTTGAAAAATATTGGCCGAGGTTTTCGAGAATATCTCGGGAACAAACCGGCCGGTTTGAAGGAAACCAACTGATTAGAAGCGGAAGAAATTCACCATGAAATTATATACAGAGTATCGGTGTCATCGCATAATCCTAGTTTTTATCTAGGGTTTATATTTCATATTCGGGTTTTTTGCGATATCCCGCAAACTATGTGTTGAAGAAGGATGTGTACCTCAGAATTTACCCCTTATAATGTAGACATCTTTCCATTGCCGCTATTCTTTCTTCTCTATATCTGATCTTTTTACACATAAAGTCTGCAAATCGAACTCTTTAAATACTAGTAATCTCAAATTTCTTTAACCCAAGGTATTTCGGTCACTTAATCAATAACACTTAATCGTAACATTATTAGTTTTAGATTTTGAAATTTTAATCATTTGTCTATAAGAATATTGAACCTAGCTGGGTCAAGGCCTATGCCTTCCCACACGTGACTAGTGACAATGCTGCTAATGGGACCTGAAGTGTCCTGTGGGGAGGATGGCCAACTGGAGGCCCTCCTGATAAAGATATGCTCCTAGAGGCAACCCAGCCTCAGATGGAAGGGCCTTCCATGGGAGCGAATCTGGGCTCGGCGCCAAGCACCCAACCCGAATCCGCCCCTATGCAAGGTCCTCCTCAAACGGCCTGGGTTTCTAAAGCAGTACAAGGAGGGAAGGCACCTCCTCCAACCGGTGCCCCTGCGACTACCAGGACCTTCTCCATCTCGAAGAAGTACCTGGCTGAGGCCGGTCCATCTGGCCTGGGGGCTCCTGCCGGTGGAGGGGAGTAGCGGGTTCATTCCCTGCCATCCTCTCTTAAAAAGAGAAAAAAATAGGAACAATACTAAGAAGACTCGGGGCTCCTCTCCATCCGCGGGGGCTGCAGGGACGGATGGGTCTGCTGCCACATCGGTAAGCGATCAAGCCAAGATCGGCACATCCGGCCCCTCTGCCCCCTTCCCCGGGTGCAGAGCCCCTAACTATGACTAAGTCGAAAAGAGCGCAGGGCGGAGCTCGATAACATCAGGGCCCCTAATTCACAGGTTACCTGGCATTTTCTAGCCTTATGGCTTCAAACGCTTCCTCATTCTCGCCTCCACTGATGGCAGCATTTTGGCCAAGGGCAACGTGATCCATCAAAGGTGAGCATTAGCTAGTATAATTGGTAGAGAACCGAAGGTGACCCGTTTCTCGTACGGTAGCCTTCTGGTGAATGCGGCGGGTCCTTCCGAGGCGGCCAGAATAAATGCTCTTCGGATACTTCATTGCGGTAAAGGTCGAACGTGTGATGAGAAAACAGAGAGGGGCCTCGAGACCCACCCCTACACTCTTCATAATATTCGACTGTGACAAGCTCCCTGAGTCGGTGCTTGCTGGTTGGTACCGAGACCGTGTGAAGGCATTCGTGCCACTGCAAGGGCGGTGCTATTACTGTCACCGCTTCGGCCATACGAATCGTTCATGTAGACGTGTAAAGTCGTGGTCACCCGAAGTATGTGTAAATTTCTCCAAGGCCACACAGGATAAGTCCAAATCGTGTGTGGCCAAGTGTGTCAATTGCGGAGAGCCGCACCCCGCTTTTTCGAAGCAATGTGCTGCATTTCTCCTTGAGAAAGAAATCCTGGCCGTTCAGGCACAGGATCGACTCTCATTACGCGAGGCTAAGGACTTGGTCCTGGCGGGCCCGGCTCCATCCCATCCAGGCCAACGAGCAAGGTTGTTTCCACGCCCATTTGGAGCCCTACTACGGGTTGTACTCATCCCGGGCCCTTCCCTGGTAAAGCTGGCTGCACAAAGGGTTTACTAAAAACCATGGTTCCCCCCTTCCCCCAACGTTTCGCATAAGGCGAAACGGCCACGTGCCCCTCCACCAAGTCGTTAGACTCACAGGAGGAAACACCCCTGAAATTGGTCGCCATGCCATCTTCCAGGGTTCCTAAAGCTGTCCCCCGAAAGGAGGACAACAACAAAGGAGCTTCGGCTCCTTAGCCCACGCCTAGTGGTAGGCTGAGTAGCTCGGAGACTGTGGATCCTCGAAAAGAGGGCCCCTCGCCTACCAAGCTGCAACGCCCGCCTAAGGTTTCGAGGCGGACGAAGTAAAGGACTCGCATTACGAGGCCAACCTCCATCAATAAGTTGTCTAAGGCGACAGCGCCTTCAGCGCATTGTCCGGCCAACAGCGCCCGGGTTTCTGCCTCCGGAAAACGTACGGCCATTCCCGTGAAGGTCTTCTCTTCGAAGAGGGCCTCTGCGTCTCCTCCGAGCTAGGCCTGGAGGGCATATTCCTTCAATGGAATTGCTGTGGCCCCTGGGCCAGCTGGGAGGAGCTGCGGAGGCTCGTCTCGTCCCGTTCCCCGTTAGCTATTTTTCTGCAGATCCTGCTAGGCGCGTGCCCCCTCTCCGCCCTCCCGGGGTATAAGAGTTTTGCGACCCCACCACCACGAGATGGGGGCCGGGTTGGGGATGCACAGTTTACACTCGGCATGATGTCTCCGTTCTTCTTTTCACTTTATATACCTCCTTTTAGGCAGTGGCTGTGCAGGCTCACCTGACTTCGACGCGGGGAATTCCGCTGCTTCGTGGCACGGTTGCCGAGGCCCTTTCTCTTGCTTGGAGATCTGAACGGCAGGCATCCTCTCTGGGGAGATTACTCAATAACCCCCAGGGGACAAGTCCTTGCCGATCTGATCGAAGAGCTTGAGATGGGTGTCCTAAACGTGGATGAGTTTACGCATCACTGTCCGAGAACCGCTTCATTTTCTTGCCTTGATCTATCTTTGTGCTCTTCGGATGCACAGCCTGATTTTGATTGGGGGGTGGTCTATGACCTCCATGGTAGTGATCACTTTCCCATTCAAATATTTTCAGGGTAACTGCCGCCTGAGAGCTCACCTCCGTGGTGCTTGGCGCTGGCGCGTTGGCCTGCATTTTAGGAAATGACTGAATTCTCTATCTCATGCGAGGAGTTTAGGTCGGTAGCTGGGGCTGATGAGTTCTTCTCAGGTAACCTCATCGCCATGGGCCTGACTACTCTTCCCAGAACATCTGGCTGTTTTGCACGCCGACCACTCCCGTGGTGGTCGGCCGAGTGTAAGACGGCCATCAAACAGAAGCGTTATGCCTACATGCGCTATAAGCGCCACCCAAACGATTTTACTGTCGGTGAATTTCGTCGGGCTTGGGCTAGGTTCCAGTATATTTTGAAGCACGCCCACCGCTCTTCTTGACGGGCATCTGTCTTCATTTAACGAGAAGACACCTCTGGCATAGGTCTGGAGGCGAGTCAAAAGCATTCAGGGCCAGTTCTCGCAGGACCCGACTCCCATTCTCCAGGATAATGGGCCTGCAATTTCGGACCCCTCGTCAGTACCGGAATCATTCGCGACCGCTTTCTTTGCATTCTCTAGCCGAGATGCTGCCCCGCCAGCATTCAATGCACGTTGTGATGTCGCGGAAGGCTGCCGGCTGGACGTTACCTCCAGAGGCAGAGAACCCTTCAACGACAGGTTTACTTTGAGTGAGTTGCGTTCCGCTCTTGCTTCGTGCGCGGACACCTCACATGGTCCGCACGATGTCCCGTACGCCATGCTTCGACACCTGGGTGAGCGAGGCATGGCCTTTCTCTTAGATTTGTTCAAGAGGATCTAGATGGAGTCTCCTCCAAGATACCTGGCAATTCGCTACTGTGCTCGCCTTTCGCAAACCGGGGAGAGATAACTCTACTCCTGGCAATTTCCCCCCAATCTCTCTAACTTCTTGCGTGTGCAAATTGATGGAGAAATTGGTAAATGTTAGATTAGCCTTTTCCTGGACAGCGGAGGCCATCTGCATTCTGCATGGGGCGGCTTCCGCAATTTCCACTCAATGTCGGATGCTCTGCTCCGACAGGAAAATGCTGTCTGCAAAGCCTTCCTTCGTAGACAGCACTACGTAACCTTGTTTCTTGATCTGGAGGAGGCCTATGTTACCGCATGGCGATAGGGTATCCTGAAGACTCTCCACACGATGGGGGCAAGGGGACGCCTCCCAATGTTTATATCTGAATTTTTGCTAGATCGTCGATTCCGCATACGGGTGGTGGGAGCCCTCTCCGGCCCAATGGAGCAGGAAGAGGGGGTCCCGCAGGAAGGTGTCCTCAGTGTCACACTCTTCGATTCTTTGTTCGTTTGAAGTTCGACTACGGATGTGAGTTTTATACATCCGCAGCCGAGCATTTATTGTGGAATTTGGACTCGATCCACCACACGGGCTTCGCTTGGCACCTGGTGCCTTCTGCACTTCCACCATTGAGAGCCTACTAGTCGATGCTGGGGAGATGCCACTCGTTCTACGCCATGCACAGTGCATTTCTTCGCTTGTACAAGCAAACCCGGCGGATCCCTTAGTTGCCAACAGCTCTCATTGCATCCGCAGCCGATTTCGATCCTGCCTATGCCGCAGAGTGACGCCAGTCATACCCTAAGCCCTTTGAGTTTTGGGTTAGGAAACGCCTTCGAGAGCTAGGTATAGCTTTCTGGCCGGTGGTGCCCCTGGTTCTGCCCAGGACCCCACTCTTGGGGGGTACCACATTTAGCTATTTGTCGCCAAGCTTGTACAGCGCCGGGAGTATTGCGTTCGACTTTTTGGAGCACACCTCGTGTCACGCTGGAACCGTGCCAGTGTATACGGATAGCTCTAAGTTCCAAGAGGGAGTCAGCTTGCACGCCGTATCCCCTCTGTTTGAAGTCAGCGTGGCTCTGCCAGGCACTGCGGCTGTCTTCATGGCCGATCTGGTGGCAATACTCCACTGGGTACGGAAGATTACGCGACGTGCCCGGTTCGGAGCCAAGATTGTGATCTATAGCATCTCACAAAGCGCCCTGAGTGCTATCTAGCCATTGGAATCTCCGGACACCCCCTCCTTTGCGATATCCATGACGCCATGGTTTTGGCAAGCCGGGTGGATGTCGAGATTATCTTCTGCTGGGTTCCTGGACATGTAGGAATTGCTGGGAATGAGCGCGCTGATGAGGGCGCCAAAGAGTCCGCGAGGACTCTGCGACCGGACCAGCGTTTCGCTCTTATTCACACCAACTACATGGCGGAAATACGGGGTGCTCTTAGGGCTGCTTGGCAAAGAAGATGGGATACGGTCGAAGGTAACTTAAAGTTGCGTGCCATTGCGCCGCTACTGTTCCCATGGACCTAGCCCCCCAATGCCGCGAAGGCTTCAGGTTGCCTTCTGTCGTCTCCGAATTGAAAACACTCGCAGGGCCACCGCAATTTGATGGAGCGCTCGCTAGCGCCCTACTGTGAAGACTGCGTTGTCCCCCAGACTTTTCGCCACATTCTTGTTGAATCTCCTAGTCTGTGCGATCTCTGCACACGTTACCAGTCTCAGTACCGGGATGGGCGGGGTCACTACCGCTTGTCCCTTGTACTCTGGACGAGTTCGTGCACATTGACTAGTGGACTTATAGACTTTTGGAGGGATGCTGGCCTTCTCCCTTTTATTTAACTAGTTGTGTTTTTTTTTGGGGGGGGGTATTTTAGTAGGCCGCACGTTCCTGCGCTGGGAGGGAGGCGGACCTCTCCCCGATGCCGGAGCTTGCTTCCTGCTTGTGGCCTTTTTCCATAATCTTATTTTTAGTGTTGTTGTTTTTTTTTGTTTTTTTTTATCTTATTTTAAAGTAGCCTAGTACTAGGCAGTTTTTAATACGGCGATTGATGTCAAGTAGGAATTCGCCAGATGAGCCCCTAAAAAAAGAACGAGTTGGACTTTGATTGCAAGTTCTCAAGCAGGTCTGTGGAGGCTGTGCTCAGTAGATTTCTAGAAATACTAAAAGCAATGACTTATCTGTATGTTCCTAGTAAAGTAACCTGGGGCTGCCATATGGTCCCTGAAAATCTAAACTACTAGCTTATATGGTCAGGTTAGGTTAGGTCATATTGCCTGGGTTCATTATAGGGCAATGCGACAGGCATGGGGCAAGAACTCAGATGTTGCCAAAAATGCCTTGTCCTCGTTTCTGTATGTAAATTTTGAGTACAGAAATTCTTCTTATCAGTCACAGAAAGATTATGAATCCCACCTAATTTCTAACCTAAAGGCTAAGCCTAAGCTGTTCCATGCTTATATGCGCAACAAGAAAATGGGATGACTGTCGTAGAACTTCTCATAGTCTGGTCCAATAATTAGTCTAGTCCTTGATCTGGACACACTGCTTTTGTTTAAGTCGATGGTATTGACCCTATGACTCAATCTACGATCATATATATATATATATATATATATATATATATATATATATATATATATATAGGTAGGCTTTAATTCCTACTGAACGTACGAAAGCTGGTTAGAGGCGGGTTGTGCCGTAGCCAGGATTCTCACTATAAAAGTCCCACTTGTTACTGGGGGGAGGTTTGTGATTATTGCATTCTAAGAGTGCATAATATAGGTTGAATAAATTAGCCGAAGGGATTCTTAATTAAAGTCTTGCCAAGGCTACGTCAAATAAGGAGGAGCCACAAATAAACTTTACTTGACACAAATATATTAATTAGCAATAGTTAAACGGGCAAAATTAAGGATTAAATATTAAACACTGACGTTAAGCGTCTAGATTTATAATGACTCAATGGGAGTATCAATCACTGTTAATTAAATAGGTAATTTAAGAATAGAGGGACACTGGGTTTACAGATTACCATTAATTGTGATGAATTGGAGAGACGACTACTCAGGTCCAGACGGGGTGGTTCGGGTGGCATTAACACGAGTTCTCGGGGAGAGGGGGGATAAGACGATGGGTTCGGGGCTGCTGACTTCAGTTCTGGTTAGTTCACTCCTAACTGGATGTGACACTTTCAAATAGTAACTTCCAGTAACGATTTAGATGTTCCTTTTCTTTCTCAAGTTACGTTGAGCAACAGAGCGTATTCTTCTAGTCACAGACTCTGCGGGGCGGGATTTACCTCAGGAACACTTTGAGACAGCGACCAAGTTGACTCGTCGGCGCGTTGACAGTCGATACGTTACGGCAACGACTCTCGTTCAACGTGAAGGTTACGCGTTACGCGAGTTGGTTTGGGACACTGCTCTAGAGGGATGAACGGCGATGTTATTTATACCGCGGATTGTGGGAAATCGAGAGAGAGATTCCATTCACGACAATTCGCTTATCGCAGCGCCTTCTGGACAATCTCCATGGTATCATAAAGAAGGCAAATAGAATTTAGGCTTTTCTGTGAGATAGGCCTTCTTTCGTCAGACTTCCTGTCGCCAGTTGGGGGAAGGGTGGGGGGAAGAGAGAGGAGACGAAGGTCAACTCAAACGACAAATTTCTTTCGTTCCCACGATTGTCTGGCGGCATGCGAGTATGTACGTTCCATACCCTCACAATGACCCTCTATAGGACCCCTTAATCAACCCTCAGGTGAAATTTGTTCTTCCAACCAAGAAATGGCTGATCTGTTCACCAAGGCGGGTAAATATGTAGATTAGCGGCCCGGCCGAAAAAAAAATTTGTGTGTAAATATTATCGTTCACTCGTGTCGGAATATTCATGCGCGTTTGAGTCCTTTTCGAATTATTATTCTATAAACAATTAGGATTATATACTGGGGGGCTTCCCCCCCAGACCCCCCCAATTTAATGAAACTCAAGATCATCGTAGTGTAGTCGCCCCATTGTGTTTACCCCCACACGAGCCGTCAACTTAAATGTTCTCCAAAAACGTTAAACATTTTGGAACACGGACGAAATAGTACTTCCCATCGTTCGCGCCGATAATCTACATATTTACCCCAAGGCGTTCTCTTCTTTATATTCTACCACTACCCCTAAAAATCCGGTGGAGCAGTAGAACTTTGAAGGTAAACTGAGTAATTTAGTTAGAAATTTGACTGATGTTGTCAATGCTCTGTGTGATCTCAACCCCTCTAGCAGTATGGGGCCTGTTTGCTCAAACACTGATCTTCATCCATTTCATACCCATTCCTCTTGGCTCTTCCATAAATCAATCCAAACTGGAAAACTCCCATCAGTCTGGAAGTTTTCCCTAGTAGTCCTCATCTTTAAGAAAGATGTGCATACTTCTCCCTAAATTACAGACCGATAAGTCTCACTTCAGTGTCTTGTTTCTTGAACGTATTACTGTGAACAATTTGACATCTTTCCTCGTGGATAACAACCTATTAGATTCTAACCAGTTTGGATTCCGCAAGGCCTACTCGGTTGATGATCAGCTACTTGCAACATACGATTATTTCACCTGCTGACTTGACCAAGGACACATGGTCGACCTCATATTGTTTGATTTTAGTAAGGCATTCTACCTTGTCATCATGACCTCATGATCAGCAAGCTCTCCCAACTTGGCATAGGGCATCGATCCCTTACTCTCTTGGATATATGGAGTTCTGAGTGGTAGAATAATGAGGGTTATGGTCAGGGGTTTCGAGAGTGATTCTTCTCGTGTAACTAGTGATGTTCCCCAGTGGTCTATCCTTAGACCAACCCTATTTCTCATTTATATTAACTTTGTGGCTCATTGTTTGACCTGTAAATACAAAATTTTCACTGGTGACCTAAAAATATATCAAAAGATTAATATACTTATACCTTCTTTTATACTGTTAGATATTTATTCCATGCAGAGAAATGTAGATTTACTGATTTCGCGTGCGGAGTTATGGGGTCTCAGGCTCAACTCAGACAAGACTTGTATCCTTAGGTTCTGCCAGGGATCTACTCCCAATCTTGGCTCATACTCTGACCACTACATTAGTGGTAATCCTCTACCATGTGTACAATCTGCATCTGATCTGGGGGTTCGAGTGGATATTTCTCTAAAAAATTCATCTCCACTCTCTTGCAAATAAAGCTGCAGGCATTGCGTCAAACTTACTTAAGAGCACAGTTAACCAAGAACCTGAGTTTATGAAATCTCTTCTCACCTCCCATATATGTTATGTGTTGAAATTCAGTTCTGTTGTTTGGCACACTGGGTATGTGGGTGCTACTGACATGATTGAGAGAGTGCAGCGATGATGGACTATGGAAATCTTTGGACTTTAACATATTGACTATGCCTCCCGTCTCGATGACTTGAGTCTCTTCTCTGTGCGTGGGAAGCTGGTCAGAGCTGACATGATCAAGATCTGGAAGAGTTTCAATGACTTATCTCCTGTGAAACCTTCTGAGTTGTTCTTCCTTCAGACCTCCTCTAGGACCCACAGTAATTCGCATAGAATATTCCTGCCCCACAGTAACAGAACTGTGCAGGCGACATTTCTCAGTAAGAGTGATGACATTGTGGAATAGCCTGCCAGATGCAGTTATCCTGCCACCATCCTTAACTGTATTCAAGAGTAAACTAGCAGAGCACTTTGGTGCTCTGGTAGGTGATTCTTAGTGTGAATGTGTGGGTGTGTATGAATGGCAGTATAAGAATGTTTTAAGTGTGCCAGCGATTGAGTGGTGAAAATGCCTTCTCCATTTCAGCATCTTGGTGCCGGCTTGTCCAGCGCGTTTTGACTTGGTGACGTGGCAGCAGCCAATCTTGACCCTCGTGTGGCAGTAAGAGGACGGTTTTCGAAGCGTGAGTCTCGAGACTGCCTCCAAGTCGCCTACTCATCGATTGGAGCCAGAGAAATCCCAATTTACGCATTGACTGGAACCACCGCGTCCCCGTCCTTGAGTGCGGATCATTTCGCATTGGCTGGAGCTGGACTGCCAGACCGACAGGGAAGAATACCATAAGGAATCCCCAAACGCCCTCAGAAAGCGGGCCCGTCTCCCCCCCTTCCTTATACCGGTAATAGCGCTCCCAGATCCGATAAAAGTTGGACAGACTCGCATCTTTGCGTTGGCGAATCTGTTTGTGAAGCCCTAAACATTTATTTTTGCAATTGCGGTTGTTGGCCAATAAAATTGGAAGGCCACCTATATTGTGGACATAATTCTAGTCATTTTTGAGTAGGTTATAAGGTATATTTATTTTAAAGGTTTTAGGGCTGTGATTTTGGTTTAGCTTGGGATATTTATTGTTTTTTAATAAATTTAGAAAAATACTCTTATCTCCTAAATACACTCTCCTTGAACCACCGAGCGCCCCTAGTTGGGGTGGCGGGAAGAATTGGTGAGGAAGTTGCAACCCTGCCAAAACAAAGTTATTCCTAATCCATCAGTCACCTGACGGCCTTCAGAGGTCTTAGATTCAGTGCTACATAATCAACCGAGGTCCTTTCGTGGCCCTTCAAAGACAGTTAATCCTGTCTTTGAAAATATTTCTCTATTCTGTATCCTTTGCTGTACATGGGCAGGGAGCCACTCTGTTGTCTCTTATATATATCACCTGTGTTAAGTAATTCGTTATTCCTTGAGAATGGACTAAAAAAGTTTACAAGTACTTGGAATCCACCTTTCATTTTCTAATAATTCCTTTAGAAGAAGAAGAAGAAGAAGAAAGAGGAGGAAGAGGAGGAGGAGGAAGAAGAAGGAGGAGGAGGAGGAGGAATAAGAAGAAGGAGGAGGAGGAGGAGGAGGAGGAGGAGGAGGAGGAGGAGGAGGAGGAGGAAGAGGAAGAAGAAGGAGGAGGTGGAGGAAGAAGAAGAATAAGAAGAAGAAGAAGAAGAAGAAAAGGGTGTTTAGGCTGTTAAAATAAAGAGTCTATAAAGGGGATTAAAAAAGGCGTTTAAGATTAGCAAATAAGGCCGTAGGCCACAACCCGCAGGAGTGCCTGTGTAACCAAGCTCTTCCTGTTAAGGAAGAGAACAGCGGCTTGTATATATATATATATATATATATATATATATATATATATATATATATATATATATATATATATATATATATATATATATATATATATATATATATATATATATATATATATATATATATATCCATTAAACCACATTTAACTGTGTTCAAAGCGGTGCTCGTTGCCTCAGTGTGCCTGGTTCGAATCGCTTCCCTGCACGGATTTTTTCGAAAAAAAGGTAATAAAAATATTACTGCAAGGAAAAATTATTCCCTTTTCTCTTTCAATGTGGTTTAATGGATTCATTTTCATCATTGTCTCGCGCTACTTTGAGATATATATATATATATATATATATATATATATATATATATATATATATATATATATATATATATATATATATATATATATATAAACAGTTGTTTTTTAACATAGATTTTTTTCTTGGGCAAATTGAGTTTTAAGTTTTTTGTTATGCTATTGCAATCGCATCATTTTGTATTATATATCATTTTTTAGGTATAATTTTAAAATGGGGGGGGGATTTGTTCCTCATAACATACACACCCCCACCCGTAACTAAAAAAATACTTTAGATTTAAATTCGAAAGGTGATTTCTAAATGTTGTTAGGCCTCTAGTTTTTCTACTGCATCCTTTGCCTTCAGACATATAAGCCTCACCCCTGAATCCTATTTGAAGCAAGCATATTTTCTTTAAAATTGATTAAGGTCTAAGGTAAGGAAACAGTGGGGTGCTGCCCAATCCAATTAGATTCTATATGACAGCTAGGATGAAACGAGGCAAATCATCTATAAAAGGTGGAGGAGACAACTTTGGGACAAAAAATTCAAAAAACGACGGGTTAAAAGATTCCTCCGCCAATATGAAACGAAGACGGGTGTGTTGAGGAATAGTTAAAAGAGTCGGGAAACAGGACAACCGGAGAATGGCTACAATCCAATAAAAGGTGGGCAACCGATTGGTCCCCACCGCAAAAACGACAGCAAGGGCTGATATGAGCATCACCCGAAACAAGATGACCGTGAGTAAGTCTCGTGTGGCCAATGCGAACTCGGCAAAGGGCCACCTCCAACGACCGCATTCTAGGACAACTCTAGGGCCAAGAGCGAATAGAATTTTTAATTTTGTATAGTTTGGATGATGAACAGTCATCCCATTCATTCTGCCACGGTTGAAAAATAGATTTTCTTATTGAAGGAAAGTAGTCCCTAAAAGGCAGAGCCGAGTTCTCTAGGGACACAAAATGTGCTGAGCGGGCCAGTCGATCAGCCTTCTCGTTGCCCAGGACCCCCACAGGCCCAAGGACCCAGCAAAAAATAATTCTATATCGGAACGCATTTTGGATCAGCCAGTTGCAAATTTCTGTGACTAGGGGATGGGACGCATTAAAAGATCTAATTGACTGTAAGACACTCCTTGAGTCGGAAAAAATGACAAAATCACTAAAAGGTAAAATTGAAATCGAATGCTCTAAGAACAGGCTCTTAATGATGCGAGGGTCCATGGAGGACTTCTCCAGGCTCCACATATTGGTACATACTATGGGCAGAGGAGCACGCCAACTAGGTGTCAGTAAGGATGGAAGGGTAAGGACCCTTGGAGCACCCAGGTTAGAGAAATGATCTCCTATGCGAAGGTTCAAAGGGCGGGGTAAAATGGCAATTTATCATATGCCGCCGTTGATTCAGTAGCAATCAGGCATCTGTAGACCTCTGATACAGGGGCTTGCTGTACTTGGCAGAGGTATCGCATGTAGATTTGAAGTCTATGGTATGGCAAATGAAGTACCCCACTCTCGCAGTTAAAGCTGTTAACAGGAGAATTACGGAAGGCTCAACTAGAACGGCGAATTCCGAGGCTCTTACGTCTTACGTCTTGAAAAAGATAGAAAATTTTAAAGTGAATAGTCGTAGTATAGTGGAAAGGATAGTTAGGATATAGTGGTGAAGATGAATGAGTAAGAGTTAGAGTTAGTTGGTGACCAGCCATCTCTTTGATTCTTAATCTTTATTTTTTCCTGTTATTTTTCAGTTCTTTTTTGGGGCTCTCGCGCCTCTGTTGTTTGTCGTTGTTCTTCCTTTTTTGTTTAATTTTTTTCATGCGGATTTCCTTTGGTGCTATTTTTTCTTGATTCTGCAATCTTACCTTGTGGTGTACCTGGGGGTGGTTCCTCCCTCGAGTCGGGTCTACCACTTCTGAAACTGCCTCGGTTGTTCTCTCTGTGGTTTTGTGGAATTTCTATGGCTCTTTTTTCATCGTCGGACATTATGTGATCTAGTTTGTCGCACACCTTCACTGCTCTTCTGTGTAGGGACACATTTGTACTTGGGAGCTCAATTTCATTGTGAAGATCTCTCATTTTCCTGTACTCACGCCTTCTCGTATTAGTAATAATATACACCGCTGAGTTTTGTACCTGTTGTAGTTTGATTGCACTTGATTTTGAGAGGCGGTTCAGTGGTATAGCTGGGTAGAGTAATGTCACTTTGCAGATGGCGTTATATATTTTCTTCAGGTTGTTACTGCTTAGATTCCTCAGTTGAAATAGCTTTGCTACTTGTACCTTAGCCTGGTTTAGCATATTCGCAATATGTTTGCAGTAGCCACTCCGGGTGATTTTTAGCCCGAGCACTATTCCTTCTTTCACATATTGATATCTTTTTTCTTCTATCTCTACACTCGAAGTCAGGCGTCTTCCTACTGGAATGATAGAGAACTTTCCAGAGTTTGTTCGGATTTTCCATTTGCGCTCGAATTCATTAATGTTGGCAATTTCTGCAGCTGTAATTCTGGCCATGGTTAGGGGATGTCTGTAAGTGCTGTTTGCTACTATTTTGATGTCGTCGGCGAATCGTATATAGGTTGTGGTTTCGTGGACTGGTCTTGGCAGATCCATAGTATATGCACTATAGAGAGTTGGGCTTATACAGCCCCCTTGGGGGACACCTTGTAGCACTTCGAATTCCGGGCCCTCGTAGCCTGTTACTGAGATGAACGCTGTTCTATCAGTGACGTAATCGCAAAGGCATTTTGTTAGAGCAGCGGGTAGCTCTAGTCCTTTGATCTTGTACTTTAGACCAGCTCTCCATACCTTATCAAACGCCTTTTGGACATCTCTAAGTACAATGTCAGTATAGTTTTTCTCGTACTTTGCCTTCGCAAGTGCTTCCACCAGAATGGCTAGGGCAGTCTCGGTGTTCCTATTTTTCCTGAACCCGTGTTGATGGTTTGGAATCAGCGCCCTCTCTTCCAAGTGTTTGACGAGCCTGTCATTAATCGCCCTCTCCATTAGTTTTGCCACTGTTTCCAGGAGCGTTATTGGCCTGAAGTTTCCGGGGTTGTTTGGTGGCTTGCCAGGTTTTGGTAGAAAAATAATTTTTCCCTTCTTTAGCGCGTCCGGAAAGTATCCTGCGCTTAGGGAAGCGTTAAACTCTGCCGCTATCCGCGACAAAAAGTTGGCTGGTGCGCGTATCAAATTCTCTTTCGTTATACCTGATGCCCCAGGTGCCTTCTGCTTGGTGTTCTTGAGCGTTCTTTGGATCTCTTGTAGCGTTATTGGCTCTATTCCTTGCTCTACCAATAGCGTTGGTGAAGCAGCTACGTGTGGTACTATTTCTAGGCGGTTTAGCTCCAGTTCTTCTACCACTCTTGTTTCGTGGTCGCCGTCAAAATCCTCGTTCTCATTGGGGAAGATATCAAATATCCTCCTCCAATGTTCCAGGAACGCCTCTTCATTCTCGAGATTTATTATCTGGGCTGATCTTATTGGATGTGGCAATGTTCTGTATTCTGTTGTAGGAACGTATTTCTTATCAGCCCTGACAAGCGCCTCCATGATGTCGCCGATCTCTTCGTCAATTTCCTCTAGCGTGGCCTCGGTCAGGTCTCTCTGTTCGTAATTAGCGAGCTCTTCTTCGTAGTTGGTCCAATCGGCTTTTCTATACGACTTTCTCGGCGGGCACTTGACTTGGATGGGATCCATGGACAAAGTCATGACCCCCATCTCGTGGTCGCTAGTAGAAGGAGGACCTCTCTCGATAATATAATTGAACTGGAGGTTCGGGGTAGCCAAAACTATATCCGGTTTTGTAGTGGTGTTCTGGCCCAGAAATGTTGGAAAGTTGGGTCCCAGGCGCTCTGCTATCCCTCTTTCCAGTAGTTGGTCGAGGTTTCTCCCGGCTCTATTGTGGTGACGAGTGTAGCCTGAGGCTCTCCTCCTGGCATTTAAATCGCCCATGAATACCGTTTGGTCTCTGTGGCCAAATATATCAGTAAAATTGCGCATGGGTAAAAAATCTCTCCTTGGGGGTTGGTAGCCTGTCGCTGTTTTTTACGCTTATTGACAGATATGATTCTTCTAGGTCATTTAGCTTTTTGTAGACTATATCGTTGCGGATTGCCATAGCGACGCCGTCGTAATTGATATCGTTAGTAGTCTTACTGATTATGGTGTAATTGAAGATGTTAATTTTGCTTCTTGCGGGGTCGATATTTATCTCATTTAGCAATATGATGTCTGGATCTTCTTTTAGGTATGTATTGCTGAAAATCTTTTATGGTTCCAACCAGCCACGTTGTGACATATTATCTTAAATTTTCTTCCGTGGGCCATTACTTATGTTTCATTTCCTCCGAGCTTCCTCTTCTCTCTGCCTTATCCGCTTCGCGCTTAGTGGGCGATTTTGTCCTTCCACTTCTCTTCTTCTTAAATTCCTCCTTCTTCAGCGTACTGTGCATTTCCTGCGGGATTTCCAGTTTGCCTGTTGTCAACATTGTGAATACTTCCCGTTCTGAGTATGGGCCTTCGTATTCGTATTTGTATGCTCCCTTCTTGATGCCTTGTGTTAGTTCTTCATTGTCGTCGGAAAAGGGTCTTTCCTCGGAGGCGTAGATCTTCAAGTTAAATCTATGTTGTTCTTCATCCTCTTCTCTTGCAGGCTTTGGGAGGAGGGAGAATGGGGGGGCTTGGCTTGGTCCTTCTCGGGTCTGGCTTACTGCTTTTCCCTCTTTGTTATTTTGGTTGTCTGTGGCTACCTCTATTTCCATTGCGTCCTCTTGCTCTTTCTGCGTATTCCTTTTTATCCTCGGGTCTCTACTCGCTGCCCTGTTGGCTTCCATGTTTTTCTCCTGGCCAGTGGCCTTTTGCTGTGCTTGGGTCTGGTTGGGTTTCGTAGGCTTTTACTGAATGCTTAGGATATCCGCTGATGGTGGGTTCTCCAGGAACCACATCTCTTCTAAGCCGTTATTTTTTAGCATCAGATTCAGTTCTTTGGAGTAGGAGCCTGGATTAGCCACGTTTAATACGTGTGGATGAAGTATGCAAGCTAGTATGTTTAGTGACTCACCTTGTTTAACTTCAATTACATTCTTCACCGGCTGGATTTTTTCAGCTGTAGCTTTAGCTACCTTGGCGAATGTGAGGTTCTGTTTTTCCGCCTCTGCTCTAGTCTTCTCTCTTCTCTTATTTTCAATCTGTTCTCTTTTTAGCGGGCATGCCATTGCCAGGGGGCGGTGATTCCCACTGCAGTTCAGACATCTCTTTTGCTGTGACCTGCATTCTCGCTACGTATGGTTTTTCTCGCTGCATTCGGAACACCATTTAATATCTTTGACCGGGCAGTCCCTCGTATTATGCTTCTCGATCGCGTAACAATTGAAGCAAGTTAGTACGCTAATGAACTCGTCGGTTTTAACTTGTTCAGGTGTAATTTTTAAATTGAATGCGAGAATACCCGACTCTCTTGCCTTTGCAGCCATGGTGGTTTCCCGGAAAATAACCTTGAATACGTGGGAGTATTCTGTACTGGTTGCTTGATTGGTAAACTTGATTATTTGTTTTACCCTCGCCCACTGTTGTGCTCTTTCAATCTCTTCCTTTATCTCATCTGCGTTGTGTTCTCCTATCCAGAGGTCAATTTGACGGCAGTAGACTGTCTTCTGTGCTTCTATTTGAAGGGGGGGGGGGCACTTTTGCTTCCAGCCCAATCCTTGTAAACTCCTCACTCGCTTTTTCGGAAAGGATTTTGTCAACATCTCTGTCGTTTTGGCAGATTGCTATGTACGAGCTCGTGTAGTCTAGTAACCTAACTAGCACTACACCGAGTTTCCCGTAGATTATTCTGAAGACGCTGGTTCTGACGAGTTTTTGCGCGCTCTTCAAGACGCGCAAAGGGACCCGTTTAGTGGTATCCATCTTCTAATTCTCAGAGTTCTTTTTCCTTTTCCATTGCCTAAGAGGATGAAAAAGAATAGGTAGATATAGTTGCTGCTATATCCGTTTATGACACCGGCTTATTCAGCTCACGAGTCGGTATTCCCTACCTACCAACCTAAACCCTAGCCCTAACAGTTTTTGCTCAACGAACTTGAGTCCACCGCTCACACGGGATCTAACCCGTCCCGCGCTAAGCTTCGGACTGCACCGAGTTAGCCGCCCGGTTCAGATATGGCTCCTGCACAAGAAGGTATCTATGGAGACCTCGAGCTTCCCTATCCGACTCGCCCTAAAGAGGGTGGATAGGAAGAAAAGAGTTCGTCTTTTTGTAAGAGTCCAGTAATCGTCTCATCTACCAGTTATGGTCTCTTCTGTTTCTTCAATCTTCAATTGGCGATGCAAAAAACGATCAATTTCGTCTCCCAAAGTTGAAGGTATAGATTGCGTGAGGTTCTTCTCGAGTAAGACATTTTTTCCGCTATCTGGTTTCCGAGCGTTCGAATGGGGTTCAGCATTTTAAGGGTTGAAAGGGAAGCCGATGAGTAAATTTGACAGCCATAATCCAATTTGGATTGGACGAGGGCTGTGTATAATGTCCACAATGTTTGTCGGTCACTGCCCCACGAAGTGTGTGAGAGGACTTTCAAAATGTCTAGAGCCCGCAGACAGCCTGTTCGAAGTCGGCGTAGGTGTGCTAACCATGATAACTTTGGATCGAGAGTTACGCCAAGGAACCAAAACTCGGAGACAAACTCTATATCTTCGCCTTGTAGGGAGATAGATGGCGGAACAAGAACCCCTCTGCCTCGGTGGAAATACATTGCTTTGGTTTTGTTCGTGGAAAAGCGGTATCCCTTAAGTTGTGCTCTTTTGGATACATCATCGACTGCCAGTTGTAGCCGAACTTATCCATTCCAGAACAGATTTGAAAAAGCTCAACCATATCTCCCTCACAGACCTTTCAAATGAGAACATATTTAGTACCCTCAGTCTATCTTAATATTCAAGGGGCTTCAGGTAAGTTATAATTTTTGTTGCCCTCCTTTCTACTAACTCTAGTAAGTTGATATCATGTCTAAAATGTGGTGACCATGCTTGTAATTTTGTAAAGCGAAGGCTAGAGAGTGCCAAGGTAAGCACTATGGGCCCTGAAAATGGTCAATGCCTGATTAATTTGTATGCCCTAGGGCTTAAAGGGGATAGGTTAGATGACTGTGTTTACTGGGCCGACTCAGCAATCTGAAAAGAAATAGCAATCTTAGTATATAAGGGAGGTGACAGGTTATATACTCTGAGCTGACCAGTTTTGGTCAGAAAGGAATGGAGTCTGTTTGAAATTGCTTGCAGATAGGGAAATGTAGCCAACTCCATTTAGAATGACTGGGAGTGTGAACTGTGAAACACCAATTTCTCTGAGGGTTTTGCGGAGGAGTATTCAGGAATAATAGTGATGCGGACATTCTAGAATCTAGTGTAGTATAAGTTCCGGTTGATTGCACACTATGGACAGTCCGAAGCTCCCTAAGGCGGTGCGTGCCGGTTGGTACCGTTACCGCGTGAAGACATTCTTGCCAGTGCCGTGGAGGTGCTATTACTGTCACCGCTTCGGCCATGTTAATCACTCGGGTAGACGTGAAAAGTCGATATAACCCGAAGTCTGTGTGAATTGCTCCAAGGCCGCACACAATAGGTCCAAATCTAGAACTGCTTCATTTTCCTGCCTCGATCTATCTTTGTGCTCTCTAAAAGCACAGGCTGATTTCGATTGGGAGGTGGTCGATGACCTCCATGGTAGTGATCACTTTCCCATTAAAATATAATTTCCCCGACTGCCCTCGAACAAAATCGATATGCCTATAAGCGCCGCCTTAACGATTTCCCTGTCGGTGAATTCCGTCGGGCTAGGGCTAGGTTCCCGTATATCTCGAAGCATACCCACCGTTCTTGTAGCGGGCATACGTGTCTTCACTTAACGGGAAGATCCCTCTAGCAGAGGTGTGGAAGCGAGTCAAAAAGATTAGGGGCACGTTCTCGCAGGACCCGCTTCCCGTTTTCCAGGAGAATGGGACCGCAACTTCGGACCCCGCGTCTGTGGCAAAATCCTTCGCAACCGCTTTCTCGCATTCTCTAGCGGGGATGCTGCTCCGCCAGCATTTATTGCACCTCTTGATGTTGCGGGAAGCCACCAACTGGAATTTACCTCCAGAGGCGGAGAATCATTTAACGACTGGTTTACTCTGAGCGAGTTGCGTTCTGCTCTCGCTTCTTGCGTGGACACCGCCCCTGGTCCGGACGATGTCCCGTGCGCCATGCTTCGACACCTATATGAGCTAGGCATGGCCTTCCTGTTAAATTTGTTGAACAGGATATGGGTAGGGGGTGACTCAGATTCCTGGCGAATCGCTACTGTGCCTGCTTTTCACATACCAAGGAGAGATCTCTTTACCCCGGTCGTTTTCCGCCTAATCTCTCTAAGCTCCCGCGTCCGCTCGTTGATGGAGAAATTGGTAAATGTTAGATTAGCCTTTTGTCTGGACAGCAGAGGCCATCCGCCTTCTGCACAGTGCGACTTCTACAAGTTCCACTCCACGTCAGATGTTCTGCTCCGACTGGAGAATGCTGTCTGCGAGGCCTTCCTTCATAGACAGCACTTTGCCTCGGTGTTTTGCGATCTGGAGAATGCTTATGATACCGCATGGCCATAAGATATCATGAAGACTCCTCTCACGATGGAGCGAGGGAACGTCTCCCAATGTTTATATCTAAATTATGGCAAAATCGTTGATTCCGTGTACGGGTAGGGGGAGCCCTCACCAGCCTAATGGAGCAGGAAGAGGGTGTCCAGCAGGGAAATGTCATCAGTGTCAGACTCCTCGGTGCTGCTGGAAGATATTCTCGCTACGCTCTACGTGGGTGACCTTTCGATCTCCCTTTGGCGTGGCCCAGATGCCAACCTTGGAGCACCGACTCCAACAGGCATTGGACCGTGTGTCTCGCTATGCCGAAGCGCACAGGTTTCGGTTTTTCTTGGCCAAGACTAAGGTGGTGCATTCCAGCCCCCATCCACGTCTTCACCCTGAGCCAGACTTGTTTCTTAATGGGATACGCCTGGAAGTGCTTGAATCGTACCCTTTCCTTGGTCTTGTATTTGACCGACTCATCACCTGGGAGGCTCATATTCGCAGCCTTAGGATCTCTTGTACCCGCGCCATAGATATTCTTCGTTCCGTGACGTTCAACGCTTGGGGCGCTGATAGGGATACTGCTTTACTTTTGTCTATCGATCCTTTGTTCGTTCGAACCTAGACTACGGATGTGAGTTTTATGTATCCGCAGCTGAGCTTGTATTGCGGACGGTGGACTCGATCCACCAAAGCGACCTTCGCCTTGCGACCGGTGCCTTCTACACATCCCCCATTGAGAGCCTACTTGTCGAAGCTTGCGAGATCCCACTCTCTCTGCGCCGTGCACAGTACATTATTCGCCTGTACGCGCGAGCCATGCGTCTCTCTCAGTCGCCAACAGCTCTCACTGCATCCGCAGCTGATTTCGACAGGCCCCTGCAACCGTTAGACGCGAGTTATACCATAGGCCATTTTGGTTTAGGGCTAAGAACCCCATTGAGATCTAGGTAAAGCTCTTGGGTCGTTGGCGCCCCTGGTATCGCGTTTGACAATTTTGGAGCACATTTCGTGTCATGCTGGAACCGTGCCAGTGTATACGGATGGTTCCAAGTCCCAAGGGAGGTCAGTTTCCACGCCGTGTGCCCACAGTTTGAATTCAGCAGGGATCTTCTAGGCGAAAGATTACACGACATTTCCGGTTCGGAGACCGGATTGTGATTTATAGCGACTCACAAAGTGCCCTGGTGTGCTCCATTGGAATCTCCGCACCCCTTGGTTTGCGAGACGGGTGGATGTAGAGATTATCTTCTGATGGGTTCCCGGACATGTGGGAATTGCTGAGAATTAGGTCTCCAAAGAGTCTGCGATGACTGCGTGACCAGGCCAGCGTTTCGCTCCTCACACCGATTACATGGCAGGAATACGGGCCACTATCCGGCCTGCTTGTCAAAGAAAATGAGAGACTGTCTGGATAAACCTAAAGTTGCGTGCCATTGCGCCGCGACTGTTCCCAAGGACGAGCGGGTTCCCTACCGCTTATGCCTTCTACTCGAGATGGGGTCGTGAACATTGACTTGTGGAGTCTAAGACTTTTTGTAGGAGGCCGGCCTTCTCCTCTTTATTTAACTAGGTGGTTCTTTTTGTTGTTGTTTACTTTGTAGGTTGCACGTTCCTGCGCCGTTGGAGGCGGACCTCCCCCCGATGCTAGAGCCTGCTTCCTGCAATTTTTTTTATTGTTTCGTTTTGCATGTTGTTATTCTAAAGTATCCTAGTACTAGGCTGTCGTGGTGAGTCCGGCCACTTATGCCCAAATAGGCAATCGCCAGATGTGCTCCTAAAATATTTTTAAAAATGTGTCGAAACCTGGAAAGCGACCCACGCAAGTTGAAAATTCCAGACCGATTTCCCTACTAGATTTCATCGGGAACGTATACAAAAAAATATTAACCAATAGATTAAGATTCCTAAACGAAAATAATTGCCTAAACACCTGACAACTTGGATTCCGAAAAAACTGGAGCACGGAGATGGCACTTAAGGAAACTGATAAGTAGTGCCGGCTCAAGGTAACGGCAACTCAGGCCTGTGGTGCACCATGTGCTTAGCGGTGCCATCAAGGATCTTCTAATAAAAAAAAAGTTAAAATAATGAATAAAATGTTTTTTAATGACTGCTTAGGATTGAAAAAGGCAGGGTCATATAATATGAACATGTAATAGTGGACAAAGCTATTAATTCTTTATCAGAAAGAGAGAGTGTGTGTGTATGTCATTTAACGACACGCAAAGATACTCGGCGCCACATCTTTAGTGTAAGTTCAGTATGAAAGTATCTTGTCAGATGTCAAAATGGGTTGTGACAGCTCTCTACTTTTCTTTTGTTTCTGCGGTAAGGTTGTTATTATTTCTGCCATTTATATGCATCAGGTCTTGGCTACCCAAACAGTTTGTGAAATTTTATTTAATGATGACAACTTGTATTTTGGGTTGTCTTAAAAGAAACTCATGTTCACTATTGTGGAAAAGATGTTCAGAAGGAAATAATCTGTTTGTTAGGAAATTCTGTTCAGGTAAATATATTTTACCTGAGCTAAAGCAACCAAATATTTAAGTCTTATTTCAGACTATATGCCAAATATGTCAGGTTTTGCAGCTTTCATTTAATGCAATTTTTAGATGTAGAAGACATTGCAAAAAAGGAGCATTTTGTTAGTTATAAATCTGTTATTGACACTACAGCTCAAGGATTATATGAAAGTATATTCAATTTTCTGAGCGAGAGAGCAACCTCGTCTTCCATAAGTGCAGAGGCCAAGGCTACGATAATGGTTCAAATATGAAAGGAAAAATAAAGGGGTTCAGGCGCGGACCATGAAAGAAAATCCATGGATGTTTTATATGCCATGTGGATGTCATAGACAAACTCTGTGGTTGGTTACGATGCAACAAGTTGCCTGGAATCTCCTTCTTTTTGGGTACTGTCCAGCGCATATATGTTTTCTTTTCTGCCTTTCCTGGGCGATAACATGCCTTGAAAAATCATAGTAACTGCCTCACTTAAAAATCTTTACGCGAGACTAGATGGGGCTGCAGAAAATAATGTGTGAAAGCCATTAAATATGAAATCACGAGAATTCTAGAAGCACTTTATGAATTTCAGAAATTCCTGCATCTGATCCTGCAGTGCGAAATGAAGCAGAGACGCTTGAAAGATAAATAGAAGATTACGGGTTTCTTGTGATGATAAATGTCTGGTATAATGTCTTAAGCAGAGTAAATGTGGCCAGCAAAACTATGCAAAACAACTTTGTGGAACTATCCACTGCAGTTTCACTAATTAATAGTGTAACTGATTACTTAATTGATTAATTATTATGTAAATAGATATTAACATGCACTGGAATCAGCAAAAAAATTAGCTATAGAATTAGATTTAGAGCCCATTTTTAAAAGTGAAAGAATAAGCAGAAGAAGTAGGCTGTTTGAATATTAGTGTGCTGAGGAGGTTCCAAATGCAAGTGACCCAGAATTTTTTTTCAATCATGTGGTTAATGTAATACTGGAGAGAACTATTAATTATTTATCAGAAGATTTTAACAGTTATAAAGTTGCAATAATACATGGGGATTTTTAAATGACCTAAAAGATTTGCCAGATAAAAACAAACTCAAAGTAGCATGTCAAGGTTTGCAGAATAAGTTAAGGTACAAAGAAAATAGTGACATTAATGGATGTGATCCCTTGAGTGAACTAGATATAGCTATATAATTATTTCCTGATGATGTAAAGGTTCCAATAGAAGCTTAACATCACTAATAAGTCACAGGATGGCATGCCAAATCTGTGGGTTGTATTAAAAATAATGCTTACAATACCTATTAGTGTCGCTGGCGACAGAAGCTTTAATAAACTAAATCTTATAGAAAACATACTTACGGTAATCCATATCTCAAGATAGAATGAATTCTTTGGCAATTTTGGCTAACAAAAATTTTATTGCAAAGAATATAAATATAGAAAGTGCCCTGAAAAGATTTCCTGATCTAAAGGATAGGAAAATATATGTTTCAGGGATAATTGTTTACACTCCAAAATCCAGTCTGAGAAAAATAATATTATTATTGAGTGTTTGTTAAAAAGCAACCCAGGTAATAAAATCATTTCTATTACTATATTTTTTTAGATTTTCCTTGTGAACTTTTAAAAATTATACTTTAAAGGGCGTTGTACATCTGCTTGCCAAGGGTGCCAGAAGCCATAATGTACAGGGATGGCAATTGCACAAGCACACACAAGCTGTGCAATGTTTACATAGTAGAGCCAGATAATCTGTTGCTATCACAAACTGGAATCAGAGTGGAAGATAAGCATACATTTTCGGGTATAACGTTCTCCAAAAGAACGCTACGGTAGAGAGATACGATAGGGCTATGAGAGCAGCTAAGAAAGATCTGCAGTTCAGAACTGGGAATCCAATGGGCTAAACGTTGGTCTTACTAGTTCTAATGTCCTCTATAGGTGACGTTGAGATGGGCACCGGCTACGAACCACCCTGCCCACTTTATTTGATCCATGATTTTTTTTATTTTATATTAGGAGCCCATCAGGCGATTACAAAGGCCAAAGGTTTACAATTAAATAATAATACCAAAAACAAAGCAAGAAGGAAGCGCGCTCCGGCATCGAGGGTTAGGCCCGTTTTACCCCGGCGCAGAAATATGCGATCCACAAAAAGCAGGGGATTAATCAAGTAGTCTCATCAGAGAGGGTGTCTATAGCTCAGATCTCCGAGCAAGAGAAAGGGCCTCAGCAACCGTGCTAATACACGGCGGAAGTGTTCCTGATCGAAGCTTGTGCACTTTGGCATAGGGAGAGACACGATTCAATGCCTAGAAGGCCTCGACGATCCAGAGTTGGCATTTGGGCCGCGACAAAAGAGATCGAAAGATCGTCCACGTAGAGCGAAGCGAGAACATCTTCCGGCAGCTCCGAGGTGACGCCATTGATACTTAGGACAAAGAGTATGACACTGAGGACACTTCTCAGCGGGACATCCTCTTCCTGCTCTATTGGGAAGAAAGGGCCCCCACCCCTTACGCGGAATAGAAAATCTCGCAAAAATTCAGATATAAAGATTGGGAGGCGTTCCCATAGTGTGGAGAGTCTCCATGATACCGTATCGTCATGCGGTATGATAGCACTTCTCTATATCGAAAAACACTGTGGCGTGCCCGTTTTCTCTTATGAGAAACAGTCACACTGAGAGAAGGAGAGGGAGCCCTGCATTTAGCCGGGGCTGGGTGTGAACATTTTATGCCACCAGCTCTACCAGGGAAGCACTCGGGGTGGGTAGAATCAGCAGAAGGGTTCTGAATTGGAGCTGAAATGACTGTGCTCGTAGGCCGGGAGGGGCATGAGCAGAGAGTGTCTTTCTTAACATTGAGTCATGTGACGTCCCAGGCTGAGCTGGGCGCACCAGGACTAAGTCCTTAGCCTCGCAAAGTGAGAGACGATCCTTGGGCTGAACGGCTCGGATTTCCTTCTCAAGGATATACGCACCACATTACTTCAAAGGAGCGGGGCGCAGCTTTTCGCAATTGACACACTTAGCAAAGCACGATTTGGACTTATCGTGTGCGGCCTTGGAGCAACTTACACAGAAGTCGGGTAACCCCGACTTTACGGGTTTACAGGAGCGATTAGTATGGCCGGAGCGGTGACAGTTGTAGAACCTCTGCGGCAAGGCACGAATGCCTCCACGCGGTAGCGATACCAACCGGCAAGTACCGACTCGGAGCTTGTGACAGTCGAACGAGACGAAAATTGTAGGGGTAGGTCTCGAAGCCTTTCTGTGTTTTCTCATCCCCCGTTCGACCTTGACCGCTCCATGGTCGGCCAGCTCTAAGAAGATTTTCATCTATGGGGTAGTTCAAGAGTTCCCTCACATAAACCACTCCTTACACGAAGTTAATGGTAACGTGCGGAATCACACTCAATAGCGTATCATCAAGTGTCCGAAGGGCACTAATCATGACTACCTCGGAGGGATTGGACGCATTTGCCAGAAGGCTCCAGTCCCAGAGACTGGTCACCTACGATTCTCTACCAATCACGCTAGCTAGAGCTCTTCTCTGATAAATCATGCCCTTAGCCAACATGCTGCAATCAGTGGATATAATAACAAAGAAGCGTTTAACCCAGCTCCGTCGTAAACGCCAAGTAACCTCTGAAAGTGGGCACCGACGAACTCGAGGACTGCGCTTCGCTTCAAGAGCTTTCCAACACTCATCCGAAGAGAGTAAAAGTCCTGCTTCATTTTTCATCTGTATTTCCACGAGAGATAGTAGGTGAAGAATCTTACGCACTTTTCAAGACCGCTGACGCCTAACGTCTCTGGCCCATTGAAAAAGTCGCGGGCGCGCGCGCGCGCGTGCCTACCGGGGAAGCCCCGCACTGAACCCCATTTTCGGACTAGCGTTTTGTTCCTCCCTTAAGACCAGCAGCACATCTCGCGTCCTTATAACTTCTCTGCCACTTAAGGCCTGTAGAGACCCCCGGTACCTGACGTGTCCGAACCCCGGAAGGAAGCCCTACAGGGGGCGCGAAGAAGGGGGCCCCATTAGGGGGCGGAGTGGTCAGTACCGGCAGGTGGGTCCTGCTAGACAAATTAATATAGGTAGGGCAGAGAAGGTGGTCCGAGCTTTGTAATAGGAACACAATTAATAGGAGCCTGGTTGACCCCAGGTGAAGACTTGCCCTAGCGGGCCGTCATGGACGACCCTAGGGGACAGAGAAGAATCCCCCTCTGGGTTAAAGAGAGTTGCCCAAAACCTACGAGGGAAACGGTGTTCTCGACCATTTTAAGCTCGATCGGGGTAGCACTATGCCGTCTAGTCGATCAAACCTACGGCTACCTAGCAATCTGCGACACAGATCTCGACGTGGACAAACTTCTCAGTGTCGATGCCCGAGTGAAACTCGACAAACTCAATTTGGCCCCGAAGATCCCTCCCCACGTCTCTGCTCAGAGATCCATTATCTGTCGCCGCCTAGACCCATGGGTCGGCTCCCATACCATCGAAGAGATTAGAAATAAAATTGAGGCTGGTCAAACTTGGGCGAAAGTCGAAGAGGTGTATAAGTTCAAAAATCGTAAAGGGGGTGACTATTCCCATCTGTTTAAAGCCACCTTCCAAACCTCTGAGATGGCCGCTAAAGCAGCTGAATCCGGTCTCGTCTTATTCTATACAAAGATTTCCGCATCATGTATCGAGAGAGAAACCTTTGTGTCGGTTCAGGTGTGTTTCTCCTGCTATGCCTTGGAGCAGCACGCCACTAAAGACTGTACCTTTCGCGGAAAGGTTTGTAGCGAATGCGCCGGAGATGGCGACACTTGGCGTGAGTGTACTGGCAGGACTGCCAAAAAGTACCTTAACTGCAGCGGCCCACACCGTACCCTGTCGATGTCGTGCCCTATGAAGAAGATATTGGTCACCGACAAAAAAAAGAATATACAGGAGGAAAAGCACCGCAAGGCAACGACCTCCTACGTACAGGCAGCCCAGACTCAGGAAAAAGAGAAGACCCTTTTACAATTAGACCCCTCGATGAACTTGGACCTTGTGATGTGCGTCATACACACTCACCTTGTGAACATCGAACAGCCAGGAAGCTACGCTACAGAGTTAAACCACATGTTAACTCAGAATGGGATGAAGCCAATGTGGTTTCCGGACAATCGCCCCTCAACCGAGTTATACCAGACCCAAACAGGAATTAGACCTAGCGCTGAGGCAAGGAGACGTTCGAAATCTCGGGATCCGAGACTTAACAAGCCCAGTACGTCAGACAGCCCTACAATAATGGAAACAGACCAACCTTCTCAAAAGGATGCTGATTCCCAGAGGACGACCCAAAGAACTAGGAGCCCCAAGAAGACCAAACAACCCTCCCTAGTTTACAAATCTACCGATATTAACTTACGTGTATATGGCTCCCCATCTGCCCCTCTCCCGAGATCGGCGAAGGTTAAAGACATTATTGATGGGATGACAAGGGCAAGTTTAAATGGGAATACGACTTTGATATTAGCGAGAAGGAAATGAATTCGGCACTCAGACAAGGCAGAATCGAGATCTGTGGCGAATCATGTCTGAATCTTTCCCATGACCAATTCAAAAAGAAGAGATCTGCTAGAGTGAGGTCGCCCGCACAGGCGGAGCCAGCGAAAGTGTCGAATCTTCACGGGGAATAATATGGACAATGCGATCAAATATATCAACAAGCTAAAGATCTTCTTCCTTAATGTTAATGGCTGGATGGGTAAAAAATTCGTCTACTACAATATAATCCGTGAGGTAGACCCTGATATCGTCCTTATTTCCGAACACGGACTTAACCCAGAAACAGACCTTATTAAACTGTTTAACTATACCACCATCACGGCTAGTCACTCTAATGAGAGGTATGATGGCGTCGCCCTTGCAGTTCGTAAGGGCATCAAATTTAAAGAGATAAGCAACCTAGAAGAATCGTATCTAGCGGTAAAAATTAGTACACTTGTCGACGATTTAGTTATTGCAGTAGGGTACCAGCCACCAAGGAGATCGTATTTGCCCATACCCAATTTCCTCCGCCTCTTCAGAAGAAACTGCTCCGTGATTCTCATCGGTGACCTAAATGCTCGCTGCAGGGATGCTGGCTACACCACGGCGTTCAATGGGGCGGGCAACTCCTTGAGGTTTCTAATAGAACGCGGCGTGGTAAACAGAGCAGGTCCGGATTTCGCTACGTATTTGACGAGGAGGTCATCAACTACCCCCGACATAGTGCTGACGAATGATGGATTCGCGCTGAACCATAATACCGTCCCTGGCCCTTATTCTCCCTCTGACTACCTTAGCATGATCACTACAATCTCGATCTCACCTATCCAGGTCAAGGTCTCCTCCCGTAGATGTTTGCCCAAAGCTGACTGGCTCGAGTATAAGAGAGTCCTCCAAGACTTTCGCATAGAACCCTTGGACGGGTCTACCCTCGAGGACTTAGATCGGCACTTCGAGGACCTCACCACCAAGATTACGGAAGCTGATAGAATAGCTATCCCGAGGGTCGAATATAAGACTCTCCCTGCTCCACGATGGAATGAAGAGATTACATCAAGGAAGGACCGACTGGAGGAGCTTATTGCGGAAATAAATGAGAATGGGAACACGGTGGCGCGATACCGTGTGAATTTCGGGACCTGCGCATGGAAATCAAATATTTCATCTGTGAGGAGTCTAAAGCTATCTGGGATGGCATGATTCATAAGATGGACATTGAAACCAACCCAAGAAAATTTTGGTCTCAGATTAAAAGATTAAGTGGCACTCAGCAAAGCAAATCCAATATTACCATCACAGCTGAGGGAAGAACTATCACCGAGGACCGAGTTATAGAATCCCACTTCAGAGAGCACTGGAAGAGAAAGTTCGATATAACGGAGGAGGAGAATGACGACTTTAATGGGGAATACGAGGAAGAAGTCTTGTCAAACCTGGAAGAGCGAGGACCATCCATAACGCCATACCACTTCGTCGATCACACCCGACGAGCAGAAGCCGAGGAAGAACCGCTCACCCATGAGGAGTTCGAGACAGCCCTAAAGAACTTTAAGCAGAGGGCCCCTGGGATATCTGGTATTACTAGGGCGCATTTAGTGAATGCCCCTCCAAACATCAACGAAGCCTTACTTAGTCTCTTCAATGCCTGTTTGAACGTTGGCTACTTTCCGGATCTACTCAAAAGGGCCAGAATGGTTTTCATCCTGAAGCCAGGGAAACCAAAAAAGGAAGTCAAAAGTTACAGGCACATCTTCCTTCTAGAATTCATCGGGAAACTTTGGGAGAAACTTCTTAACAACAGACTGAGGAATCTTCTAGAGATTAGAAGTGCTTACGGAAACTGCCCTCGCTCTCATGACAGAGTACATTGCGAACGCGAAGGCCAAAAATAGGAGGGTGGACGTTGTGCTCAGAGACGTGGCCTCTGCGTTTGACAAGGTTTGGGTACCTGGGCTGAAGATCAGGCTATGTAACCTCGAGATGGAATCCAATATTACCAGGATGCTCTGTGATTACTTAGAGGATAGAGAGGCAACCATAAAAATTAATGACTACGAGGGGCAACCCTTTTCGTTAAACGCGGGAGTGCTTCAAGGGGGGTGTCTGAGCCCGACACTGTATACCATCTACACGAGCGATCTCCCTTTTCCTACTCAAGATTACGCCATATATGTTCAATTAGCCGACGACATTACGCAAATTATAACAAGCGATTATCAAGCTCCTATAGACGTCGCAAACAGGTCAGAAGCACCGGTCAGGGGAGATCCCTCCACTTCTTGTGCTGCCTCGGAGGCCCCAGCCGTTTGAGGAGGACCTTGCATAGGGGTGGATTCAGGTTCGGTGCTTGGCGCCGAGCCCTGATTCCCCCCCATGGAAGGCCCTACCCTCTGAGGCTGGGTTTCCTCAAAGACCATGTCTATCACAGGAGGGGCCTCCAGTTGGCCATCCCCTCCCAGGTCCCCTTGGCAGCTTCACCAGTCTTTTGTGGGGAGGCACAGGCCTTGACCCCGGCAAGGTTTAAGATTCTTGCCAGCAGGTCTTTTGATGGAAGCGACCGAAATGGCCTGGCTTCCCTCTCCCCCAAAAGGGGGTTTGCCCTACCGAGCCGCTTGCACGAGGGGCGGTCGGCAATGGGCTGCCTGCTGGCTTTCTTGGCAGTTCCCTTAGAAAGCAAAGGAGGGACTGCCGCTGGAGATAGGGAAGTGCCTCCTCTCCGGTTAAAGAGGTATGGAGGGTCTCCTGCGCAAGCACAGGGAGGGGGACCTCCAGCTTTTCTGTGGAGCTGCACGAGGGCGGCTCCGTTGTTTTAGGGGGAATTAAGGGGAGATGTATTTGTTTTGCATCATTGGGCATGGTGACCCTCTTTGTTTTACGGGACGCAATCGCTCACCACCTCTTGCAGTAGCCCGCACTGCAATAGGTGCTTACAGGCCCGGCAGAGCCAGGCACCGCCATTCGGGATCACCCCTCCCGCCTGGTGGCCTGGCAATCCATCGGCATGGCGGCTCCACTTTGGACACGGCGTAAAATTGATAGAATGTGAAGAGGAGAGGGAAAGGGATGTGAGGAAGGTATGGGTGGGGATGAAGCAGGTTGTTAAAAAACCTCCATCCCGAACCGGAGCTCAGGGGTTAGGGAACAATGTCCCCTTCCCCCTCAGCCCCGATCCGGGGTGGTTGGCTTGAGAAGAAGGTCAGCATCTACCCTGTGAAATTAGAGGCTGACCAGAGAAAGTTGTGGGAGAGGTTGTATGAAAAGCGATGAGGTAGAGGAGAAATCAGGCTATCTGAAGGAAGTAGGAGAGGCTAAGCTGGGGCCAGACGGAGCGCTGGATCCCGTCAGCACGGCGGCCAGGATGGCAAATCACCGCGCCCCTAGCGGGGTAATCGTTCAATGGGTGGGGTCGATCGTGGGAATCTTAAAGAGCCCTTTATTTCCTTCCCTTACTTGTGAAGCGGGGAGGGGGGGGGGGGCTCGAGGTGGCACGGATAATCCAAAGGGTCCTTTATTATTATCCCTTATATCTGATAGGTATCCTAAGGGAGGTTGCTGCCCACCTCAAAAGTTTTCAGGATGTCCCTGACCAGCCGCCGACCGCCCCTGTAAACGACAACTCCAATCAAAGATGAAGAGATGAGGATGGACCAGGAGGAGCTCCTCAACATGGAAGACTTAAAGTTAGATTAAGGAGTTGGACAGCTACCATTTCCGAGTGGATTCTAAATGGCAGCAGCAACAGATACATTATAAAAGAGGGAGAAGACCAATATGAGATAAAATAGTAAAGAAATAAAAGATTCCTCTGCCAGAAGGAAATGAAGGCGAGGAGGGGCAGTTGAAAAGGTCAGGAAAAAGAATGATCAGAGAGTGGCGAAATGGGGGCATTTTAGTAGAAGATGGCGACTGACTGGTCCCCTCCACACCAAAACGGTAGAAGGGGCGATTCGAGGACCAGTCGAAACAAGATGACCGTGGGTCAGTCTGGTGTGGCCGATGCGAACGCGGCAAAGGGCCACCTCTAAGGACCGTAGTTTCTAAAGGCTCGAGGACCAAGAGTGAACAGAATTTTTGATTTTATATAATTTAAAGGATGAACATCCATCCCATTCGTCCTGCCACAGCTGAAAAATATAATCTATTATAGACAATAGAGAATTATCTGGAGGCACATAATAGACTGAACCGGCCTGCTGATCAGTCCTCTCGTTGCCCAGGACCCCTACATGCCCGTGGACCCAACATAATAGAACTCGATAACGGGACGCCTTCTGGACCAGCAAGTAGCAGATTTCTGCGACAAAGGCATCATGGAAAGCCCTAAAAGAGCAAATTGCCTCTAAAAATTATAGAGTCAGAGAAAATAACGAAATCTTTAAAAGGTAAAATTTGGATCAGTCCAAAAACTAGAAGAAGAAAGGCTCAAAGTTCGGCACTAGAATTAGAAATGGCAGCGTCAAAGACAAAGTTACAAACTCACCTATGTAGTTTGTTTTGTCGTTCTTGTTTTTTTGCCCATCTGGCGACTACCCACTTGGGCATAGGTCGCCGTACTCACAACGGCCTAGTACTAAGGTACATTAAAATAAGAATATGCAAATAAAAACAAAGAACAGCAACAATAAAAAAAAGAAAAGGGCAATAAGAGGAAGAACGCTCGGGCATCGGGGTGGGAGGCCACATTCGCCAGGCGCAGGAACGTGCAACCTACAAAAAACAACAACAACAACAAATGTTAAATAAAGTGGAGGAGGCCAGCCTCCTCCAAAAAGTCATGAAGTCCATAAGTCAATGCGCACGAATCCGTTCCGAGTACAAAGGCAAGCGATAGCGACCCAGCTCATCTCGATACCGGGACAGGTAGGGCCGCTTTAAGCAGCTTCGGGGCTCGTAGCACGAGGAAGAGCGGGATCCCCATCCGTATATATTGTATCTCCCCCCTCCCCCCATTTTCCTTTGTAGAGAGGGAAAAATTATCTGAGGAATTTAAAAGAACTGCTCGTATGGCTGAGAGGACTAAACTGAAAAAGGAGGTTTATTTTGTACGCTTTTTATTCCTTTTTAAAGAACAACACCCTGTACTACTATAACATCATATCAGACTTATTATACTATGCAGTATGCTCTAGTGAAGTTTTCGACATTTTTCTTATATATACATAGTAATATCATATATAATAATAATATAAAAAATCAGGAAAATGAATAATTATTTTGTCCCAGTCTTCTGTGCTTAAGGGAAAATAACTGAATTATTGCTCATTTTTTACATCCCCGCGGGATCCCCGTAAGCACGGGGCACGTAGCACAGGCTACATATGCTACTAGGTTAAATCGGCCCTGAGGACAGGTAGCGTGCGCGAATATCACCGGGACATTCAACAAGAATCTGCCAAACAGTTTGGGGGACATTTTTTTTTTTTTTAAAAGGGGCTATCTGGTGACTGCACAGTTAGGCATAAGTCGCCCGGTTTGGGGGACAATGCAGTCATCACAATATGGCGCAGGCGAGCGCTCCATCAAATAGCGGTGTGTCCAATTCGGAGTCGGCATAAAGTAACCTGAAGCTGTTGTTGTATTGGGAGGTTTATGGGGTCCCTGGGGTCCCTGAGAATAGTCGTAGCGCAATGGCACGTAACTTTAGGTTCCCCTCGACCGTCTCTCAACTTCTTTTCTAAGCAGCCCGGAGAGTTGCCCGTATTCCTGCAATGTAATCGGTGTGAGAAAGAGCGGAACGCTGGACTGTTCGCCCAGTACTCGCGGACTCTTTGGTGCTCTCATCAGCGTGCTCATTCCCCGCAATTCCTACATGCCCAGGAACCCAGGAGAAGATAATCTCGACATCCACCCAGCTCCCGAAAACCATGACGTCAAGGATATCGCGAACCAGGGGATGTGGAGATTCCAATTCCGCGAGAGCAGTCAGGGTGCTTCGGGATTTCCTATAAATCACAATCCGGTCTCCAAACCGGCACGTCACGTAATCTCGCGTAATGAGGGGTGTATTGCAACCAGCTCGACCGTGGAGACAGACGCAGCGCCTGACAATCCACGGGCGCCACCGTCCCAAGAGCTATACCTAGACCTCCAAGGCGTTTCCTGTCGTTCTCGGCGGCATAGACACCGTAGAGTTCAGCTGCGAATGCAGTGAGAGCTGTTGGATGCTGATGCATAAAACTCGCATCTGTAGTCTAGCTTCGAACGAAAAAAAAGTGAGGAAGTAGCCCTATCTGCAACCCCATGCGCTAAACGTCACGGAGCGAAGAATATCCATAGCGTGGGCACAAGAGACCCTAAGGCTACGAATATGACCCTTCCAGGTGAGGCGTCGGTAAAATAAAAGACTAAGGAAACGGTGCGAGTTCACAGCACTTCCGGCGCACCCCGTTGAGAAATAAGTCTAGGTCTGGTTGTAGCCGTGTATCGCGGCTGAAAAGCACCTCTTTTTTGTTGACCAAGGAAAACCGAAGCCTGTGTTCTTCGGCATAGCGAGAGACGCGGTTCAATACCTGTTGGAGTCTAAGCTCCAGAGTTTGCATCTGGTCCGCACCAAAAGTGTTCGAAAGGTCGTCCTCGTAGAGCATAGCGAGAACATCTTCCCGCAGCACCGAGGTGATGCCGTTGATGCTCAGGGCAGAGTGTGACATTGAGGACTTTTTTCTTCGGGAAACCCTCTTTCTGCTCCAGTGGGCAGGAGAAGGCTCCCCACACCTGTATGCCCAATCAACGATCTCGCAAAAAAATCAGATATAAACATTGGGAGGCGTCCCCTCACCTCCATTGTGTGGAGTGTCTCCATGATACCGTTTCGCCATGCGATATCATAGGCCTTCTCCAGATCGAAAAACACCGGGGCATAGTGCTATCTACGAAGGAAGTCCTCACCGACGGCATTTCCAGTCGGAGCAGAGCATCCGACGTGGAGTGGAACTTTCGGAAGCCCCACTGTGTAAAAGACAGATGACCTCCGCTCAACCAGAAAAAAGGCTAATCAAAAATTTCCCAATTTTTCCATCACCTTGCACATGCAGGAAGTTAGAGAGATTGGTCGGAAACCAGTCGGGGAGAGTGATCTCTTCCCAGTTTGCGAAGAGCGAGCGCAGTAGCGATTCGGCAAGAGTCTGGGAGGATACCCACTACCCAGATTCTGTTAAACAAATCTAAAAGAAAGGCCATGACTCGCTCACCCAGGTGTCGAAGCATGGCGTACGGGACATCGTCCGGAACAAGGGCGGTGTACGCGCACGAAGCGAGAGCTGAACGCAACTCACTCAGAGTCAACCTGTCGTTGAATGGTTCTCCGCCTCCAGAGGTAAAGTCCAGTCGGCGGCCTTCCGCAACATCATGACGCGCATTGAATGTCGGCGGAGCAGCATCCCGCCTAGATAATGCGGAAAAACGGTTGTGAAGGATTCCGCCACGGACGCGGGCTCCGAGATTGAGGTATCATTCTTCCTGAGGTGGTGTCTACCGTTCAGATCTCGGAGCAAGAGAAAGGGCCTCGGCAACCGTACCCCGTGTCGAAGTTGGCTGACGGTGGAATATACGAGAAAATAACAGTATATCTCATAATCAGGTACAGCTGCACAGCTACTGCCTGAAAGGGAGTATTTAAAGCGAGAAGAACGGAGACATCTTGCAGGGTGTAAATCGCGCATCCTCCTGCTCGGCCGCCATTTCGTGGTGGTGGGGTCGTTACGCCCTTATACCCCGCTTGGATAGGGGGCCAGCATGGTCTCCAACAAAAGGAGGGCTAACGGGAAGAGGGAGGAGACGAGCCTCAGCTGAACCTCCCAGTTGGCTCGGAGTCCGCGGCAATTACATTGAAGGAATATGCCCTCCAGGCCAAGGTCGGAGAAGATGCGAGGGGCCCTTTGAAAGAGAAGACCCTCATGGGAATGGCCGTACGCTTCCAAGAGGCAGAACTCCGGGCGCTGTTGCCAGACAATGCGCTGAAGGCGCTGTCGCCTTCAAGGACTTATCGGCGGAGGTTAGACTTGCAATGGGAAACTCTACATCTTCCGCCTCGAAACCTTAGGCGAGCGGGGCTGCTTCGAAGGCGGGGGTCCCTCTTTGGGAAGATCCACCATCTTCGAGCAACCCAGCCTACGACTGGGTGCAGGCGAAGGAGCCGAAGCTTCTTTAGTATCGTTCTTCTTTTAGGGGGCAGCTTTAGGAATCCCGGAAGATGGCCTCATGACTATCTTTAGTGATGTTGCTTCCTGTGAGTCTATCGACTCGGTGGAGGCGCGCGGCCGTTTCGACTTACGTGAAACGGTCACGTGGGAAAAGGGAAGGAAACCCTGGTTTAAGCGGGGTTGTATGTGAACCCTTTGTGCTGCCAGTATTACCAGGGAAGCATCAGAGATAGGTAGAATCCACACAACTATTCCAAATACGCGCGAAAACGACCGTGCTTGTAGGCCTTGAGCGGCCAGGAGAAGAGGGTGTCTTTCTAAGCATTGAGAAATAGGACGTCCCAGCAGAGCCGGGGGCACCTGGACCTAGTCATTAGCCTCGCGAAATGAGAGACAATCCTGAGCCTGAAGGGCCAGGATTTCCTTCTCAAAGAGATACGCACCACATTGCTTAGAAGAAGGGGGGCGCTGATCTCCGCAATTGACATACTTGGCAAAATTCGATTTGGGCTTATCGTGTGCGCCCTTGGAGCAGCTTACACAGAATTCGGGCAACCCCGACTTTGCACGTCGACAGGAGCGATTGGTATGGCCGAAGCGGTGGCAGTAGTAGTACCTCCGCGGCTGTGTCACGAATACCTTCACGCGGTAGCAATAGCAACCGGCACGCACCGATTTAGGGAGCTTGTCACAGTCGCAGGTGACGAAGAGTGTAGGGGTTGATATCGAGGCTTTTCCTTGTTTTTTCATTATACGCACTACCTTGACCTCCCTATAGTCGGCCAGTTCTAAGGTGATTTCGCCTATGGAGTAGTCCACGAGTTCCCTCGTATAAATTACTCCTTTCACAAAATTCATGATAGAGTGAGTCATCACACTCACCGACGTGCCATCATGTGTCCGAAAACGAGTCACCTACGGCTTTCTACCAATCACGCAAGATAAAGCTCTTCTCTGATGAATCATTTTGCTCTTAGCCAAAATGCAATCAGTGGAGCATATAAAAAAAAGAGTTTGAAGCCAGCGGGCTCATAAACGCTAGGTAGCATCTTAATGAGGGGCATCGACATAATCGAGGCTTGGCTCTGCGCCCTTGCATTATTGGTCTTGATCAGGGACTCCCCACCAGGGGGAGTACTGGAGCCACATGTAACGTTCATGGCTTGGTCGCATACCGAAACAGCAGCGGCCCCGTCCATTTTCCTGGCTCCTAAGGAGGGAGAGGAGCCACGAGTCTTTTCCTATTTTTTTCTTAGAAGAGGAGGGCGGGTAATGAACCCGCTTCTCTCTCCCGCCGGTAGGAGCTCCTACGCCAGATGGGATATCAAGATCCTTTTCCGAAATAGTGAAGTTTCTGCTTGTTACAGGATCACCAAACGTGAGAAGAGATCCCTCATCTCCTTGTGAGGCCTCGGGGACTCGTGCCGTTTGAGGAGGAGCTTGCATAGTGGTGGATACTGGTTTAAGGCTTTGCACTGAGCACGGATTCGACTTCATGTAGGATCCTACCATCTGGAGATGGTTCACCTTAGGGACTAGGTCTATCTAATGGGGCGCCTATATTTGCCCTCTCTCGAGGCATCTTATCTTTGGCCAGCGAACCTGCGTCCTTTGGAGAAGAGAGGTGGGCATGTACGGTGACCCCCTCTAAGCTCATAATGCGCGCCAGCAGATTCTTGGGAGTGCATGGACCGACGGGCCCTGCCTTTCCTCGTTTCCCGTAAGGTAGCTGGCCCAATCGTACCGTTCCCACCGGGAGTGGTCAATTAGGGGCCGCCTGCCTGCCTGCCTTCTTGGAAGTCCCCATGGGAAGTAAAGGAGGGCCTGCCGCTGGAAAACGCGAGTCACACCAAAGAAGGAGGTGAAGGGGACACCCCTGCGCTGTATAATATTGAATTTTAAAATGGACAAATTTACCTTTTCTTGAATGGTGTCTTGTCGAGCGGTTTCCGTAGATAATTTGGGGCTATGGTTTTCCTCTTGCAAATCATGTCTCTCTCCATCAAGGAAAGGAATTTCATTTTCCAGGGGCTCTTCTTTGATCTCCTCTTTCATTACAACCTCAGAAAATTGCTCCTAAAGTTTAACACAAACTCAAGTCAATTTAAACCCCCAAGAACGACTTGAAGGCAAGTAATATTTTTATTTATATAAAATGGAAGCAAAGGAAGGACCAATAAGCAAGCCAGGACGTTAAGATTCATCTTTGCCCACCAGGCCCTACTAGTGTAAAAAGACTATGAATGAACATTCCACACATTTTTTAGCCAAAAGTTTCTGAAGACATTTTACAGAACAAAAACTACCCAGGGCAGACGGGCAAAGGTTTGACAGCCATCGCATCCAATCGTTTACGTATTGCACTGATTAGTTTTATCTCATACTATAACAGAACACATGTTAAGAGGCTCTCAAAGAGTCCAACTGTGGCCCAACACTAACTGCAAAACCATAATGCGAGATAAAAAGCTTGCTCTAGCTCCCAGCTGATGCCTCTATCATCAGAAAACACCACTCTATGCTGGTTCCCTATGGACTTTACAATGCAGAAGAGGACCAACATCCCCTTGAACCATGTTGCAACAAACATCTCTTACATAACTTTTTCATACAAAAGATTACAAAAATTTGGAATTAATAAGTTAAATCTTTTCAATTGTACATGGAATTATTCAAAATGTTGCCATTTAAATGTACACTACTATCAATAAAAGCTTAAGCATGTAGCATCTACATATTTTCACCGCCGCTTTATTTAGAAACCTTTTTTTTAAATACTTTCAGTTACAGCAGCATTCCTTGCTTTTTGTATAGGATTTATAAAGAAAAGTGAGATTTTTCTTTAGAAATCCACAAGTTACAAACTTAAATCATATTTAAGACTCACTAACTAAAGGGTCTGACCTACAAGGGAATGCAAGATAGCTACCATTGATACCATGCAAACAAATGGAAGGCAAAGAAAAAAATAATAAAATTACCTCTTTGTTTGAGCTAAATTGGGTCATTATTTCATAAGAACCACCAAATATTTCTTCTTGATGTATTAATCCATCTTGTTTTCCATCAAAAAACTCATCTTTGATCTTTTTGGCTGGGCTATCTACACAATCATCCTAATAAATAATTTAATTATCTCATTTAAAATGATTAAATTATAATAATTAGATTTATGCTGCTAATGATAGTTAGAGATAAAACAAATGGAAATAATGATTAATTATAGGGAATTTTAGTGTTGTATCTTCTCTCACCACTTTATCATCAAAATTGCACCAAGTGGATCTTCGCAGAATTTGTGATTTATTCTTTTAATCTCACCAGATGTATCTTGTAAAAGTTAAAAAGATACTTTCACATTTTATCATAAATCTTTTAAAGTTCAAAAAGCTCATTATATTGATTTTTTTAAGCGTATCCAGCCACTGCCAACTAGGACAAGTCACCACAATCAGCGAACAGCGTAATATTTAAGCAGGATGGATAAAAAGGCGATAGATTTAACCCAAAAGTTTAATTTGGTGAACAATGGTTTAAAGGTTTATTGATATCAGGGATATATCCACTAAGCCATTTGAATACAAGCACAAACAATCATAGAAAATATCCCACGTATCATTACGTGTTTTTTTTTGTTCAAAGGTGTCCATCTGGCCACAGCTACCAAGGCCATAGCTTTTAGAATTCAGGTCAAAGCAGACCCCAAATTATCTTGATTTTAGTAACAAATTGATTCCAAATCAACATTTGTTAGAGGTCGTCTCTCTGGTGACTGCACAATCATGTATTTTCTGCTAGCAGGGCAAAGTAGTTTCCCCTCAGCCCTAGATTATACACTCAACACAAAGCCTAAAATAAAATGAATGGAGTATAAAGAAAAGTGGTAACTATGCCACTCTACTTAGTACTAGTAACATGTGTGATTATCCCCAGACTTAACCACTCAACAAGAACATGTTAAAACAGTCAATGCAGTAAGGAACGGGAAAATGCTCCATCAAATGGTGTGCATACTGTGATATTTTTTTTTAGGAGCTTATCTTGCAACTACTTACTTGAGCACAAGTCGCCGCACTCACGACAGCTTAGCACTAGGCTACTTTAAAATATGAATATGAAAAACAACAACAATAAGAAAGGAAAATTGCAAGAAGGAGGAAGCAAGCTTCGGCGTTGGGGAAAAGTCCCTACAGCGCAGGAATGTGCGACCTACAAAGAAAAAAACAACAAAAAAACGTTAATTAAAGGGGAGAAGGCCGGCTTCCCCCCAAAAACTCTATAAGTCCACCAGTTAATGTGCATGAACTTGTCCCAAGTACAAGGGACAGGCGGTAGCACCCCTCCCATCCCGGTATCGGGTCAGGTAACGTTTGCAGAGATCACCCAGACTGGGAAATTCAACAAGAATGTGGCAAACAGTCTAGCGCACAACGCAGTCTTCACAGTAGGGCGCTGGCAAGCGCTCCATCAAATGGCGGTGCGTCCTGCGAGTGTGTCCAATTCGGAGACGACAGAAAGGAACCTGTTTGGCTCTCAACGTCTAGAGGTTAAGTCCAGCTGGCGGCCGTTCGCGACATCACGACGTGCATTGAATGCTGGCGGAACAGCATCCGGGCTAGAGAATGCGGAGAAAGCAGTCGCGAAGGATTCTTCCACGGACGCAAGGTCCGAGATTGCTGTCCCATTCTCCTGGAGAATTGGAGAGGGATCATGTGAGAACTCGCCCTGAATTCTTTTGACTCGCCTCCAAACCTCTGCTAAAGGGGTTTTCCCGTTAAGTGAAGCAGCGGGCGTGCTTCGAAATATAACGGAAACTAGTCCTAGCCCGAAAAAATTCCCCAACATCGAAATCCCTGTAACAGTATACACAATAGACGCCATCGACCACCCCCAAATAAAAATCAGGCTGTGCATCCGGAGAGCACAGAGATAGATCATGGCAAGAAAATGAAACCGTTCTCAGGGCAGTGATGTGTAAACTAATCCACAGTTAGGACACCTATATCAAGCTCATCAATCAGATGGTCAAGGACTTGTCACCTGGGATTTATTGAGTAGTCTCCTCAGAGATGATATCTGACATTCAGATCTCCAAGCAAAAGAAAGTGCCTCGGCAACCGTGCCCCGACGCGACGGAAGTCCTCCGCGTCAAAGTTAGCTAAGGGTGGAATAACAGTATATATCCTATCAAAGTGAAGTGACACAGCCACTGCCTGAAAGGAAGTTTCTAAAGTGAAAAGAAGAATGGAGAAATCATGCCGACTGTTATCCGCGTTGCGACTTCGGAGGCGAGGGGTCCTCTTTTCAAGGAGCAACCGTCTGCTAGCCACCCAGCACACCACTAGGCGTAGGAAAAGGAGCCGTAGCTCCTTTGTTGTTGTCTTCCTTTCGTGGTGCAGGTTTAGGAACCCCGGAAGATTGCTGGCGACCAACTTCAGGGGGTGTTGGCTCGTGTGACTCCAACGACTCACGCAGGGAGAAGGAGGGGGAAGCCCTGGTTCTAGCCGGGAATGGTTGTGAACCCTTTGTGTCGCAAGCTTTACCAGGGTAGCGCTCGGGTTGAGTAGAACCCAAAGAATGGCTCCGTATGGGCGTGGAAACAACCGTGCTCATTGCCCTGAATCGGCCAGGAGTGAGGGTGTCTCTTAGCATTGAGGCGTAAGACGTCCCAGGCCGAGCAGGGCCCGCCAGGACCAAGTCTTTAGCCTCGGGGATTAGAGACGATCCTGAGGCTGAAGGAACAGGATTTGTTTCTCAAGGAGATATGCAGCACATTGCTTCGAAGAAGCGGGGTGCGGCTCTCGGCAATTGACATACTTGTCCTCACACGATTTATACTTATCGTGTGCGACCTTGGAGTAATTTACATAGACTTCGGGTGATCCCGATTTTGCACGTCTACATGAGCGATTCGTATGGTCGAAGCTGTGACAGTAATATCACCTCCGCGGCAGTGGCACGAATGCCTTCACGCGGTAGCGGTACCAACCGGCATTCACTGACTCAGGGAGCTTGTCACAGTCGAACGTGACGAATAGTGTAGGTGTGGGTCTCAAGGACCCTCCCCTGTTTTCTCAGCACACGCTCGAACTTGACCGCCCCGTGGTCGGTCAGCTCTAGTGATATCATCTATTATGGAGTAGTCCACGAGTTGAATCGCATAAACTACTACTTTTAAAAGGTTCATGGTAGAGTGCAGCGTCACACTCACCGGGGTGCTATCAAGAATCCGAAGAGCACTTATCTTAGCCGCCTTGGAGGGATCTACCGCATTCGCCAGAAGGCTCCCGTCAGAGAAATAGGCCACCTTCGGCTCTATACCAATCACACTAGCTAAAGCGCTCCTCTGATGGATCATTTTGCCCTTAGCCAACATGCTGCCATCGTTGGAGCGAATAACTAAGAAGCGTTTGAAGCCAGCGGGTTTGAAAAGGCCGCGTAATCTCTGAATGAGAGGCCCCGATGTAATCGAGGCTCCGCCCTGCACACTTTTGGTTTAAGTCAGGGGCTCTGCACCTAGATGACCAGAGGGGCCGGATGTGCCGATCTTGGCTTGGTCGCTTACCGAAGTGGCAGCAGACCCATCCATACCCGCAGCCCCCGCGGATGGAGAGCAAACCCGAGTCTTTTTTTATTTTTAAAAGAGGAGGGCGGAAAATGAACCCGCTTCTCTCCTCCGCTGACAGGAGCCCACAGGCCGGATGGACCGGCCTCAGCAAGGTCCTTCTCCGAGATGGAGAATGTCCTGGCAGTCACAGGGGTACGGGTTGGAGAAGGAGATCCCTCCCCTCCTTGTACTGCCTTGAAACCCAAGCCATTTGAGGAGGATCCCGGATTCGCTCCCAACAAAGGCCGTACCGTTTGAGGCTGTGTTGCCTCAAGGACCATGTCTATCTCGGACGAGCCTCCAGTTGGCCTTCCGCCACCCCTTTACATCACAGATCCCATTCGCAGTGGTATCACAGGTCGAGTCTGGGGAGGCACAGGCCTTGACCCCAGCTAGATTAAATATTCTAGCCAGCGGGTCTTTTGAGGGAAGCGACCGAAGGGGCCTGGCTTCCCTCTCACCCCTAAGGGGGTTTTCCCTACCGAGCCGCTTCAATGGGGAGCGGTCGGCTATGGGCAGCCTGCTAGCTTTCTTGGTAGTACCCTTGGAAAGTAAAGGAAGGACTGCCGCTGGAAACAGGGAGATGCTCGTGGGCGGCTCCGACGATGAACGAGGGGAAATTACATTAGCCCGCCCTCCAAGGAGTGCATACGGGTTGGCAGAGCCAGGTGCCGCAATTTAAGCCACCCCTCCTGCCTGGTGACCTGGTAGCCTTTCAGCATGGTGGCATCACCTTGGGCATGGCGTAAAAAAATAGATAGTGAAGTGAGAAGGAAAGGGGATGTGAGGAAGGTATGGGTGGGGATGAAGCAGGTTGTTAAAAACCCAGCATCATAAACCAGAGCTCAGGGGTTAGACAACATTGCCCACTCCCCGCTCCGGGATATTTGGCTGAGAAGAAAGTCAGCACCTACTCTGAGAAAATAGTGGCTGACCAGAGAAAGTTATGAGAGGGGTTGTAGGGGAAGTGAGGAAGTATGGGAGAAATACAGGCTGTCTGAAAGAAGGAGAAGAGGCTAAGCTGGGGTCCGACGGGGGGCTGAGGTGCATACTGTGAGTATGCCCAATTTGAAGGTAACAGACATTAGCTTGACGCTCCTCAGGCAATTGGAGGTAGGTCCATGGGAACAGTCATTGCAAGATAACATACAACTTTAAGCCTCCATTGATATCTCTCATTATTTACAGGCAGCCCAGAAGGCTGACCTGATCCTAACCATGAAGACATTGTTAAGATGAGAAAAATGCTTGTCTGTCATGCAGTCCTTGCTGACCTCATTTCCTGCAATCTTCACTTACATAAGCACCAACTCGAAGATAATCTCAAGATCTGCCTAATTTGGTGCATCATGGATACCTGAAAGCATGGTGTTGAGACTAAAATGTCCAGAGAGCAACAAGGTAATTTGTGAGTCTCTGAACCTAGCATAATATGTTATCTCTCATACCAGATGTGTATTGCAACCAGCTCACCTGTGAAGATATACAGCATCCAGTAGAACCCTGCTGACTTCAAACAGCGAGGATTGGGCATGGAAGCCATCCTCATCTTGGGACTTGTAGCCATACATGTATACTAGCATGGCTTCAGCATGAAATTAAGTGTTCTGGTGCTCGAAGAAGCTTGGGGAGATAGGGTGGCAAGAGTCAAAGATGGTACCATTGAAGGTGATGTCTTGGGCAGAATCAGAGTGACTAGAGGGCTAAGGGGTAAGCTAAGCTTTGTGTTTCCCAACCCTAAATCCGAAAGGGCTTAGGCATAAAACATGGATGTACATAAAACCACATAATGCACAGTGCAGCACAAGTGACATCTTCCTAGCATTGAATAGCAAGCTGCCCTATTGGGCAAAAGATGATGACCCTCACCATCTCTAGGTAGAAATGATAAGCTTTTAGTAATTTAGATATGATATTTTATTTTAGGAGCCCATCCGGCAACTGGCTACTTGGGCATAAGTAGCCGTACTCGACCTTGCCTATTAGTAGGCTATATTAAAAAAAACAAATAAAATGGGCAAATAACGATAAACAAATTACAGAGACTAAAAAGAGCAAAAAGGCAAGAAGGAAGCGCGTTCTGGGGTTAGCCTGCATCCCCATGGCGCAAGGACCTACAACAAAGTCAAATAAAGTGGAGGATGTCAACAGGTTAGTGAGCATTATCCCGTCATAGGTAAAAGGGACAAGGGGTAGCGGGTAGCGACCTCGCTTATCTGGGTACCGGGACGGGTAACGTGTGCGGAAATCGCCCAGACTGGGACATTCAACAAGAATATACCAAACAGTCTGGGGAAAAGGCATTAAAAAAAAAATTAAGAGCTGATCTGGTGACTGTTTACTTGGGCATTAGTCGTCGTATTCAACACTGCCTAATACTAGCCATCTTTAAAATAAGATTAAAAAAGAAAAGAAAAAGGCAATAGGCAGGGAGCAGGCTCCGTCGTCGGGAGGAGGTCCACCGCCCCTCTGCGCAAGGACGTGCGACCTAGTACAATAACAAAACCACAAAAAACGCAAAAAAATTAAATAAAAGGGAGAATGGCGGTCTCACCCCGAAAAGTCTATAAGTCCACCAGTCAATGTGCACGAAATCGTCACGAGTACAAGGGACAGTTGGTAGAGACCCCGCCCATCCCGGTACCGGGACAGGTAACGTGGGTGGAGATCGCCCAGACTGGGACATTCAACAAGAATGTGCTGAACATTGTGGGAGAGAACGCAGTCTTCACATTAGGACGCTGGCAGCGCTCCATCAAATGGCGGTTCGTCCCGCGAGTGTGTCTAATTCGGAGACGACAGAAAGCAATGGGAACAGTCGCCGCGCAATGGCACTCAAGTTAAGTTCCCTTCGACCGTCTCCCATCTTCTTTTCCAAGCAGCCCGGAGAGCTGACGTATACCTACAATGCAGTCGGTGTGAGGAAGAGCGGAACGCTGGTCCGGTCACTGGTGCCCTCATTCTTTGCAATTCTTACATGTCCAGGAACCCAACAGAAGATACTCTCGACATACGCCCGGCTTGCCAAAACCGTGGCGTCACAGATTTCGAGAATCAGGGGAGGCGGATATTTCAGTCCCCCGAGAGCACTCAGGGCGCTTTGTGAGTCGCTATAGATCATAATCGGGTCTCCGAACCGGGCACATCGCGTAATCTCGCGTACCAAGTGGTCTATTGCCAACAACTCGGCCGTGAAAACACACGCATCGACTGACAGAGCCACGCTGGCTTGAAACAGAGACGATACGGAGTCGAAGCCCAAACCCTCTTGGGAATTGGAGCCATCCATATACACTGGTACGGTTCTAGCGTGACACGAGGTGTGCTCCAAAAAGATCGAACGCAATACTCTCGGCGCCGTACAAGCTTTGGGAGCAGAGGCGTGGGGACAAATAGCCAAAGGTGGTACCCTCCAGGGTGGCGTCCTGGGCAAAACCAGACGCGCCACCGACTTCAAAGCTATACCTAGCTCTTGAAAGAGTTTCTTAGCCGTAAATCCAAAGGTCTTAGGGTAGGACTGGCGTCTCTGGGCGGCATATGCACCCTCCAAATCATCTGCGGATGAAGTGAGAACTGTCAGCAACTGAGGGAGATGCCGGCCTGAGTCGTACAGGAAAATAATGCACCGTGTACGGCGTAGAGCGAGTGGCATCTCCTCAGCATCGACTAGTAGGCTCTCAATGGGGCAAGTGCGGAAGGGACCGGTCATCAGGCGAAGGCAGGAGTATGAAAATCGACCCTTTCCTGAAGATTTCCAAAGTCATTGACGCTGAACCTTCGCTCGCCGGTCCAAAATCGAGAAAACGACCTTTACCTGGTAGACATAATTGAATATAAAAGCGCTACTACTTATCGTACGGAAAAGATTTAGATATAAATTTAAAGGGTATATGATATTCCATACGCTCGATCCGGAGAGCTTTTGGCCAAAATGTATGGTTTTAGGGCACATTTTACCGATTATGGAACACAGTTTCCACGCTGTCTTGGTTGTGCTATGAGAGTCTTTCGAAAGATAATATCAAGCTCTATCTAGAGGGATAGGGATTATACTACAAGAGTGTTGACTCGTTTCGATATGGCCCATTGAATTTAGGTGGTGGGCCAAAGATTCGATTCAAAATCAATTCAGCGACCATGACTACATAATTGCCCAGACGAAAATACAAAAATTATATATAATTTTGTAGGTAAGACAGAGTTATGAAAGATAATGTCGTTCAAAAAGGTTATCTTGAAGTATATGGAGTTAGTCTTGCTCAACTACCAGTGAAAGTCCGAAATGGGCAAATTTCGGAAGTTTGACCGACTTTATCTCAAGACCTAATTGACTGATCTTTAGTGAGTCTTTGATTTTCGATAGTACGATAATATAACCATCGCTGTCTGTACTACTAGCTCGCTATCTTAATTTAATCGCGCATGTTTGTAGAGGAAACTCAAGATACAACTATACACACTTGGTTTACGTAATTTGGTGCATTTCCATCAATAATCTCTGGTCGATATTATCGGGTGAAAAATATTGGCCGAGGTATTCGAGAATATCTCGGGAACTAACCGGCCGGTTTGAAGGAAACCAACTGATTGGAAAGGGGAAGAAATTTACCATCCATTAAAATACAGCGTATCAATGTCATCGTGGTGCTGCCCACTTTGAGGAACAACGGACCAGACGGCAAGGCTAGCGTCGCCAACAGCGCCATGAGGGGGCACTCCGGCACCCTTAGCCGCCGGTGCCAGACCTTCGGTGCAATGAGTGTGGCCGTCAGTGTGAATCGCACATTGGCCTTCACATCGTCACACCCATTGTCGGAGACCGCCCTGAGGACATCCGTCATCATCGACCTCGGACTTCCTAAAGCAAGTAAGCATCAATTTCCTATTCGGGCTTGGCGATATCCCGCAAACTATGTGTTGGAGAAGGATGGAGTTCTCTGGCTTCCCCCTTAAAATGTTCCATCTTTCCATTGCCTCTAAACTTTCTTCTCTATATCTGCTGGTATTTAAGATAAACCTGCAAAACCTCTTTAAAAACTAGTAATCTCAAATTTCTTTAACCCAAAGTATTTCGGTCACTTAATCGATAGCCAACGGGATTGTCTTCGTAACATTATTTGTTTTAGATTTTGAAATTTTAATTATTTGTCTATAAGAATATGGAACCTTGCTGGGGCCAAGGCCTGTTCCTCCCCACACGTGACTAGTGACAATACTACCAACAGGAACTGCGATGTCCTGGGGGGGGGGCAACTGGAGGCCCACTCTGATGTAGACACGGTCCTTGAGGCAACCCAGCCTCTTGGGAGCGAATCCGGGCTCAGCGCCAAGCACCGAACTCGAATCCGCCCCTATGCAAGGTCCTCCTCAAACGGACTGGGTTTCCAAAGCAGTACAAGGAGAGGAGGCACCTCCTCCGCCCGGTGCCTCTGCGACTACCAGGAACTTCTTCATCTCGAGGAAGGACCGGGCTGAGGCCGGTCCATCTGGCCTGGGGGCTCTTGCCGGTAGAGGGGAGAAACGGATTCATTCCCTGCCCTCCTCTCTTAAAAAAAAATAGGAAAAAGACTAAGAAGACTCGAAGCTCCTCTCCATCCACGGGGGCTGCGGAGACGAAAAGTTCTGCTGCCACATCGGAAGCGACCAACTCAAGATCGGCACATCCGGCCCCTCTTCCCCCCCCCGGCTGCAGAGCCCTTGAATATGACTAAGACGAAAAGAGCGCAGGATGGAACCTTATTCAGAGGTTACCTTGCGTTTTCGAGCCCGCTGGTTTCAAATGCTTCCTCGTTATTCGCTCCACTAATGGCGCCATGTTGGCCAAGGGCAACATGATCCATCAGAGGAGAGCCTAGCTAGTGTAATTGGGAGAGAGACGAAGGTGACCCGTTTCTCGGACGGGAGCCTTCTGGCGAATGCAGCGGGTCTCTCCGAGGCAGCCAGGATAAGTGCTCTTCGGATACTTCTTGGCACCCCGGTGAGTGTAAAACCGAACTTTACCATGAACATTGTGAAAGGAGTAGTTTCTGCGAGGGAACTCGTTGACTACTCTACAGAGGACATCACCTTTGAACTGGCCGACCATGGGGTGGTCAAGGGAGGGGCCTCGAGACCCACCCCTACACTCTTCGTCATGTTCGACTGTGACAAGCTCCCTGAGTCGGTGCGTGCAGGTTGGTACCGCTACCGTGTGAAGGCATTCGTGCCACTGCGGCGGCGGTGCTATTAATGTCACCGCTTCGGCCATACGAATCGTTCATGTAGACGTGCAAAGTCGTGGCCATCCGAAGTATGTGTAAATTTCTCCAAGGCCGCACACTATAAGTCCAAATCGTGTGTGGCCAAGTGTGTCAAATGCGGAGAGCCGCACCCTGCTTATTCGAAGCAATGTGCTGCTTATCTCCTTGAGAAAGAAATCCTGGCCGTTCAGGCACAGGATCGACTCTCATTACGCGAGGCTAAGGACTTGGTCCTGGCAGCCCGAGTCTACCTGGGACGTATTACGCCTCAATGGTTAGAAAGACACCCTATGCTCCGGCCCATCCAGGCCATCGAGCACGGTTGTTTCCACGCCCATTTGGAGCCCTTCTGTGGCACAAAGGGTTCACACCCTGCCCCGGCTAAAACCAGGGTTTTCCCCCTTCCCCTAACGTTTCGCATAAGGCGAAACGGCCACGCGCCTCCACTGAGTCGTTAGACTCATAGGACGCAACACCCCTCAAGTTGATCGTCAGGCCATCTTCCGGGGTTCCTAAAGCTGTCCCCCGAAAAGAGGACAACAACAAAGGAGCTTCGGCTCCTTAGCTCACGCCTAGTGGTAGGCTGAGTGGCTCGGAGACGGTGGATCCTCGAAAAGAGGGCCGTCCGTCTCTGAAGCCGTAACGCCCGCCTAAGTTCTCGAAGGCTAAGGCGCCTTCAGCGCATTGTCCGGCCAAACAGCGCTTGGGGTTCTGCCTCCGGGAAACCTACGGCCATTCCCTTGAAGGTCTTTTCTTAGATGAGGTCCTCCGAGTCTCCTCCGAGCTAGGCCTAGAGGGCATATTCCTTCAATTGAATTGCTTTGGACTCCGGGCCAGCTGGGAGGAGCTGCGGAGGCTCGTCTCGTCCCGTTCCCCGTTAGCTATTTTTCTGTAGACCATGATTGGCGCCTTCTTTCTTTCCCCCGTCCCTGGGTATAAGAGTTTTGCGACCCTACCACCACGAGATGGGGGCCGGGCTGGGGGATGCGCGGTTTACACCCGGCATGATGTCTCTGTTATTATTTTGACTTTAGATACCTCTTTTTAGGCAGTGGCTGTGCAGTTCACCTGACTTCGACGCGGGGGACCTCCACCGCTTCGTTTCACGGTTGCCGAGGTCCTTCCTCTTGCTTGGAGATCTGAACGGCAGGCATCCTCTCTGGGGAGATTACTCAATAAATCCCAGGGAACAAGTCCTTGCCGAACTGATCGAAGAGCTTGAGATGGGTGACCTAAATGTGGATGAGTTTACGCATCACTGCCCGAAAACCACTTCATTTTCTTGCCTTGATCTATCTTTGTGCTCTTCGGATGCACAGACTGATTTTGATTTGGGGGTGTTCGATGCCCTCCATGGTAGTGATCACTTTCCCATTCAAATATTTTCAGGGTAACTGCCGCCTGAGAGCCCACCTCGGTTGTGCTTGGCACAGGCGTGGTGGCCTGCATTTCAGGAAATGACTGAATTCTCTATCTCAGTCGAGGAGTTTAGGTCGGTTAATGAAGCCGTTGAGTTCTTCTCGGGTAACCTCATCGCCGCAGGCCTGACTACTATTCCCAGAACGTCTGGCCGTTTTGCACGCCGCCCACTCCTGTGGTGGTCGACAGAGTGTAAGACGGCCCTCAAACAGAAGCGTTATGCCTACATGCGCTATAAGCGCTACCCGAACGATTTCACTATCGGTGAATTTCGTCGGGCTAGGGCTAGGTTCCGGTATATTTTGAAGCACGCCCCATGCTCTTCTTAACGGGCATCTGTGTCTTCATTTAACGAAAATACCCTTCTGGTAGAGGTGTGGAGGCGAGTCAAATGGATTCGGGGAAAGTTCTCGCAGGACACCCCTCTCGTTCTCCAGGACAATGGGACCGCAATTTCAGACCCCGCGTCCGTGGCTGAATTATTCGCGACCGCTTTCTCCGCATTCTCTAGCCTGGATGCTGCTCCACCAGCATTCAATGCACGTTTTGATGTCACGTAAGGCCTCCGGCTGAACGTTACTTCCAGAGGTGGAGAACCCTTCAACGTCAGGTTTATTGTCAGTGAGTTGCGTTCCGCTCTTGCCTCGTGCGCGGACACCGCCTTTGGTCCGCACGATGTCCCCTAGGCCATACTTCGACACCTGGGTGAGCGAGGCATGGCCTTTCTTTTAGATTTGTTCAACAGGATCTGGGTGCAGAGACTCCTCTCAGATTCCTGGCGAATCGCTACTGTGCTCGTCTTTTGCAAACCGAGGAGAGATCACTCTACTCCAGCCAGTTTCCGCCCAATTTCTCTAACCTCTTGCGTGTGCAAGTTGATGGAGAAATTGGTAAATGTTAAATTAGCATTTTTCCTGGACAGTGGGGGCGATCTATATTCTGCATGGTGCGGCTTCCGCAAGTTCCACTCCATGTCAGATGCCTTGCTTCGACTGGAAAATGCCGTCTGCGAGGCCTTCCTTCGTAGACAGCACTACGTAACGGTGTTTTTCGATCTGGAGAAGGCTTATGATACCACATGGCGATAGGGTATCATGGAGACTCTCCACACAATGGGGGCAAGGGGACGCCTCCCAATGCTTATATCTGAACTTTTGAAAGATCGTCGATTCCACGTACAGGTGGGGTGAGCCCTCTCCGGCCCAATGGAGCAGGAAGAGGGTGTCCCGCAGGGAAGTGTCCTCAGTGTCACACTCTTCGATCCTTTGTTCGTTAGAAGTTACACTACGGATGCGTGTTTTATGCATCCGCAGCTGAGAATTTATTGTGAAAGGCAGGCTCGACCCACCACACCGGCCTTTGCCTAGCGACCGGTGCTTTCCGCCTTTTCCCCATTGAGATCCTACTAGTCGATGCTTGGGATATGCCACTCGCTCTACGCCGCGCACAGTGCATCACTCGCCTGTATGCGCGAGCCTGGTGCCTCCCTCAGTCACCAACAGCTCCCACTGTATAGGCAGCTGATTTCGACGTTGCCTATGCCGCCGAGAAACGCCAGTTATACCTTAAGCCCTTTGGGTTTAGTGCCAGTAATCTCCTTTGAGAGCTGGGAATAGCTCTAGGACCGGTGACCACCCTGGTTCTGCCCAGGACGCCCACCCCGAGGGTACCACATTTGGCTACTTGTCGTCATGCCTCTGCTCCCAAAGCTTGTACAGCGCCGGGAGAAATTGCGTTTGACCTTTTTGGAGCACACCTTGTGTCACGCTGGAACCGTGCTAGTTTATACGGATTGCTTCAAGTCCGAAGAGGGGATCGGCTTCCACGCCGTATACCTCAGTTTGAAGTCAGCGGGGCTCTGCCAGGCGCTGCGATAGTCTTCACGGCAGAACTGGTAGCAATACATCACTCGGTGCGGGAGATTACGTGACGTGCCCGGTTCGGAGACTGGATTGTGATCTATAGCGCCTCATAGAGCGCCTTGACTGCTCTGGGGCATTGGAATCTCCGCATCCCCTGGTTCGAAATATCTGTGATGCCATGGTTTTTGCAAACCAGGCGGATGTCGAGATTATCTTCGGGTGGGTTCCTGGACATGTAGGAATTGCGAGGAATGAGCGCGCTGATGAGGGCGCCAAAGAGTCCGCGAGGACTCTGCGACCGGACCAGCGTTTCGCTCTTCTTCACACCAACTACATGGCGGAAATACGGGGTGCTCTTAGGGCTGCTTGGCAAAGAAGATGGGAGACGGTCGAAGGCAACTTAAAGTTGCGTGCCATTGCACCGCTACTGTTTCCATGGACCTACCCCCAATGCCGTAAAGGCTTAAGGTTGCCTTCTGTCGTCTCCGAATTGGACACATTCGCGGGGCCACCGCAATTTGATGGAACGCTCGCCAGCGCTCTACTGTGAAGACTGCGTTGTCCCCCAGAATGTCCCAGTCTATGCGATCTTAGCGCATGTTACCTGTCCCGGTACCGGATGGGCGTAGTCGCTACCGCCTGTCTCTTGTACTCTGGACGAGTTCGTGCACATTGACTGGTGGATTTATAGACGTTTGGAGGGAGGCCAGCCTTCTCCCCTTTATTTAACTAGTTGTGTTTTTTTTAGATGGTTATTTTAGTAGGCCACACGTTCCTGCGCCGGGGGGTAGGCGGACCTCTCCCCGATGCCGGAGCTTGCTTCTTGCTTGTTGCTTTTTCCCTTTTTCTTATTTTTAGTGGTGTTTTTTGTTTGTTTTTTAATCTTATTTTAAAGTAGCCTAGTACTAGGCAGTTTTTAATAAAGCGATTAATGCCCAAGTAGGCATTCGCCAGATGAGCTCCTAAAATAGGGGGTTGGACTTTGATTATGAGTACTCAACCGGGTCTGTGGAGGCTTTGCTCAGTAGATTTTTAGAAATACTACAAGCAATGATTTCTCTGTATGTTCCTAGTAAAGTGACCTGGGGCTGCCCTATGGTCCATGAAAATCTAAACCACCAGTTGATCTGGTTAGGTTAGGTTAGGTCACAATGCCTGTGTTCATTATAGGGCAATGCGACAGGCATGGGGCAGGAACTCAGATGTTGCCAAAAATGCCTTGTCCTCTTTTCTGTATGTAAATTTTGACTACAGAAATTCTTATTATCAATCACAGAAAGATTATGAATCCCCCCCCCCTAATTTCTAACCTAAAGGCTAAACATAAGCTGTTCCATGCTTATATCCCTAACAATAAAGTGGGATGACCCTCTATAGGACCCCTTAAGCAACCCTTTGGGGAAATTTGTTCTTCTAACCAAGAAATGGCTGATCTGTTTACCAAGGCGTTCTCTTCGGTATATTCTACCAGTACCCCTGAAAATACGGTGACGCACTAGAACTTTGAAGATAAACCGAGTAATTTAGTTAGAAATCTGTCTGATGTTGTCAATGATCTGTGGGATCTCAACCCTTCTAGCAGTATGGGGCCTGTTTGCGCAAACACTGCTCCTCATCCATTTCATACCCACTCCTCTTGGCTCTTCCATAAATCAATCCAAACTGGAGAACTCCCATCAGTTTAGAAGTTTTTCCTAGTAGTCCTCATCTTCAAGAAGGGTGTGCATACTTCTCCCCTAATTTACAGACCGATAAGTCTCACTTCAGTGTCTTGTTTCTTGAACGTATTACTGTAAACAATTTGACATCTTTCCTCGTGGATAACAACCTATTAGATTCTAACCAGTTTGGCTTCCGCAAAGCCTACTCGGTTGATGAGCAGCAACTTTTAACATACGATTATGTCACCTGCTAGCCTGACCAAGGGCATATGGTCGACCTCATATTGTTTGATTTTAGTAAGGCATTCTACCTTGTCAATCATGACTTCATGATCAGCAAACTCTCCCAACTTGGTATAGGGGATCCCATATTCTCTTGGATATATGGAGTTCTGACTGGTAGAATAATGAGGGTTATGGTCGGGGGTTTCGAGAGTGATTCTTCTCGTGTAACTAGTGATGTTTCCCGGTGGTCTATCCTTAGACCAACCCTATTTCTCATTTATATTAACTTTGTGGCTCATTGTTTGATCTGTAAATACAAAATTTTCACTGGTGACCTAAAAATATATCAAAGATTAATATACTTATACCTTCTCTGATACTGTTAGATATTAATTCCATGCAGAGATGTAGACTTACTGATTTCGCGTGCGGAGTTATGGGGTCTCAGGCTCAACTCAGACAAGACTTGTGTTCTTAGGGTCTGCCAGGGATCTACTCCCAATCTTGGCTTATACTCTGACTACTACATTAAAGGTAATCATCTACCATGTGTACAATCTGCATCTGATCTGGGGGTTCGAGTGGATATTTCTCCAAAAAATTCATCTCCACTCTCTTGCAAATAAAGCTGCAGGCATTGTGTCAAACTTACTTAAGAGCACAGTTAACCAAGAACCTGAGTTTATGAAATCTCTTCTCACCCCCTATATATGTCCTGTGTTGAAATTTAGTTCTGTTGTTTGGCCCACTGGGTATGTGGGTGCTACTGACATGATTGAGAGAGTGCAGCGATGATGGACTAAGGAAATTTTTAGGCTTTCACATATTGGCTATTCCTCCCGCCTGGATGCCTTGAGTCTCTTCTCTGTGCTTGGAAGGCTGCTCAGAGTTGACATGATCAAGGTCTGGAAGATTTTCAATGACTTGTCTCCTGTGAAACTTTCTGAGTTGTTCTTCCTCCAGACCTCCTCTAGGACCCACGGCAATTCACATAGAATATTCTTGCCCCACAGTAACAGAACTGTGCAGACGATATTTCTCAGTAAGAGTGATTGCATTGTGGAATAGCCTGCCAGATGCAGTTATCCTGCCACCATCCTTAACTGTATTCAGGAGTAAACTAGCAGAGCACCTCGGTCAAAATCTATACAAATATTAACCCCCTACGCAGCAATAACAATGTATTCACATATTATATTCATAATTAACTATCTTAATTGTATTACCATAAACTAGTCATTACTTAGTGCAATCAACACACCTTCCAGCAGATGCTCATATGTTTTGATACAATAGCAAATTCTTAACTTTCATTCTGCTGGCGTGTTGGCAGTTATGGGGTTCCCCTCCGGTGGAACCCATCCAGGTAAGAATACATTAAGAGGAATGTTAGCTACGAGAGTAAATAGGTTGTAGTAGTCTACTGTTGTCCGCCTCTAATCACTTTCTTCTCTTTTCAGCGTGTGTGTTGCGCCTGTGTAGTTGTTGTCGCTCTGGGTGGGGGACTCAATAGACTTCTATCGTGATCCCCATTCATCCCTGTCTCCCCCCCACAAGCGAAATTGAGAATTTGGAAATAGTGAAAGAGACATAATTTGACAGTTATTAAGTAACAAAGGGCACGTGTTCGATTACAATTTAGAAGGAAGCAGAATAGTTATTCAGGTGATTCTTAGTGTGAATGTGTGGGTGTGTATGAATGGCAGTATAAGAATGTTTTAAGTGTGATAGCGATTGAGTGATTGAAAATGCCTTCTCCTTTGTGCCGGCTTGTCCAGCGCGTTCTGAATTGGTGAGGTGGCAGCAGCCAATCTTGACCCTCGTGTGGCAGTAAGAGGACGGTTTTCGAAGCGTGAGTCTCGAGACTGCCTCCAAGTCGCCTACGCCTCGATTGGAGCCAGAGCTCTCCCAATTTCCGCATTGACTGGAACCACCGCGTCCCCGTCCTTGAGTGCGGATCATTTCGCATTGGCTGGAGATGGACTGCCAGACCGACAGGGAATAATACCATAAGGAATCCGCCTTCCCTCAGAAAGCGGGCTTCCCCTTCCTTATACCGATAATAACGCTCCCAGATCCGATAAAAGTTGGACAGACTCGCATCTTTGCGTTGGCCAATCTGTTTGTGAAGCCCTAAACATTTATTTTTGCAATTGCGGTTGTTGGCCAATAAAATTGGAAGGCCACCTATATTGTGGACATAATTCTAGTCATTTTTGAGTAGGTTATAAGGTATATTTATTTTAAAGATTTTAAGGCTGTGATTTTGGTTTAGATTGGGATATTTATTGTTTTTTAATAAATTTATAAAATACTCTATCTCCTAAATACACTCTCCTTGAACCACTGAGCACCCCTTGTTGTGGTGGCGGGAAGAATTGGTGAGGAAGTTGCAACCCTGCCGCCACAAGGTTATTCCTAATCCATCAGTCACCTGACGGCCTTCAGAGGTCTTAGATTCAGTGCTACATAATTGCCCGACAGCCCTTCGTGGCCTTTTGCTTTTAGACCCGTATTCGTCCTGATTATTATAATAATTGAGATTTTTTTGTCAAACTCTTGTGTTAGTGAGTAATCATCTAATTTAAATACATAAATGGCTTAAGTCAGTCCTTCTGTGTTTGTAAACAGAGATTCCTCAATGAGAGTAACTTGACTCCGTTTTTGGCTGCACCATAAATCGCCCGCATGAAAAGGGCTGATTTATGGTTCACACACATCTAAACAGCCGTTGTTTGAGGACTTCCTTCTAATTTTGTTCAATACAGTCAATCCTGTCTTGGAAAATATTTTTCTATTCTGTATCTTTGTGATGTACATGGGCAGGAAACCACTCTGTTGTCTAGCTCTCTCTCTATATATATATCACCTCTGTTAAGTAATTCGTTATTCCTTGAGAATGAATTAATCAAGTTTGGAAGTACTTGGAATCCACCTTTCATTTTCCTGTGGGAATTTTGGCCTTTATTGCTCTATTTCCATTACTTGCATGCTACTGTGTGAGTTTCTCATATATATATATATATATATATATATATATATATATATATATATATATATATATATATATATATATATATAAAAATATATATATATATATATATATATATATATATATATATATATATATATATATATATATATATATATATATATATATATATTTATATATTTAAACAGTTGTTTTTTAACATAGATTTTTTTCTTGGGCAAATTGAGTTTTTTGTTAGGCTATTGCAATCGCATCATTTTGTATTATATATCATTTTTTAGGTAATTTAAAAATGGGGGGCTTTGTTCCTCATAACATACACCCCCACCCGCAACTAAAAAAATACCCTTGTAATTTTCATAAATTGAAAGCCTAACCTTAGATTTAAATTCGAAAGGTGATTTCTAAATGTTGTAAGGCCTCTAGTTTTTCTACTGCATCCCTTGCATTCAGACATATAAGCCTCACTCCTGAATGAATGCTATTTAAAGCAAGCATATTTTCTTTAAAATTTATTAAGGTATAAGGTAAGGAAACAGTGGGGTGCTGCCCAATCCAAGTGGATTCTATATGGCAGCTAGGGTGAAACGAGGCAAATCATCTATAAAAGATGGAGGAAACCACTTTGTGACAAAAATTTAAAAAACGACGGGTTAAAAGATTCCTCTGCCAATATGAATCGAAGACGGGTGTGTTGAGAAATAGTTAAAATGGTTGGGAAACAGGACAACCGGAGAATGGCTACAATCCAATAAAAGGTGGGCAACCGATTGGTCCCCACCGCAAAAACGACACCGAGGGCTCATATGAACATCACCTGAAACAAGATGGCCATGAGTAAGTCTTGTGTGGCCAATGCGAACTTAGCAAAGGGCCACCTCCAACGACCGCATTCTATGAGGTCTCGAGGGCCAAGAGTGAATTAAATTTTTAAATTTGTATAGTTTAGATGATGAACAGTCATCCCATTCATTCTGCCACAATTGAAAAATAGATTTTCTTATTGAAGGAAAGTAGCTCCTAAAAGGCAGAGCCGGGTTCTCTAGGGACACAAAATGTGCTGAGCGGGCCAGCCGATCAGCCTTCTCGTTGCCCAGGACCCCCACAGGCCCAAGGTTCAACAAAAAATTCATTCTATATCGGGACGCATTTTGGATCAGCCAGTTGCAAATTTCTGTGACTAGGAGATGGGATGCATTAAAAGATCTAATTGACTGCAAGACACTCCTTGAGTCGGAAAAAATGACAAAATCACTAAAAGGTAAAATTTGGATGAGTCTAAAGGCTAGAAGGATTGCTGAAAGTTCAGCGGTAAAAATGGTTGCTGCTGGCGGCAAAGATAAGGTTAGGAATTCTCCTCCTGAGTAGATAGATGGCTGCACCGCCCACGCCACGGTCTAACATAGAGCCATCTTTGTATAATGGGCAGCATTGTTTGTGTGAGATCGAATGCTCTAAGAACAGGCTTTTAATGATGCAAGGGTCCATTGAGGACTTCTCCAGCCTCCACATGTTGGTACTTACTGTGGGGAGAGGAGCATGCCAACTAGGGGTCAGTAAGGAGAGGAAAGGTAAGGACCCTTGGGGCACCCAAGTTATAGAGATGATCTCTTATGCCAAGGTTCAAAGGGCGTGGTAAAGATGGCAACCTATCATACGCCGCCGTTGATTCAGCAGCATACAGGCATCTGTAGACCTCTGATACAGAGGCTTGCTGTACTCGGCAGAGGTATTGCATGCAGATTCGAAGTCTATGGTAGGGCAAAGGGAGTACCCCACTCTCGCAGTAAAGGCTGTTGACAGGAGAAGTACGGAAGGCTCCATTAGAAAGGCGAACTCAGAGGTTTCGAATGGGGTTCAGCATTTTAAGGGCTGAAGGGAAAGCCGATGAGTAAATTTGACAGCCATAATCCAATTTGGATTGGACGAGGGCTGTGTATAATGTCCACAATGTTTGTCGGTCACTGCCTCAGGAAGTGTGTGAGAGGACTTTCAAAATGTCTAGAGCCCGCATACAGCCTGTTCGAAGTCGGCGTAGGTGTGGTAACCAGGATAACTTTGGATCGAGAGTTACGCCAAGGAACCGAAACTCGGAGACAAACTCTATATCTTCGCCTTGTAAGGAGATAGATGTCCAAACAAGAACCCCTCTACCTCGGTGGAAATACATTGCTTTGGTTTTGTTCGTGGAAAAGCGGAATCCCTTAAGTTGTCCTCTTTTGGATACAGCATCGACTGCCAGTTGTAGCCGACGCGCTGCTGATGGAAGGCGAGGTGAGGAACAGTATAGTGCTAGGTCATCGACAAACAGAGTTGCCGATACACCTTCTGGGAGAGACGAAATAATATCATTGATGGCAATTATAAAACATAAGACACTTAAAACACTGCCCTGAGGAACTCCCTCCTCTTGGGATTGCAAGTCAGAGTATGCGTCTCCAACACGTACCTTGAAGGATCGAGATGCTAAAAAACTTTGAATAAGTGAAGGTAAAAGGCCCCTCATTCCCGAGACGTATAGCTGCTTCAAGATGCCGTATCTCCATGGTGTGTTGTAGGCTTTCTCAATATCGAAAAATATGGCCAGGACTCGGTGCTTTAATGAGAAAGCTTTCCGGACCGATCCCTCGAAACGTACTAGTAGGTCAATGGTCCTATGAACTTTGCGGAAGCCACATTGAAATGGAGAGAGAAGTTGATGTGTTTCTAGGAACCAGTTTAGGCGCTCCAATATCATTTTTTTCCAGCAACTTACCCAAACAGCTGGTGAGAGCTATAGGGCGGTAGTGATCTGCGTCCAACCCCTCCCAGTCCGGTTTGACAAAGGGAAGGATGATCCCAATGCGCCATGATTACGGGTAAAACCCTTCACCCATATAAGGTTGTACAAATCAAGTAAGAAGAGAGTAGAGTGTGGATGTAGGTGCCGAATCATATCGAAATGGATCTCATCAAGGCCAGGGGAAGAAGATATGCAAAGGGACAAAGCGTTATGCAACTCATGGATGCTGAATAGAGCGTCAGATGGAAGGTTAGATTTTGTTGTGAAGTTGAGAGAATGACATTCTTCCTTTGATTTGTAGGATTGAAAAGCCTTAACGGAACGGCTGACACTGCCGACAGCGGAAATGGTCAGCAAAAGCATTGCTGACCGCCAGGTCGTCATTCTCCAAGGAACCGTCTAAGTTGAGTGTGGGGGGTATGATGATTAACATAACGGCCCCTGATCTTATTAATCCTCTTCCAGATCTTAGCAGTAGGTATCATAGAGGAAATTGATGAAACGTAATGGCGCCATGAATTTCGGCGACCCTGACCAAAGTTTCTTTGGCGAAGCACACAAGCTCGGTTTCGGTCGACCTTGTTGCACACAGTTGGGTTCTTTCGGAATCGGGCATGGGCTAACTTGTAATTTTTGATAGTGTTGCACACGTCGAGGTCCACCATGGCACGGTTTAGCGGCCCGTGGTAGGTCGCCTCCGTGGGATGGTCTGTGTTGTTGCATTGTAGATAGTCGATGTAAGGTATCCTACTGTCGCGTCCACTCCATTGAAGGTCCCCAAAGATGCATTTGTGAAGGACGCCTCTTGGAAACCTTCCCAATCTGCATGACCTAAGTCCCACTTAAGGGGCATGGTTGTATGAGGGCTAACTTGAAGGGCCGACAAGACAATAGGGAAGTGGTCACTCCCATGGAGATCGTCAAGAGTTAACCATCGAAATTCCGTGAAGCAATCAGGGGAACAAACAGACAGGAACATAGCTAAAAGAGTCCGTCTGGACATGATAAGAGGTAAAATCGCCAGTATTTAAGACACCCCAAAAGTTAGATAATAAAAGAGACTCTAAAACACTGCCTTTGGCATTTCGAGTGATGTCACCCCAGTATGGGTGACGGGCGTTAAAATCTCATAGTAATAAGAATGGGAAGGGTAACTCGTCTATAAGTTCTAAAAGTTCGGGTCTTGACAATGATAGACAAGAGGGTAGGTAAATAAAGCAAACGGTAAAAAGCTTAGTAAGAAAAACCCTCACAGCAACAGCTTGGAGGGGAGTATGTAGGGAGATGGGAGAAACATGGTCGGATGAAGATACCATGATTGACACCCCCCATGAGAGCGTCTTCCAGCAGGAGCAATAGAGTTGAAAGTGAGAAAACCGGGTACCAGCCAAAGGGCCGTATACCAAGTTTATTTTTCTGGAGACAAATAACAGCGGGGTGGATAGTCGTCAAAAAGAATTTTGAGTTCTCCCCACTTTGGAAGAACTTGACAATTCCATTGTAAAATTGAAAATACTGTGTGACGATTAGATACCACTGTGGATATCTTTTTCTTTTTTGAGGCCGATATTGTATTTGAGCTTCGTCCCAAAGAGCTTGGGAGACGGAGAACTGATTTTGAGGAGCCTGTTTTTGTATGGGGAGAGATCCTAGATGGAGCAGTAACTGGGGATTTTGTCGTGGGTTTTTGGAGAGCCGACCGAGGCCCTTGATTGTAATTTGGGCTTACAACCTGGCGGAAAAGGACAATCAAGAAGGGATTTTCGGTGGGTAGATCCGGATTCATGAGGCAAGGGTATTTTCAGTGTCTGAGGAGTTGGTCCAACCGCCGTGATTGGTGATGTTGGAGTATCAACTGCTTCCATCGGATCTTGGGTTGAAGGGTGAGTGGAACGAACAGATGATCTGAGCGAGGTGTGTGGAGCTGGGTGTATATCTGCCATCGTTTGGATCAGGATGGGGCCTAAGTCCTGTGAAGGGCGGGACGGACTTAAGGGTATTAAATGTTCAGCCATAGGGGAGGAGTCCATTGAAGATTCTCGGGGTTCGGCCGAATGAGCTCCAGAGGCTGCCCGCTTATTGGTGGTCGATGACTCAGGTGAGGAATCCTTCCTCTTACCACTGGGCTTTGGGTCTTGGGACCGGGTGGATGAACCTTCACTGGTTGATGTTAAGGATTCTCTCAAATAGCGTCTGATGTTTTCAAGTGTCTCACCCTGAGCGTCTTTCCCAGCTAGAACTGCTGGAGAGAGGGGGGCTACATTGGTTATCTCGGTGTGAGCGCGATGCTTCGACTGCATATTCTGAATGTTTTTGACGCTGCGAGTAGATCTAGGGTGAAGTGCTTCAGGCTGGTCGGAACTCGCACGTGATGGTCGGTTTCGTCCAGCGTCACGTAAAACGTCCGAGAAGAGCCGGCCGAGTGGCGAGGTTTGGGCTCGGGCACGCTGGCAAGCCTCTCTTATATCTAGACGTAGGGAGTAACGCAAAGCGAGCACCTCCTTTTCATATAAATATATAGAGCAGAGTTTTGACGCAACACTGTGGGTACCTCCGCAGTTGGCACAGCGAAGTGTTTTGGTGCATTCGGGGCCATGGTAGTCAGAGCTAATATTCGCGCAGGAGCGAGGGTGCCGAAAGGCACGGCCAACATGTCCAAATTGATTGCAATTGAAGTAGAGCCTGGGTAGTTCGGTGTAGGGACTTACCGGGACACAAAGGTAACCAGCTTTAATATACTGCTGCAGTTTTTTACGTTCAAATGTAAAAATCAGTGCGGCGGTTGGGACTTTAGGCGAGCCTAATGTTTTAGTTACCCTGTGTACTTGTGTGACACGTTTGGTAATAAGCTTACTCTGGAGGCGGGTGGGATCGTAGTCATTTAGTTCGTTTGAACGGACCACACTTTTGAACCCTTACGAGAAGGGGAGGTTTTCGGTTTATGGCTAGCTATTGCAAAAAGAAAAAAACTTCGCATTTCTCCTCGGGCCTCCACACCATAGAGGCCTACAAGGGCACGGCGCTACTGCAACTATAGAGTCCGTTACGTCCGGTTTTTCCTCTTGGAGAATGGATACGGATCCACCACACCATCTTTAGAAACCAAAGAGGCTGCCCGAGTTCTACTACGCACGGAGAAAAGGGACCAACGATGGGTTTCTCCTTGGGCATTCTGGAGACGAAGGCGGTGGAGACGCCCAGCCTCTTTCACTTTCATGAAATAACAATTCCGAATCAATCCATTAAACGAACAGAGGACGGGTATCCATAAGGTCCACCAGATAGGTGAAGGAAGAGGGGGAAATAAAGGGCAGTGGAAGAACGTAATATGGGTGGAAAGAAAGAGGGGTATGTTAAAAGTCTTGTTGGCAGCACCATGGGACCCCTAAGGGGCCCAGAGCTGACCCACCTCGCCTGGGAAGGCCAGAGCCTCTCTGGGAACAATCCCTGAAGAATAAATCCCAGAGAGGGAGGGGGTTAAAATTGATTAATATTAAATTAACATATATTTTCATTCAGAAAGAAAAATCCCTTCAAAAGGATGCATAATACAATATGATGGAATTCCCATTAATACTGTGGCTCCAAACATAGCAGCTAATCTACTTTTCATCTTAACACCATAATTAGAAATTTGCCCACATTAACATAACATAATTTGTAACATATCATAATTTTATGGATCACTAAAGCTACAAGGGGCTATCAAATGAACTCTGCATCTCTCAAAACCCACAAAAAAAGTATCCATAGAATTATGTCAGAGCATTGATATACAATTTAAGCAATCCATAGGATTATGTCAAAGATAATGCATCTACAATATACAATTTAAACTATCCACAGTACATAATGCTTAAAAACATAAGTATTATCATCAAGACCACTCAAAATCCAAATTACCCATTATATACAATAATAAAAAACTGCATCCACAGGAATGAGTCCAGAATACCCCCCCTCTCCCCTAAAAAGAAGTTAAGCCTCCTTCCTCATATAATCTGCATTTAAAAGTATCAAGTTTGGTGTGTCTCAATTCGTGAAAAATTATTTTTAAACATCCAACCTACACCTCTGTTTTTTTTAATTTTAAGTGGTGACCTCTAATTCTTTACTTCCTTCCAACTCAAATGACTTGCTAAAATCGAACTTATCCATTCCAGAACAGATTTTGAAAAGCTCAACCATATCTCTCTCACAGACCTTTCAAATGAGAACATATTTATTACCCTCAGTCTATCTTAATATTCAAGGTGCTTCAGGAAAGTTATTATTTTGGTTGCCCTCCTTTTTACTAACTCTAGTAGGTTGATATCATTTCTAAAATGTGGTAACCATGCTTGTAATTTTGTAAAGCGAAGGCTAGAGAGTGCCAAGGTAAGCCCTATGGAACCTGGAAATGGTCAATGCCTGATTAATTTGTATGCCCTAGGTTTAAAGGGGATAGGTCAGATGACTGTGATTTCTGGGCCGACTCAGCAATTTGAAAAGAAAAAGCAATGTTAGTATATAAGGGAGGGGACAGGTTATATACTCTGTAGCTGACCAGTTTTGGTCAGAAATGACTGGAGTCTGTTTGAAATTGCTTGCAGATTTGGGAAATGTAGCCAACTCCATTTAGAATGACTGGGAGTGTGAACTATGACACACCAATGTCTCTGAGGCTTTTGTGGAGGGGTATTCAGGGAGAATAGTAATGTGGACATTCTAGTATCGAGTGTAGTATAGTTTCCAGTGATTGCACACTATGGGCAGTCCGAAGCTCCCTGAGTCGGTGCATGCCGGTTGGTACCGTTACCGCGTGAAGATATTCTTGCCAGTGCCGCTTCGGCCATGTTAATCACTCGTGTAGACGTGCAAAGTCGATGTTACCCAAAGTCTGTGTGAATTGCTCCAAGGCCGCACACGATAAGTCCTGCCTCGATCTATATTTGTGCTCTCCAGAAGCACAGGCTGATTTCGATTGGGAGGTGGTCGATGACCTCCATGGTAGTGATCACTTTCCCATTAAAATATCATTTTCCCGAGTGTGAGACGGCCCTCGAACAAAAGCGTTATGCCTATAAGCACCGCCTCAACGATTTCACTTTCGGTGAATTCCGTCGGGCTAGGGCTAGGTTCCGGTATATTTCGAAGAATGCCCGCCATTCTTCTTGGCGGGCATACGTGTCTACACTTAACGGGAAGATCCCTCTAGCAGAGGTGTGGAAGCGAGTCAAAAATATCAGGGGCACGTTCTCGCATGCCTCGCCTCCCGTTTTCCAGGAGAATGGGACCGCAACCTTGGACCCCCCATCCGTGGCAGAATCCTTCACGACCACTTTCTCGCATTTTCTAGCGGGGATGCTGCTCCGCCAGCATTCAATACACGTCCTGATGTTGCGGAAAGCCACCATAGATCATTATCTCCAGAGGCAGAGAATCACTCAACGACTAGTTTACTCTGAGCGAGTTGCGTTCTGCTCTCATTCTGCTCTGGTCCGGACGATGTCCGGACGCCATGATTCGACACCTAGGTGAGCTAGGCATGGTATTCCTGTTAGATTTGTCCAACAGAATCTGGGTAGAGGGTAACTCAGATTCCTGGCGAATCGCTACTGTGCCTGCTTTTCGCAAACCTGGGAGAGCTCTCTCTACCCCGGCCGGTTTCTGCCTAATCTCTCTAACCTCCTGCGTCTGCTCGTTGATGGAGAAATTGGTAAATGTTAGATTAGCGTTTTGTCTGGACAGTGCAGGCCATCTGTCTTCTGCACAGTGCGACTTTCGCTAGTTCCACTCCACGTCAGATGTTCTGCTCAGACTGGAGAATGCTGTCTGCGAGGCCTTCTTTCATTGACAGCATTTCGCCTCGGTGTTTTTCGATCTGGAGAAGGCCTATGATAACGCAGGGCCATAAGATATCATGGAGACTCTCCTTACGATGGGAGCGAGGGGACGCCTCCCAATGTTTATATCTGAATTTTTGCGAGATCGTCGATTCCGTGTACGGGTGGGGGAGCCCTCACCTGCCAAATGGAGCAGGAAGAGGGTGTCCCGCAGGGAAATGTCATCAGTGTCAGATTCCTTCCCTGAGCATCAACGGCATCACCTCGGTGCTGCCGGAAGATGTTCTTGCTACGCTCTACGTGGACGACCTTTCGATCTCTTTTGGCGCGGCGCAGATGCCAACTTTGGAGAATCGACTCCAACAGGCAATGGACCGCGTCTCTCGCTATGCCGAAGCACACAGGTTTCGGTTTTCCTTGGCCAAGACTAAGGTGGTGCTTTCCAACCCCCATCCATGCCTTCACCCTGAGCCAGACTTGTTTCTCAATGGGGTACGCCTGGAAGTGGTTGAATCGTACCGTTTCGTTGGTCTTGTATTTGACCGACTCTTCACCTGGGAGGCTCATATTCGCAGCCTTGGGATCTCTTGTACCCGTGCCATGGATATTCTTCGTTCCCTGACGTTTAACGCTTGGGGCACTGATATGGCTACTGCCTTACTTTTTCTATCAATCCTTTGTTCGTTCGAAGCTAGACTATGGATGTGAGTTTTATGCATCTGCAACCGAGGGTGTATTGCGGAAGGTGGACTCGATCCACCACACCGAACATCGCCTGGCGGCCGGTGCCTTCTTCACGTCCCCTATTGAGAGCCTACTTGTCGAAGCTTGGGACATCCCACTCTCTCAGCTCCGTGCACTGTTCATTATTCGCCTGTACGCGGGAGCCCTGCGCCTCCCTCAGTCGCCGCAGCTCTCACTGCATTCGCAGCTGACTTCGACGGTGCCCCTGCCACCGAGACAGGAGTCATACCATAGGCCCTTTTGGTTTAGGGCTAAAAACTCCATTGAGAGCTAGGTATAGCTCTAGGTACGTTGGCGCCCCCGGTTCTTTAAGGACGCAAACCTAGAGGGTACCACATTTGGCTATTTGTCGACACACCTATACTCCTAAAGCTTCTACAGCGCCGAGAGTATCGCGTTTGACAATTTTGGAGCACATTTCGTGTCAAGCTGGAACCGTGCCAGTGTATACGGCTGGTTCCAAGTCCCAAGAGGGGGTTAGTTTCCACGCCGTCTGCCCTCAATTTGAATTCAGCAGGGCTCTGCCAGGCGCTGCGTCTGTCTTCATGGCCTGGCTGGTGGCAATACACCGCTCAGTAGGGGAGATTACGCGACGCTCCCGGTTAGGAGACCGGATGTGATTTATAGCCACTCGCAAAATGCCATGGTGTGCTCTATTGGAATCTTCGCACACCTTGGTTTGCGATATCTGTGACGCCATGGTTTTGGCGAGCCGGGTGGATGTCGAGATTATCTTCTGATGGGTTCCTGGACATGTGGGAATTGCTGAGAATGAGGTTGCCAAAGAGTCTGCTATGACTGGGCGACCAAGCCAGCGTTTCGCACCTCACACCAATTACATGGCAGGAATACGGGCCGCTATCCGGCCTGCTTGGCAAAGAAAGTGAGACTGTCTGGATAAACGTAAAGTTGCGTGCCATTGCGCCGCGACTGGTTCTTTTTGTTGTTGTTGTTTTCTTTGTAGGTTGCACGTTCCTGCGCCGTAGGAGGCGGACCTCCCCCCGATGCTAGAGCCTGCTTCCTGCCATTTTTTATTGTTTTGTTTTGTATGTTGTTATTCTAAAGTATCCTAGTACTAGGCTGTCGTGGTGAGTCCGGCCACTTATGCCCAAATAGGCAATCGCCAGATGTGCTTAAAATATTTTTAAAAATGTGTCGAAACCTGGAAAGCGACCCACGCAAGTTGAAAATTCCAGACCGATTTCCCTGCTAGATTTCATCGGGAACGTATACAAAAAAAAATTAACCAATAGATTAAGATTCCTAAACGAAAATAATTGCCTAAACACCTGACAATTTGGATTCCGAAAAAACTGGAGCACGGAGATGGCACTTAAGGAAACTGATAAGTAGTGCCGGCTCAAGGTAACGGCAACTCAGGCCTGTGGTGCACCATGTGCTTAGCGGTGCCATCAAGGATCTTCTAATAAAAAAAAAGTTAAAATAATAAATAAAATGTTTTTTAATGACTGCTTAGGATTGAAAAAGGCAGGGTCATATAATATGAACATGTAATAGTGGACAAAGCTATTAATTCTTTATCAGAAAGAGAGAGTGGGTGTGTATGTCATTTAACGACACGCAAAGATACTCGGCGCCACATCTTTAGTGTAAGTTCAGTATGAAAGTATCTTGTCAGATGTCAAAATGAGTTGTGACAGCTCTCTACTTTTCCTTTGTTTCTGCGGTAAGGTTGTTATTATTTCTGCTATTTATATGCATCAGGTCTTGGCTACCCAAACAGTTTGTAAAATTTTATTTAACGATGACTGAACTTTTATTTTGGGTTGTCTCAAAAGAAACTCATGTTCACTATTGTGGAAAAGATGTTCAGAAGGAAATAATCTGTTTGTTAGGAAATTCTGTTCAGGTAAATATATTTTACCTGAGCTAAAGCAACCAAATATTTAAGTCTTATTTCAGAGTGTATGCCAGATATATCATTTAATGAAATTTTTAGATGTAGAAGACATTGCAATAAAGGAGCATTTTGTTAGTTATAAATCTGTTATTGACACTACAGCTCAAGGATTATATGAAAGTATATTCAATTTTCTGAGCGAGAGAGCAACCTCGTCTTACATAAGTGCAGAGGCCAAGGCTACGATAATGGTTCAAATATGAAAGGAAAAATAAAGGGGTTCAGGCGTGGACCATGAAAGAAAATCCATGGATGTTTTATATGCCATGTGGATGTCATAGACAAACTCTGTGGTTGGTTACGATGCAACAAGTTGCCTGGAATCTCCTTCTTTTTGGGTACTGTCCAGCGCATATATTTTTTCTTTTCTGCCTTTCCTGGGCGATAACATGCCCTGAAAAATCATAGTAACTGCCTCACTTAAAAATCTTTACGCGAGACTAGATGGGGCTGCAGAATATAATGTGTGAAAGCCATTAAATATGAAATCACGAGAATTCTAGAAGCACTTTATGAATTTCAGAAATTCCTGCATCTGATCCTGCAGTGCGAAATGAAGCAGAGACGCTTGAAAGATAAATAGAAGATTACGGGTTTCTTGTGATGATAAATGTCTGGTATAATGTCTTAAGCAGAGTAAATGTGGCCAGCAAAACTATGCAAAACAACTTTGTGGAACTATCCACTGCAGTTTCACTAATTAATAGTGTAACTGATTACTTAATTGATTAATTATTATGTAAATAGATATTAAAATACACTGGAATCAGATAAAGAATTAGCTATAGAATTAGATTTAGAGCCCATTTTTAGAAGTGAAAGAATAAGCAGAAGAAGGAGGCTGTTTGAATATTAGTGTGCTGAGGAGGTTCCAAATGCAAGTGACCCAGAATTTTTTTTTCAATCATGTGGTTAATGTAATACTGGAGAGAACTATTAATTATTTATCAGAAGATTTTAACAGTTATAAAGTTGCAATAACACATGGGGATTTTTAAATGACCTAAAAGATTTGCCAGATAAAAACAAACTCAAAGTAGCATGTCAAGGTTTGCAGAATAAGTTAAGGTACAAAGAAAATAGTGACATTAATGGATGTGATCCCTTGAGTGAACTAGATATAGCTATATAATTATTTCCTGATGATGTAAAGGTTCCAATAGAAGCTTAACATCACTAATAAGTCACAGGATGGCATGCCAAATCTGTGGGTTGTATTAAAAATAATGCTTACAATACCTATTAGTGTCGCTGGCGACAGAAGCTTTAATAAACTAAATCTTATAGAAAACATACTTACGGTAATCCATATCTCAAGATAGAATGAATTCTTTGGCAATTTTGGCTAACAAAAATTTTATTGCAAAGAATATAAATATAGAAAGTGCCCTGAAAAGATTTCCTGATCTAAAGGATAGGAAAATATATGTTTCAGGGATAATTGTTTACACTCCAAAATCCAGTCTGAGAAAAATAATATTATTATTGAGTGTTTGTTAAAAAGCAACCCAGGTAATAAAATCATTTCTATTACTATATTTTTTTAGATTTTCCTTGTGAACTTTTAAAAATTATACTTTAAAGGGCGTTGTACATCTGCTTGCCAAGGGTGCCAGAAGCCATAATGTACAGGGATGGCAATTGCACAAGCACACACAAGCTGTGCAATGTTTACATAGTAGAGCCAGATAATCTGTTGCTATCACAAACTGGAATCAGAGTGGAAGATAAGCATACATTTTCGGGTATAACGTTCTCCAAAAGAACGCTACGGTAGAGAGATACGATAGGGCTATGAGAGCAGCTAAGAAAGATCTGCAGTTCAGAACTGGGAATCCAATGGGCTAAACGTTGGTCTTACTAGTTCTAATGTCCTCTATAGGTGACGTTGAGATGGGCACCGGCTACGAACCACCCTGCCCACTTTATTTGATCCATGATTTTTTTTATTCTATATTAGGAGCCCATCTGGCGATTAAAAAGGCCAAAGGTTTAAAATTAAAAAATAATAACAAAAACAAAGCAAGAAGGAAGCGCGCTCCGGCATCGAGGGGTAGGCCCGTTTTACCCCGGCGCAGAAACATGCGATCCAAACAAGCAGTGTCTAATAAAATGGAGGAGGCCGGCCTCCTCCGAAAAGTCGTATGGTCCTCTGGGATTAATCGAGTAGTCTCATCAGAGAGGGTGTCTATAGCTCAGATCTTCGAGCAAGAGAAAGGGCCTCAGCAACCGTGCTAATACACGGCGGAAGTGACCCTGATCGAAGCTTGTGCACTTTGGCATAGCGAGAGACACGATTCAATGCCTGGTGGACTCGACGCTCCAGAGTTGGCATCTGGTCCGCGAAAAAAAGAGATTGAAAGGTCGTCCACGTAGAGCGAAGCGAGAACATCTTCCGGCAGCTCCGAGGTGATGCCGTTGATGCTCAGGACAAAGAGTGTGACACTGAGGACACTTCTCTGCGGGACAACCTCTTCCTGCTCAATTGAAAATCTCGCAAAAATTCAGATATAAAGATTGGGAGGCGTCCCCATAGTGTGGAGAGTCTCCATGATACCGTATCGTCATGCGGTATGATAGCACTTCTCTAGATGGAAAAACACTGTGGCGTGCCCGTTTTCTCTTATGAGAAACAGTCACACTGAGAGAAGGAGAGGGAGCCCTGGATTTAGCCGGGGCTGGGTGTGAACATTTTATGCCACCAGCTCTACCAGGGAAGCACTCGGGGTGGGTATAATCAGCAGAAGGGTTCTGAATTGGAGCTGAAACGACCGTGCTCGTAGGCCGGGAGGGGCATGAGCAGAGAGTGTCTTTCTTAACCTTGAGTCATGTGACGTCCCAGGCTGAGCTGGGCGCCCCAGGACCAAGTCCTTAGCCTCGCAAAGTGAGAGACGATCCTTGGGCTGAACGGCTCGGATTTCCTTCTCAAGGATATACGCACCACATTACTTCAAAGGAGCGGGGCGCAGCTTTTCGCAATTGACACGCTTAGCAAAGCACGATTTGGACTTATCGTGTGCGGCCTTTGAGTAACTTACACAGACTCCGGTTATCCCGACTTTACGGGTTTACAGGAGCGATTAGTATGGCCGGAGCAGTGATAGTAGTAGAACCTCTGCGGAAAGGCACGAATACCTCCAGCGATACCAACTGGCACGTACCGACTCGGAGCTTGTGACAGTCGAACGAGACGAAAAGTGTAGGGGTAGGTTTCGAAGCCTTTCTGTGTTTTCTCATCCCCCGTTCGACCTTGACCGCTTCATGGTCGGCCAGCTCTAAGGAGATTTTCATCTATGGGGTAGTTCAAGAGTTCCCTCACATAAACCACTTCTTACACGAAGTTAATGGTAACGTGCGGCAACACACTCAATGGCGTACCATCAAGTGTCCGAAGGGTACTAATCATGGCCACCTCGGAGGGATTGGACGCATTCGCAAGAGGGCTCCAGTCCGAGAGACGGGTCACCTACGACTCTCTACCAATCAAGCTGTTAGCGCTCTTCTCTGATAAATCATGTTGCCCTTAGCCAACATGCTGCAATCAGTGGAGCGAATAACAAAGAAGCGTTTAACCCAGCTGCCTCGTAAACGCCAGGTAACCTCTGAAAGAGGGGCCCTAAAGGAATCGAGGCTCCACTCTGCGCACTTACACGTTTGGTCTAAGTCAGGGACTCTCAGCCCGGGGAGTACCGAGGCCGGACAGCCGTTCTTGGCTTGTTCGCATACCGAAAGGCAGCGGCCCCGTCCATCCCTGCGGCTCCCAAGGAGGGAGGAGAGCCCAGAGACGCTTTCTTCTTTTTCCTGTATGCTCTCCTCCGCCGATAGCAGCCCATAGGCCAGATGGGCGGCCCTCGCCAAGATCCTGGAAAAGTTCTTGCCTCTCACAGGAGCACCAGCCGGGGAAGGACATCCCTCCCCTCCTTGTGAGGACTTAGGGACCCGAGACGTCTGAGGAAGGGCCAGCATAGAGCGGGCTCGTTTTCTGTGTTTGGCACCGAGCCCGGCTTCTACCCCGTGGAAGATCCTACCGTCTGGAGCTGGTTCACTCCAAGGACCATCTCCATCTCAGGAGGGGCCTCCATCTTGCCATCTCACACCTCCCCGAGACATCACAGTTCGCATTCGAGGTTCCTTTTTCACCTAATTCCGGCGACTCCGCATCACTCGAGGAAGAGAGGTGCGGGGATGGGGGCACGTATAGTTACCTCCTGTAGGCTCTTAGCGCACAAGTGCAGAATATTATGGGGTACGGGCCGACGGGCCTTGCCATCCCTTGACCCCCTGATGGGCTTTGCCTTATCGACGCACTCCAACCGGGAGCGGTCAATTTTGGGCCGACTACGTGCTTTCTTGGAAAAAAGGAAGGACTGCCGCCGGAAAGAAGGAGGCCCCCAAGGGCGACTCCGGGGAAGGGGTTGCAAGGGATGTCCCTACATATGTATGCCAAGAAGAGGAGTAAGCCTCCTCTCCAGTAGAAGAAATTTGGAGGATCGCCTGAGAGAAGTCAGTAGGGGGAGGGGGCAATTTCCATTTTTCTCAGTAGAGCTTCCCGAAGGCGGCTCCGTCGCTGGTGAAGGTGAAGGGAAAGGAGATGTGTATATTTATTACCATGAGTGGGCATGGTAACCCTATTAGTGATACGGGAAGCAAACGCTAATCAACCCACACAGTAGCCCGCTCACGGCGTAAAAATCGATAGAGATTGTAAGGAGAAAGAAAGGGGATGTGAGGGAGTTGTGGGTGGGGATGAAACAGGTTGTTAAAAAAAGCACCACCTCAGACCAGAACTCAGGGGTGATCCGGGATAATATAGTGACAGGAAGCTGGTTAGCGTCTACCCTGGGAAATTAGAGGCCAACCAGAGAAAGCTGTGGGAGATGTTGTATGGAAAGTGAGGAAGCAGGGTAAGAAGACAATGTGAGAAAGAAGTAGAACAGCCTAAGCTGATGCCGGACGGGGCGCTGAGTCCTGTCAACAAGGCGGCCAGGAAGGCAAATCGCCACGTCCCTTACGAGGTGCCCATCCATGACATATTTGCCCTGTTTAGGAAGGAGGACCCAATACTATTCTACGTGGACCTGAGTGCGAAGAACAGACTGACAGGCTACACAAGTGCGGACGTCTGTGGTGAAAATCTGGACCTGTTGAGAAAGAATATCGTTTAACGCATCGGACAGGACTTCTCTAAATTCCTGTATCTATAGACACCACCAAGCCAGATGCCATTTTCACCAACCCCAACTTCTCGTTTCGCCATCTCGTCCGACCATGGTGACCGATGCCAAGGGATCATCTGCACATTATCGAAAAGCATAAAGGAGGGCATTCCCACTTAATCTTCCTGATTTGGACGAGGCAACTGCAGAAGATTTTGATCAAGAGCTGACTGCTATTAACGACTGCATTTCAAACCCGGAGACATTATCTATCCCGGAAACCCCTCCCAAAGTTCTGCTGCCAACCAACCCTACCCAGTAGAGAGTGATGCTTAAACAACCGCATCTTCTATATGAGCTAGAACAATCCCAATGGACTTCCAATGCATTCACGAACTCAGGAGACAGCTGAACACCGAGCTGACACATGAACTGAGGAAGAACTGGAACCGTCTGATCGAAAGGTTAGATACCGAGAGGGATCCGAGCTCCTTCTGCCGGCCATCAGCACGCTGAAAAGAACAACAAGAGCTCACGGCCAAACTACAATATCGCACTCCTGAACAACGGCGACCACTACTTTTGAGACAGAGAGGTTCTTCTGTGGAGTCTGGAAAAGGGTTTTCGAAATCTCCTACGAAGAGGAGGAAAACTTCGACCCAGGCTCGAAGACCAGGTTCTCGAGTACATGGAGAGGAGAGAAGACGAGTTCATTACAAACAGAACCGTGAACCTCACTCGCCTCCTTCGAAACTCACAAGAGATTAACAAAGTCACCAGCGCGGAATTTTGGGTGGCGATCTCTTCGTCCCGGCCTCAGCCAAATCACAATCAAGCTGCCGAAAGATTTTGAATCAGACTGCTATTAGACTCGAAGCGTCCCAGGCAATGAGATACTTCCCTGAGAAGCCTTATAACTTCAAGATGATTTTCATCCTCAAGCATGGAATGCCGACTAACCAGATGATGAACTTCAGACCTATGTCACTTCTGGAGATCATTGGGAAGGGTTTTTTCTTTAGAAAGTTCTCAACGATTTCATCTGTTGGTCCACTTTCTACTGAACAAGGAACATTTTTATAAGATCCCATTTGGTGACTGCCTACTCGGGCGAAAGTGGCCGATCTCTTGTTATAGCCTAATTCTTAGGCTAGATTAAAAAGAATATTTATTAGCAAAAACACAAATAAAAAAAATAGGAAAACATGTTTCATACTCTCTTTCTCTCTCATCCATATTCATGCTACATTTGACATATATCAAAACACACGCTTTGCTTCAACATTCTTACAACCAGTAGGTACTTTTTTAAATCCTACGAAAATATATATTTATAAGTTTAGGCAGGACGGCCCGAGGCATAAGCAAACCAAGCGGTTGTTTTGGGCCCCTACTATCGCTTGCAATGTCAAGACGTCATGATAAAACATTTTTAAATAAAAGAAAAACAATGATTTGTAATATAAATGAAATGGTATTACAGAAAAATCGATTTTTATATCATTTGCATAGTTGTGGCGGTGTGGGAGGCACCCAAATGAAATTCTGTTTAGGGCCCCATAAAGGATTTGGCTGGCCCTAAGTTTAGGCGTAGTTTGATGAGTGAGTGGAGCAGCTCTACGCAGTGCCATATATACAATAACCCAAATCTTATGTTTCCAGGGGACGGTGCCTACAATCGCCCTGTACCCCTCATTAAGGGGATGGGTGACGTTTATTGATTCAGTCGTTTTCCTTTCTGATCTGTCTCATCGTTATTCCCTCTTTTCTGTCCTTATTGCCACACCTGCCCATTGGCATTTCTAAAATAAAAATTGGGGGCGAGCTTAACCTGAATTCCTCCTCCCTCTGAGTGATCGGAGAAAGGGGCCTTGATGATGGTTATCTTACACACCATCGATAGTAAATAAAAGCATGTCGTAAAGGAGTGAGGACCGAGTCTCTCATATCATAAAAAATATAAATTGTAGTTTTTGGACATCAGCTGAAGTATAATACTAAATTTTATAATTATCTTTTATATTTACCTGCATTTTAGACATGTATCATATATGGTACACTCGATCGCAGTGGTTTTAAAACTGTTTATATATATTCTATATTATTAGACAACTCTTTCTGAATAACAGAATACAAGAATGGATTAAAAATATATATTAACATAACAGGTGTGAAATTTAGGGGTTTCAGCGCCCTAGCCTTCCGTGGGTCCTGCTCCTGGCTAGTGAGGAAAACGCCCACCCCATAAAAGTATCATAAAAAGAAGGATATAGGAGGTTTCCTACATCCGGTCTCGGCCTTTCATGCATCGACGCCGTCATATTTAGTTGCCTCCCAGGACGTTTAACTCGCATCACGCCAGTGCCATTCCTGTTTCCCTATCAGATAAGTAAAATGATGTGAAAGAGAGAAGATTCAATTGTGAAAATGCGCAGAATCCTCACTGAATCTAAATTGTTTTGTTTTAGGTGTTTGGGAGCAACCATTTCCTGACTTGTCCGATTCTGTTTGAGAACCACTTTCGGCCCTAATTGGTCACCACCCCATTGGCTCCTCACCCTTGAAGAGAAAATGACAAGGAGGATTGAAGACCTCTCTGATTTGGTCATGGAATGAATCTTCTCCTTGTTAGAACCTTCCTTCTTAGTTAATGATGTCCAGTTGGTTAACAAAAGCTGGATTGTCCTTATTTGAGACTCTTCTGTCTGGAACACGATCAGGTACGTCTAATTTCGACCAGGAGAGAATGAGTACCCATTTCATCCAAATAGTCCTTGAGAAATGTCGCAATTTAGAACATTTAGTGATCATTAAGTTCCATCCACGGAATTCGTCGCGTTGCTTGACTCTCACAAAACTATGCCTACCTTGATTGCAGTCTTTATCTCTACATTCCAGAGACAGAGATGATAATTATAAGTATTATTAGAAACGCTCAACTTCTTCGTCGTGTTAAGGTGGAAGGGAAAATAACACAAGCATTGATCGATGCTCTCTCTCCGAGCTCAGGGAATTATCCTCTATTGACCTAAATTTATGCTTCCAAGACCTATCTTTAATCCGACTTTTCCAAAAGTTTTCCAATTTGGAAGTCATTAAGGTTTGAAGTAGGTTCAACTCCCATAAAGCAGCCATTAAAATCAGCCTTGGTCAGCACTTCAGTACCCCAGTCTCATTAGGATGATTCCGATTAAGGACGACGACTTTATGCTTATAGCAATATGGACCGCATTGTCCGAGCTGAATCTTGATTGTGAACTAATCAGTGAAAACTCCTTGAAATTGATCCAGAAGATGATATCCTTGACGTGTGTCATCTTAAAAGATGCTCTCGAATGAATTTTGAAGATGGTTCTTTTCCTAAACTAAAGAGATTCTGTCTCTTTTACTTAAAGAATGTAAAAGATCCCGTCCTCGATGCCCCATCACACAATTACCAAAATCTGGAGCCTTTGAAGATGGCAAGTGGCAACCCTCCTTTAATTGATGGATTTCGTCGTTTCCTGCGACGTTGTGGTCAGATACGAGTACCTAAGCTTTCTCGTCCAGAGTTCGATTCATCTCTTCGTATTAGCGACCTTTCAAATTACTTTCCGAGATTAACCTATCTCTTAGTGGATAATTCTTCTACAGTTCCTTCTAATTCTGCGGAGAATTTCATAAATTCCCACCTAATTACAAATGCTATGAATATATTAAATTTTATCTCAGATATGCTGAATAGAACGACCCCTATGAAAGACAGCCAAAATATTCCCATTTGAGCCATGTCCTTGTACATGGAGGTTGGCTCTATAAAATCCTGATTAGTTACCAATGTGGGTGGTGACTCTAAATGGGATTCTCAATGATGCTTCACACCTTATCATTTCATGGGTGAAAATCTTCCATGGGGACAAATAATACACTATTATCTTAAATTTATAATCTTTATAGTACACCGTTGGTTTCAAAAGTGCGAACAATCCAGGGAGGTTGTTTAATAACGAAACACCCGCACATTACCTCCATTTGCCCCATTCGAAGGTCAGCGGTCACTTTCAAGGCTTAGTCGTCTTTCTTTTCCAAGGGACATGAAGAACGCAGGTCACGCCCCAGCAGATAGGTGTTCAAGAATCCCCCTCAAGGACTACCTCAAGAACCTGCCCTTTAGCCCAGGTTAAGGTGCTGTGGTTTAAGAAGAGGAACTTAGACGACTCTTGAAAAGAAGTGTGCCATCAAAGCATCAACAGCGAAGTTTGTCTTGCCTCATATGTGATCTTCAAGACCACCACCTTAATCGTAAGATGGGTGGGGTCGATCGTAGGAATCTTAAAGAGCACTTTATTTCCTTCCTCTACCTGTAAAGCGGGGGGGGGGGGTCTAGGTGGCACGGATAATCCAAAGGCTCCTATATTATAATCCCTTTTCCCTGATAAGTATCCTAAGGTTGGTTGTTGACCCCCTAAAGAGTTTTGAGGATGTCCGTGACCAGCCGCCGACCGCCCCTGTAAATGAAACTCCATTCAAAGATGAACAGATGAGGATGGACCAGGAGGGGCTCCTCAACATGGAAGACGTAAGGATAGATTAAGGAGTTGGACAGCTACCATTTCCGAGTGGATTCTAAATGGCAGCAGCAACAGATACATTATAAACGAGGGAGAAGACCAATATGAGATAAAATAGTAAAGAAATAAAAGATTCCTGTGCCAGAAGGATAGGAAGGCGAGAGATAGTTGAAAGGGTCAGGAAACAGGATGATCAGAGAGTGGCGAAATGAGGGCATTTCTATAGAAAATGGCGACTAACTGGTCTCCTCCACACCAAAACGGCAGCAAGGGGCGATTCGTGGACCAGTCGAAACAAGATGACCGTGGGTCAGTCTTGTGTGGTCGATGCGAACGCGGCAAAGGGCCACCTCTAGGACCGTAGTCTCTAAAGGCTCGAGGACCAAGGGTGAACAAAATTTTTGATTTTATATAATTTAAAGGATGAACATCCATCCCATTCGTCCTGCCACAGCTGAAAAATATAATCTATTATAGACAATAGAGAATTATCCGGAGGCACATAATAGACTCAACGGGCCTGCTGATCAGTCCTCTCGTTGCCCAGGACCCCTACATGCCCGTGGACCCAACATAATAGAACTCGATAACGGGACGCATTCTGGACCAGCAAGTAGCAGATTTCTGCGACAAAGGCATCATGGAAAGCCCTAAAAGAGCAAATTGCCTCTAAAAATTATAGAGTCAGAGAAAATAACGAAATCTTTAAAAGGTAAAATTTGGATCAGTCCAAAAACTAGAAGAAGAAAGGCTGAAAGTTCGGCACTAGAATTAGAAATGGCAGCGGCCAAGACAAAGTTACAAACTCACCTATGTAGTTTGTTTTGTCGTTCTTGTTTTTTTGCCCATCTGGCGACTACCCACTTGGGCATAGGTCGCCACAACGGCCTAGTACTAAGGTATATTAAAAAAAGAATAGGCAAATCAAAACAAAGAACAGCAACAATAAAAAAAAGAAAAGGGCAATAAGAGGAAGAACGCTCCGGCGTCTGGGTGGGAGGCCACATTCGCCAGGCGCAAGAACGTGCAACCTACAAAAAACAACAACAACAACAAATGTTAAATAAAGTGGAGGAGGCCAGCCTCCTCCAAAAAGTCATGAAGTCCATAAGTCAATGCGCACGAATCCGTTCCGAGTACAAAGGCAAGCGATAGCGACCCAGCTCATCTCGATACCGGGACAGGTAGGGCCACTTTAAGTAGCTTCGGGGCTCGTAGCACGAGGAAGAGCGGGACCCACATCCGTATATATTGTATCTCCCCCCTCCCCCATTTTCCTTTGTAGAGAGGGAAAAATTATCTGAGGAATTTAAAAGAACTGCTCGTATGGCTGAGAGGACTAAACTGAAAAAGGAGGTTTATTTTGTACGCTTTTTATTCCTTTTTAAAGAACAACACCCTGTACTACTATAACATCATATCAGACTTATTATACTATGCAGTATGCTCTAGTGAAGTTTTCGATATTTTTCTTATATATATACATAGTAATATCATATATAATAATAATATAAAAAATCATGAAAATGAATAATTATTTTGTCCAGTCTTCTGTGCTTAAGGGAAAATAACTGAATTATTGCTCATTTTTTACATCCCCGCGGGACCCCTGTAAGCAGGGGGCCCGTAGCACGTGCTACATGTGCTACTAGGTTAAATCGGACCTGAGGACAGGGAGCGTTCGCGAATATCACCGGGACATTCAACAAGAATCTGCCAAACAGTTTGGGGGACATTTTTTTTTTAAAGGGGCTATCTGGCGACTGCACAGTTAGGCATAAGTCGCCCGGTTTGGGGGACAACGTAGTCATCACAATATGGCGCAGGCGAGCGCTCCATCAAATAGCGGTGTGTCCAATTCGGAGACGGCATAAAGTAAACTGAAGCTGTTGTTGTATTAGGAGGTTTATGCGGTCCCTGGGGTCCCTGAGAATAGTCGTAGCGCAATGGCACGTAACTTTAGGTTTCCCTCGACCGTCTCCCAACTTCTTTGCTAAGCAGCCTGGAGAGTTGCCCGTAATCCTGCTATGTAATCGGTGTGAGAAAGAGCGGAACGCTAGACTGTTCGCCAGTCCTCGCGGACTTTTTGGTGCTCTCATCAGCGCGCTCATTCCCCGCAATTCCTACATGCCAAGAAACCCAGGAGAAGATAATCTCGACATCCACCTAGCTCCCCAAAACCGTGACGTCAAGGATATCGCGATCCAGGGAATGCGGAGATTCCAATGCCCCGAGAGCAGTCAGGGTGCTTTGTGATTCACTATAAATCACAATCCGATCTCCAAACCGGCACGTCGCGTAATCTCCCGTAATGAGGGGTGTATTGCAACCAGCTCGACCGCGAAGACAGACGCAGGCCTGGCACTTCAGGGGTGCCACCGGGCCTAGCTCTTCAAGGCGTTTACTGGCCTTTCTCAGGCATAGGCACCGTCGAGATCAGCTGCGAATGCAGTAAAAACTGTTGTCTTCGAAGGGGAGAAAAGTAAGGTATTAGCCCTATCAGCACCCCATGCGCTGAACGTCACGGAGCGAAGAATATCCATAGCGCTCGTACAAGAGACCCCAAGGCTACGAATATGACACTCCCAGGTAAGTCATCGATAAAATACAAGACCAAGGAAACGGTGCGAGTCCACACCACTTCCGGGCGCACCCCGTTGAGAAACAAGTCTGGGTCAGGGTGAAGCCGTGTATCGCGGCTCAAAAGCACCTTCTTATTGTTGGCCAAGGAAAACCGAAGCCTGTGTTCTTCGGCATAGCGAGAGACGCGGTCCGATGACTGTTGTAGTCGAAGCTCCAGAGTTGGCATCCGGGCCGCACCAAAAGTGTTCGAAAGGTAGTCCTCGTAGAGCATAGCGACAATATCTTCCCGCAGCACCGAGGTGATGCCGTTGATGCTCAGGGCAAAGAGTGTGACACTGAGGACCTTTCCTTCGGGACACCCTCTTTCTGCTCCAGTGGGTAGGAGAAGGCTCCCCCCCACCTGTATGCGGAATCGAAGATCTCGCAAAAATTCAGATATAAACATTGGTAGGCTCCCCCTTCACCCCCATTGTGTGGAGTGTCTCCATGATAAGGTATCGGCATGCGATATAATTAGCCTTCTCCAGATCGAAAAACCCTGGGGCATAGTGCTATCTACGAAGGGAGTGCTCACAGACGGCATTTCCAGTCGGAGAAGAGAATCCGACGTGGAGTGGAACTTGCAGATGCCGCACTGTGTAGAAGATAGATGACCTCCGCTCTCCAGAAAAAAGGCTGATCTAAAATTTCCCAATTTCTTCATCACCTTGCACATGCAGGAAGTTAGAGAGATTGCGCGGCAACCGGTCGGGGAGAATGATCTCTCCCCGGTTTGCGAAGATCGAGCGCAGTAGCGATTAGGCAAGAGTATGGGAAGATACCCACTACCTAGATTTTGTTGAACAAATCTAAAAGAAAGGCCATGACTCGCTCACACAGGTGTCGAAGCATGGCGTACGGGACATCGTCCGGAATAAGGGGGGTTTCCGCGCATGAAGCGAGAGCTGAACGTAACTCCCTCAGAGTAAACCTGTCGTTGAATGGTTCTCCGCCTCCAGAGGTAAAGTCCAGACAGCAGCCTTTTGCAACATCATGACGCGCATTGAATGCTGGCAGAGCAGCATCCCGCCTAGATAATGCGGAGAAAACGGTTGTGAAGGATTCCGCCACGGACGCGGGCTCCGAGATTGAAGTATCATTCTCCCAGAGGTGGTGTCTACCGTTCAGATCTCGGAGCAAGAGAAAGGGCCTCGGCAACCGTACCCCGTGTCGAAGTTGGCTGACGGTGGAATATACGCGGAAATAACAGTATATCTCATAATCAGGTACAGCTGCACAGCTACTGCCTGAAAGGAAGTATTTAAAGCGAGAAGAACGGAGACATCATGCAGGGTGTAAATCGCGCATCCTCCTGCCCAGCCGCCACCCCGTGGTGGTGGGGTCATAAAACCCTTATACCCCGCTTGGATAGGGGGCCAGCATGGTCTCCAACAAAAGGATGGCTAACGGGAAGAGGGAGGAGTCCGTGGCAATTACATTGAAGGAATATTCCCTCCAGGCTAAGGTCGGAGAAGATGCGAGGAGCCCTTTCAAAGAGAAGACCCTCATGGGAATGGCCGTACGCTCCCAAAAGGCAGAACTACGGGTGCTGCAGGCCAGACAATGCACTGAAGTCGCTGTCGCCTTCGAAGACTTATCGGCGGAGGTTGGGCTCGCAATTCCAGACTTTACATCCTCCGCCTCGAAACCTTAGGTGAGCCGAGCCGCTTCAAAGGCGGGGTCCCTCTTTGGGAAGATCCACCATCTTCGAGCAACCCAGCCTACGACTGGGTGCGGGCGAAGGAGCCGAAGCTCCTTTAGTATCGTTCTTCTTTTGGAAGGCAGCATTAGGAATCCTGGAAGATGGCCTCATGACTATCTTTAGTGGAGTTGCTCCCTGTGAGTCTATCGACTCGGTGGAGGCGCACGGCTGTTTCGACTTACGTGAAACGGTCACGTGGGAAAAGGGACGGGAGCCCTGGTTTAAGCGGGGCTGAATGTGAACCCTTTGTGATGCCAGCATTACCATGGAAGCATCTGAGCTGGGTATAATCCACACAACTATTCCAAATAGGCGCGAAAACGACCGTGCTTGTAGGCCTTGAGCGGCCAGGAGAAGAGGGTGTCTTTCTTAGCATTGAAGAATAGGACATTCCAGCAGAGCCGGGCGCGCCTGGACCTAGTCCTTAGCCTCGCAAAATGAGAGACGATCCTAAGACTGAAGGGCCAGGATTTCCTTCTCAAGAAGATACGCACCACATTGCTTAGAAGAAGGTGGGTACTGCACTCCGCAATTGACATACTTGGCGAAATTCGATTTGGGCTTATCGTGTGTGGCCTTTGAGCAGCTTACACAGAATTCGGGCAACCCCGACTTTGCACGTCGACAGGAGCGATTGGTATGGGCGAAGCGGTGGCAGTAGTAGCACCTCCGCGGCAGTGTCACGAATGCCTTCACGCGGTAGCAATAGCAACCGACACGCACCGATTTAGGGAGCTTGTCACAGTCACACGTGTCGAAGAGTGTAGGGGTTGATCTCGAGGCTCCTTCTTGTTTTCTCATTATACGCACGACCTTGACCGCCCCATGGTCGGTCAGCTCTAAGGTGATGTCGTCTATGGAGTAGTTCACGAGTTCCCTCGCATAAATTACTCCTTTCACAAAATTCATGATAGAGTGAGTCGTCACACTCACCGACGTGCCATCATGTGTCCGAATGGCACTAATAATGGCTACCTGGGAGGGAATCGACGCATTCGCCAGAAGGCTACCGTCCGAAAACGGGTCACCTACGGCTTTCTACCAATCACTCAAGATAAAGCTCTTCTCTGATGAATCATTTTGCTCTTAGCCAACATTCTGCAATCAGTGGAGCATATAAAAAAGAGTTTGAAGCCAGCGGGCTCATAAACGCTAGGAAGCATCTTTATGTGGGGCCTCGACATAATCGAGGCTTGGCTCTGCGCCCTTGCACTATTGATCTTGATCAGGGACTCCCCACCAGGGGGAGTACTGGAGCCGGATGTACGTTCATGGCTTCGTCGCATACCGCAACTGCAGCAGCCCCGTCCGTTCCCATGGCTCCTACGGAGGAAGAGGAGCTCCGAGTCTTTTTCCTATTTTTTTCTTAGAAGAGGAGGGCGGGTAATGAACCCGCTTCTCTCTCCCGCCGGTAGGAGCTCCTACGCCAGATGGGCCAGCAAGATCCTTTCCTGAAATAGAGAAGTTTCTGCTTGTTACAGGATCACCAAACGTGAGAAGAGATCCCTCATCCCCTTGTGAGGCCTCGGGGACCCGTGCCGTTTGAGGAGGAGCTTGCATAGTGGAGGATACTGGTTAAATTCTTTGCACTGAGCACGGGTTCGACTCCATGTAGGATCCTACCATCTGGAAATGGGTCACCTTAGGGACTATGTCTATCTAATGGGGCGCCTACATTTGCCCCCCTCCCCCCAAGACATATTATCTTTGGCCAGCGAACAGGCGTCCTTTGGGAAAGAGAGGTGGGCACGTACGGCGACCCCCTCTAAGCTGATAATGCGCGCCAGCAGGTCTTTGGAGGGCATGGACCGACGGGCCCGTATCGTACCATTCCAACCGAAAGTGGTCAAAGGTTTGACAGCCATCGCACCCAATAGTTTACCTATTGCACTCATTAGTTTTATCTCATACTATAACAGAAAACATGTTAATTGTCTCTCAAAGAGTCCAACTGTGGCCCACCATAATGTGAGATAAAAAGCTTGCTTTAGCTCCCAGCTGATACCTCTATCATCAGAAAAAACACTATGCTGGTACCCATGGACTATACAATGCAGAAGAGGACCAACATCCTCTTGAACCATGTTGCAACAAACATCTCTTACACGACTTAGGTAATAACACAAAGGTTTACTTTTTCATATAAAAGATTACAAAAATTTGGAATCTAAAAAGTTATTAAATGTACATGGAATTATTTTAAGTGTTGGCATTTAAATGTAGACTACTATCAATGACGGCTTAAGCATGTAGCATCTACATATTTTCATCGCCGCTTTATTTAGGAACCTTTTTTTTAAATACTTTCAGTTACAGCCGCATCCCTTGCTTTTTGTATATGATTTATAAAGAAAAGTGAGATTTTTCTTTAGAAATCCACAAAGAGATCCCTATCTCTAAAGTTACAAACTTAAATCATATTTAAGACTCACTAACTGAAGGGTCTGACCTACAAGGGAATGCAAGATAGCTACCATTGATACCATGCAAACAAATGGAAGGCAAAGAAAAAAATGGCAGTGCATTGAATGCTAGCAGAACAGTATCCCGGCTAGAGAATGTGGAGAAAGCGGTCGCGAAAGATTCTTCCACGGACGCGAGGTCCGAGATCGCGAGATGTTGCCCCGAATTCTTTTGACTCGCCTCCACACCTCTACTAGAGGGGTCTTTCCCGTTAAGTGAAGCAGCGGGCGTGCTTCGAAATATACCAGAAACTAGTTCTAGCCCGACAAAATTCACCGACAGCGAAATCAATCGGGTGGCGCTTATAGCCCATGTAGGCATAACTCTTCTGTTTGAGGGTTGTCTCACACTCGGCTGATCACCACGAGAGTGGTCGGCGCGCAAAGACGTTCTGGGAATAGTAATCAGGCCCGCGGCGATAAAGTTGCCGGAATAGAACTCAACGATCTCATCTACTGACCTAAACTCCTCGACTGACATAGATAATTCAGTCATTTCCTGAAATACAGGCCACCGCGCTGGCTCCAAGCACCACCGAGGTGGGCTCTCAGGCGGCAGCGGCCCAGGAAATGGTATTTGAATGGGAAAGTACATTCCAGCTGACGTGGAAATGTACGCAGAAATAACAGTATACACAATGGAGGCCATTGACCACCCCCCAATCAAAATCAGGTTGTGCATCTGGAGAGCACAGAGATAGATCAAGGTAAGAAAATGAAACGGTTGTCAGGGCAGTGATGCGTAACCTAATCCACATTTAAGACACCTATCTCAAGCTCTTCAATCAGATCGTCAAGGACTGTTACCTGGGATTTATTGAGTAGTCTCCTCAGAGATGATGCCTGCCATTCAGATCTCCAAGCAAAAGAAGGTGCCTCGGCAACCTTGCCCCTACGCGGCGGAAGTCCCCCACGTCGAAGTTAGCTGACGGGGGAATATACGCAGAAATAACAGTATACCTCCTATCCAGGTGAAGCTGCACAGCCACTGCCTGAAAGGAGGTATCTTAAGTGAAAAGAAGAATGGAGACATCATGCCGGCTGTTATCCGCGCATCTTCCAGCCCGGCCCCCTTTCCGTCGTGGTGGGGTCGCAAAACCTTTATACCCGGGAGGGTGGGCAGGGGGCACGCACCTAGCATGGTTTCCTGCAGAGAAAAATGGCTAACGGGGAACGGGACGAGCCTCTGCCGCTCCACCCAGTTGTTCCAGAGTCCGTGGCAATTCCATTGAAAGAATATACCCTCCAGGCCTAGCTAGAAGGAGACGCAGGGGCCCTCTTCGAACAGAAGACCCTCACAGAAATGGCCGTACGCTTCCCGGATGCAGAAACCAGGGCGCCGTTTGTCAGACAATGCGATGTCGCCTTCGAGGACTTATTGAGGGAGGTTGGGATCGCCCCCAGTGTCTTTTACTCCCTCTGCCTCGAAGCCTTAGGGGGGCGTTGCGACTTCGGGGGCGAGGGGCCCTCTTTTCGAGGATCCACCGTCTGCTAGCCACCCAGCCCACCACTAGGCGTGGGCAAAGGGGCCGAAGCTCCTTTGTTGCTCTCCTCCTTTCGAGGGGCAGCTTTAGGAACCTCTGAAAATGGCCTGGCGATACATTCAGGGGTGTTGCCTCGTGTGAGTCTAACGACTCGGTGGAGGTGCGTGGCCGTTTCGCCTTACGGGAAACGGTCACGCAGAGGTGAGATGGGAGCCCTGGTTCTAGCCGGGGCTGGTTGTGAACCCTTTGTGCCGCAAGCTTTACCAGGGAAGCGATTGGGGTGGGGAGAACCCAAAGAAGGGCTCCGAATGGGCGCTGAAACAACCGTGCTCGTTGGGTTGGATGGGCCAGGAGTGAGGGTGTCTCTTAGCATTGAATCTTAAGACGTCCCAGGCGGACCCGGGCCCACCAGGTCCAAGTCTTTACCCTCGCGGAATGAGAGACGATGTTGGGCCTGAAGGAACGGGATTTCTTTCTCAAGGAGATACGCACCACATTGCTTCGAAGAAGCGGGGTGCGGCTCTCCGTAATTGACATACTTGGCCACACACGATTTGGACTTATCGTATGCGACCTTGGAACAATTTACACAGACTTCGGGTGACCCTGATTTTGCACGTCTACATGAGCGATTCGTATGGCCGAAGCGGTGACAGTAATAACACCTCTGCAGCAGTGACACGAATGCCTTCACGCGGTAGAGGTACCAACCGACATTCACTGACTCAGGGAGCTTGTCACAGTCGAACGTGACGAATAGTGTATGGGTGGGTCTCGAGGCCCCTTCCCTGTTTTCTGATCACACCCTCGACCTTGACCGCCCCGTGGTCGGTCAGCTCTAGTGATATCTTCTATTATGGAGTAGTTCACGAGTTTAACCGCATAAACTACTCCTTTCAAAAAGTTCATGGTAGAGTGCGGCGTCACACTCACCGGGGTGCCATTAAGGGTCCGAAGAGCACTTATTTTGGCTGCTTCGGAGGGATCTACCGCATTCGCCGAAATCGGCCACCTTCGGCTCTCTACCAATCAAACTAGCTAATGCTCTCCTCTGATGGATCATGTTGCCCTTAGCCAACATCCTGCCATCGTTGGAGCAAATAACTAAGAAGCGTTTGAAGCCAGCGGGTTTGAAAGCGCCACATAATCTCTGAATGAGAGGCCCCGATGTAATCGACACTCAGCCATGCAGACTTTTGGTTTTATTCAGGGCCTCTGCACTTGGGGGAGCAGAGGGGCCGGATGTGCACCTCTTGGCTTGGTCGCTTACCGAAGTGGCAGCAGACCCATCCGTCCCCGCATCCCCCGCGGATGGAGAGGAAACCCGAGTCTATTTTTCTTTTTAGAAGAGGAGGGCCGGGAATGAACCCGCTTCTTCCCTCCGCCGACAGGAGCCCCCAGGCCGGATGGACCGGCCTCAGCAAGTCGCAGGAGCACGGGTCGGAGGAAAAGATTCCTCCCCTCCTTGTACTACCTTGGAAACCCAAGCCGTTTGAGGAGGACCTTACATAGGGGCGGACTAGAGTTCGGTGCTTAGCGCCGATCCCGGATTCGTTCACAACGAAGGCCCTACCGTTGGAGGCTGGGTTGCCTTAAGGACCATGTCTATCTCGATGGGAGCCTCCAGTTGGCCTTTCCCCACCCAGGACATCCCAGATTCCATTCGCAGTGGTGTCACAAGTCGAGTCTGGGGAGGCACAGGCCTTGACCCCCGCTAGATTTAATATTCTAGCCAGCGGGTCTTTTGAGGGAAGCGACCGAAGGGGTCTGGCTTCCCGCTCCTCCCTAAGGGGGTTTGCATTACCGAGCCGCTTCAATGGGAAGCGGTCGGCTATGGGTTGCCTGCTAGCTTTCTTGGCAGTCCCCTTGGAAAGTAAAGGGAGGACTGCCGCTGGAAACAGGGAGCTGCTCGAGGGCGGCTCCGACGATGGACGATGGGAAATTGAGGGAAGATTTTTAATTTTTCTCATCATTGAGCATGGTGACCCTATTTTTTTACGGGAAGCAAACGTTCATCACCCCTCGCAGTAGCTCGCACTGCTAGGAGTGCATACGTGGTTTGCAGAGCCAGATGCCGCTATTTAAGGACACCCCTCCCACCCGGTGACCTGGCAGCCCTTCAGCTTTGGGGCTCTACCTTGGGGATGGCGTAAAAATAGATAGTGAAGTGAGAAGGAAAGGGGATGTGAGGAAGGTATGGGTGGGGATGAAGCAGATTGTTAAAAACCCACCATCCCAAACCAGAGCTCAGGGGTTAGGGAACATTGCCCCCTCCCCTCTCAGGGATAGTTGGCTGAGAAGAAGGTCAGCACCTACTCTGAGAAAATAGTGGCTGACCAGAGAAAGTTGTGTGAGGTGTTGTAGAGGAAGTGAGGAAGTATGGGAGAAATACAGGCTGTCTGAAAGAAGGAGAAGAGGCTAAGCTGAGGCCTGACGGGGCGCTGAGGTGCATACTGTGAGGTTGCCCAATTGGAAGGTAACACACATCAACTTGCCGCTCCTCGGACAATCGGAGGTAGGTCCATGGGAACAGTCATTGCAAGATAACATGCAACTTTAGGTTCCCATTTATATTTCTCATTATTTACAGGCAGCCAGAAGGCTTACCTGATCCTAACCATGAAGGCATTGTTAGGATGAGGAAAATGCTTGTCTGTCATGCAGTCCTTGCTGACCTCATTCTCCTCAATCTTCACTTACCTAAGCACCAAGTCGAAGATAATCTCAAGATCTGCCTAATTTGGTGCATCATGGATACCTGAAACCATGGTGTTGAGACCAAAATGCCCAGAGAGCAACAAGGTAATTTGTGAGTCTTTGAACCTAGCATAATATGTTATCTCTCATACCAGATGTGTATTGCAACCAGCTCCCCTGTGAAGATATTCAGCATCCAGTAGAACCCTGATAACTTCAAACAGCGAGGATTGGGCATGGAAGCCTTCCATGTATTCTAGCATGGCTTCAGCATGAAATGAAGTGTCCTGGCGCTCGAAGAAGCTTGTGGAGATGGTGTGGCAAGAGTCAAAGGTGGTACCATTAAAGGTGATGTCTTGGGCAGAACCAGAGTGACTAGAGGGCTATGGGGTAAACTAAGCTTTTTGTTTCCCAATCCTAAATCAAAAAGGGCTTAGGCATAAAACATGGATGTGCATAAAACCGCATAATGCACAGTGCAGCACAAGTGGCATCTTCCCAGAATTGACTAGAAGGCTGTCAAAAGGGGACATCCAGAGGCACCAATCACCAGATGGAAAGTGGTGAGGTAGGTCGCATTTACACCTCACAATTCATGCGAACAAAGGAATGATAAAACAAAGCCTCAACCCTAAGAGCACCCCACTGATGAATATGAGAGAATGAAGATTATGAATGGCACAGGTACATGGTGCTCTAAAGCTGTCAATATAAGCCTCAAATTGAGGAAGTGGTTGAAAACAAGATCAAGGAAAGGTAGGAATTCAACACTTCCAGGAAACCCCTGTTTTAGAAGAAGCCAGGGTCAAGGTAGAGCTATAGATTGTAACAGAAGTGCACTACCTGAAGCTGGGACAAAGAAAACCTATGCAATTTTGCATAAAGAGAGATCCAGTTCAATGCTTGTTGGAGTTGTTGTTCCTGAGTTGGCCTCTGCTCAGTACTAAAAAAAATTGAAATCTGTACTTAGAGAATAGCCAGAACACATTTGGGCATCACTAAGGTGATAACATTGATTGACAGGGCAAAGAGTGTAACACAGGGCACTTTCCTCTGAGATGCCCTCTTCCTGCCATATTAGGTTGTAGAAACCTTCCCTGTACAATCAATCAATGATCTCATAGAAATTCATATATGAAAATTGAGATGCATCCACTGGACCCCATCATTGCTTTCTACGAATCAAAAATCACCGTGGCATAGAGCTATAAATGGAGGAATGTGGTAGAGTGATGTCTCTCCTGTTCCCAAACGGAATCTGGGAGGATGCGCTTCTGTCCAGATCCTGTTGAATATATCTATAAATGAGATGCCTTACTCATTTAAAGAATGGCATATAGAACATTGTTAGCACAAGGGCCAGTGTCCGCACAAAGCTATAACAGAGTAAAAATCACTCAGTGACATCACAACATTTATTGAAAACTGGTGGAGCAGAATCAAGGCTAGACAATGTGTAGAGTGCAGTTGCAAATGACAGTTACAAATGCAGCATCAGAGTAAGCAGTGTGATTCTCCTGGAGAATGAGAGGGAAAGCCTTGCAAATATTTACTCCAAATCCTTTTGACTTGCTCTTGCATCTTTAAGCGAGGAGTCTTCCCATTCGGTGAAGACCCGTTAGGCTCACTCTCCCCCCCCCCTTTTATAGCTTTTGACCAAGGATATTAAGAAACATCGACGCATCTTTAGAGTGCATACCTCTGGACATGCATCTGGCCTGATGAATGGTATCTGGTCGGCTCCGATCACCACATTCTAAAAGAAATTCGAATATCATTTCCTCATTGTTGTTCTTCTTTTCCTTCTGTCATTTGATGTTGACAGCCAGCATTTTTGCATTTTCCTTGGACAAGTTTGACCAAACCTCCTTCAGATGCTGAATTGAACAAAAGATTATCTGCCTTCCCAAGAAAGCTACTCTGTGAAATCCACTGTTAGTGGATTTGGTGTCATAACAAGGGCAGTAACAATTATCTGTAAGATCTCAATTTCAATGTCAGGTAATTTTAATAACTTTCCTTCAGTGTGTGAAGGTGGACCAAACACTAACACAGCTAAAATCTCTGAAGTACTTCCAGGTTCCCTGCCCCAAAGACCTTTGAGCATCATTCCATTCTGGTTTAAAGAGGCTTAAACCTGGACATGCTAGTTAGTTCACCACAGGTAATATCGTCCACATCGGCCACTTGTTCTGCTACAGCTGGAAAATAGTAATTGGTTTTACATTGTTCTTGTTTATGCTGCAGTCTCATTCTTCTCAGTGGTAGCAACCATGCTTATCCTGGTACTGAGATAGGTAAGGTCCAGAGGAGTGCTCCATCTAATAAAGGTGGTGCACCATGCAAATGTCCCCAGATGGAAGACAAGAAAAATAACTTGAAGCTGACGCAGCATTAGGGGCATATCTACAGGAACCATTACTTACACTGGCATTCAACTTAGGGTACTTTCAGGCATATCCCATCTTCTTTGCCAGGGAGCCCAGGGGGCTTACCTAATTCCTACCGTATAGTCAGTATGAGGAATAGAGAAACGCTGGTCGGTAACTGAATCCTCACTGACTCTTTGGAGCACTCATTCCGTGCAATCGTTACATGACCAAGAACCAAAATTTGCCTGGCTGACAGTGACTTTGGTGCCATAGATACTGCAAACTATAGTGTGCAGAGATTCAAATGGCACAGGAGGACTCATGGCACTTTGTGAGTCTCTGATTTGGGCACAATATTGAGCAGTATTGCAACCAGATTAGATGTGAACACAGAGGCAGGACAGGGTAAAGCCCAGCTAACGTCAAACCCCAAGTGGAAACAGCATGGATTCTAACCCATTTGTTAGACTTGGAGCTATCTGTGTAGACTGGCAACAGATCCAGCATGAAACAAAGTGCGGTCCAAAAATGCCAGATACAGTACTCTAGTTGCTGCGGAAACAGGTATGGTGACAAATCATTAAATGTGCTACCGTCCAGGGTGGCGTCCTAAGCAGAAACAAACATATAACTGGCCTAACAACTACACCAAGTTCTTGGAGTAGTTTTATATTTCTAAAACACAAAGGCTTAGGTTAAAAGTGCAATTTCATTGGCATAAGATCCATCAAGATCAGCCAGAGATGCAATGAGAACTGTTGTCAACTGAGGGAAAAACCAGGTTCGTGCATACAAAGAACATAATGCATTGGGCAAGAGGCAGGTGAAGGGGCATACATCTTCCACCAATTCTTGCTCAGCTATGGATGCATTAAACAAGGATTCTTGAAAAAGCTTCAAACAAATCAAGAAAAAGCAGGGTGATAGATCTATTGGAACCCCTGACAAGGTCCGCTCAGTGGTTCAAGGAGAGGGTATTGTGGAGAGTATTTTCTATTTTAATTTAGAAACAGTAATTATAGCAAAATAATGAACCCGAAATATTTTATAACCCTCAATCTAAACTAAAGTACAATATATATATATATATATATATATATATATATATATATATATATATATATATATATATATATATATATATATATACACACAGTTGGCCTTACAATACTCTGGGCAACCACCACAAGTATATATTTACAAAAGGCCTTACATAACATCTTGGCAACACAAACAAATAGCTTTATACAAGCAAGATATCGCGAAAGACGGGTGCACCCTTAACTAACTAATAAAGCGAGACAAGTTGGAGAAAATGGGAGGTGGCTCACTTTCTGCGAGATTCTGAGAGGCCCGGGACTCGGCAAAGCCAAGGATTTTAGGTACCTGGGACGCTTGTTGGTCCAAACTGCTGGGTCACAGTCGGTGGGGCGCTGCTCCAATTACTCCTTGGAGACTGGGAGGTGCTCTCCAAGGTCCACACCTTAGAAAATCGCCCCAAAAGGTAGACGCACTTGCGAGGGTCAGGATTGGCTTCAGCTGTCTCCGAAAGCCAGATGTCGGCGACAATCGGTACCACAGTACTGGAAAAGAGAAGGCACATGCAGTCACCTATTCACTGCCACACTCACACATCTTTACTCATAACACATTCAACCATATCCACTCTCACACAATTTTCACTCACCTATTTTCCATCCAGGTGGCTCTTCTTTCCTCACTCACAAACTTCCAAACTATTACTAAATACAAAGCTATATTTACGCTGAAAGAATCTGCCTAAAACGAAAATAGGAGATGAATGGGGGAGCTGATAGAGATCCATCGAGTCCTCCCACCCAAAGCAAGAGGGTGATCACACGATCCACACACACATTCTGCAAAAGAAGAAAGATTTTAAACATGGGGAGGGGAGGCGGACAACCAAACTACTACATTGTGGGACAAAGTATGTCCATGACGTGGATACAAGAGACCCTATGTCTGAGAATATGGGCCTACCAGACTAAGCATTGGTAAAACACAAAACCAGGTAACAAGTCTGGGTCAGGTGAAGCCATGAGTTGCAACAAAAGTGCACTACCTTAGTCTTGGACAAAGAAAACAAACCTATGCAATTGTTCATAGTAAGAGATGCAGTTCATTGCTATTCGAATCTGTACTCCAAAGATGGTACTGGGCTTCACCAAAACAGATCAATAGGTCATCCTCATATGAGATGATACCGTTGATGGTAAAAGCAAATGTGAGTTTGATGAACTTTTCTGTCGGATGCCTTCTTCCTGCCCTATTGGGCAAAAGATGACCCTCACCATCTCTAGGTAGAATTGATAAGCTTTTAGAAATTTAGATATGATATTTTATTTTAGGAGCCCATCTGGCAACTGGCTACTTGGGCATAGGTAGCCGTACTCGACCTAGCCTATTACTAGGCTATATTAAAAAAAACAAATAAAATGGGCAAATAACGATAAACAAATTACAGAGGCTAAAAAAAAGAGACGAAGGCAAGAAGGATGCGCGCTCTGAGGTCGGCCTGCCTTCCCATGGGGCAGGAACCTACAACAAAGTAAAATAAAGTGGAGGATGTCAACAGGTCAGCGGGCATGATCCCGTCCCAAGTAAAAGATACAAGGGGTAGCGACCTCGCTTATCTGGGTACCGGGACGGGTAACGTGCGTGGAAATTGCCCAAACTGGGACATTAAACAAGAATATACCGAACAGTCGGGGAAAACGCATTTAAAGAAAAAAAAATTAAGAGCTGATCTGGCGACTGCCTACTTGGACATTAGTTGCCGTATTCAACACTGCCTAATACTAGCCATCTTTAAAATAAAATTAAAAAAAAAAAGAAAAAGGCAATAGGCAGGAAGCAGGCTCCGGCGTCGGGGGGAGGTCCACCGCCCCCCGGCACAAGGACGTGCGACCTAGTAAAATAACAAAAACAACAAAAACACGCAAATAATTAAATAAAAGGAAGAAGGGCGACCTCCCCTCGAAAAAGTCTATAAATCCAACAGTCAATGTGCATGAACTCGTCCCGAGTACAAGGGACAGGCGGTAGCGACCCCAACCATCCCGAACCGGCACAGGTAACGTGGGGGGAGATCGCCCAGACTGCGGCATTCAACAAGAATGTGCCGAATAGTCTGGGAGACAATGCAGTCTTCACAGTAGGGCACTGGCGAGCGTTCCATCTAATGGCGGTGCGTCCCGCGAGTGTGTCCAATTCGGAGACGACAGAAAGCAACCGGAAGCCCTCGCGGCATTGGAAGGTAGGTAAATGTGAACAGTCGCCGCGCAATGGCACTCAAGCTAAGTTCCCTTCGACCGTCTCCCATCTTCTTTGCCAAGCAGCCCGGAGAGCTGACGTATACCTACAATGTAGTCGGTGTGAGGAAGAGCGAAATGCTGGTCCGGTCGCCGGCACCCTCATTCCCCGCAATTCCTAAATGTCCAGGAACCCAGCAGAAGATAATCTCGACATCCGCCCGGCCCGCCAAAACCGTGGCGTCACGGATATCGAGAACCAGGGGATGCGGAGATTTCAGTGCCCCGAAGCACTCAGTGTAATACACCGAGTGGTGTATTGCCAACAGCTCCGCCGTGAAAACACACGCATCGACTTACAGAGTCACGCTGACTTGAAACCGAGGGGATACGGCGTGGAAGCCGACCCCCTCTTGGGAGTTGGAGCCATCCGTATACACTGGCACGATTCAAGCGTAATACGAGGTGTGCTCCAAAAAGATCGACCGCAATACTCCTGGCCTTGTAGAAGCTTTGGGAGCAGAAGCGTGGCGACCAATAGCCCAAGGTGGTACCCTCTAGGGTGCCGTCTTGGGCAATACCAGGAGCGCCACCAACCCCAGAGCTATACCTAGCTCTCGAAAGAGTTTCTGAGCCGTAAACCCAAAGGACATAGGGTAAGACTGGCGTCTCTCGGCGCTATAGGCACCCTCCAAATCAGCATCGGATGAAGTGAGAGCTGTTGGCAACTGAGGGAGGCACCGGGCTCGCGCCTACAAGGGAATAATGCACCGTGTACGGCGTAGAGCGAGTGGCATCTGCCCAGCATCGACTAGTAGGCTCTCAATGGGGGAAGTGCGGAAGGGACCGGTCGCCAGGCGAAGGCAAGAGAATGAAAATCGACCCTTTCCCGAAGATTTCCAAAGTCATTGACGCTGAACCTTCGCTCGCGGGTCCAAAATCGAGAAAACGACCTTTACCCGGTAGACATAATTGAATATAAAAGCGCTATTACTTATCGTACGGAAAAGATTTAGATATCAAGTTGAAGGGTATATGATATTCCATACGCTCGATCCGGATAGGTTTCGTCCAAAATGTATGGTTTTAAGGCACATTTTGCCGATTATGGAACACAGTTTCCACGCTGTCTTGGTTGTGCTATGAGAGTCTTTCGAAAGTTAATCTCAAACTCTATCTAGAGGGATAAGGCTTATACGCGAAAGAGTGGTCACTCATATCAATATGTCTCATTGAGTTTAGGTGGTGGGCCAAAGAATCGAGTCAAAATCAATTCAGCGACCATGACTACATAATTGCCCAGACGAAAATACAAAAAATTATCTATAATTTTGTAGGTAAGACAGAGTTCTGAAAGATAATGTCATTCAAAAAGGTTATCTTGAAGTATAGGAAGTTAGTCTCGCTTAACTACGAGTGAAAATCCGAAATGAGCAAATTTCGGAATTTTGACCGACTTTATCTTAGGACCTAATTGACTGATCTTTAGTGAGTCTTCGATTTTCGATTGTACGATAATATAACTATCACTGGTAGTACTACTAGCTCGCTATCTGAATTTAATCTCGCTTGTTTGTAGAGGACACTCAAGATACACCTATGCACACTTGGTTTACGTAATTTGGTGCATTTCCATCGATAATTTCTGGTCGATATTATCGGTTGGAAAATACTGGCTGAGGTTTTCGAGAATATCTCGGGAACTAACCGGCCAGTTTGAAGGAAACCAACTGATTGGTTTCCATTTAAATACAGCGTATCAATGTTATCGTGGTGCTGTCTGTCATCGTGGTGCTGCCCACTCTGAGGAACAACGGACCAGACGGCGAGGCGAGCGTCGCCAACAGCGCCATGAGGGGGCGCTCCGGCACCCTTAGCGGCCGGCGCCAGACCTTCGGTGCCATGAGTGTGGCCGTCAGTGTGGATCACGCATTGGCCTTCACATTCATCGTCGCACCCATCGTCGGAGACCGCCCTGAGGACATCCATCACCATCGACCTCGATGGACTACCTAAAGAAAGTAAGCATCAATGTTGTCCCATAATCGTGGTTTTTATTCATAGTTTATATTTCCTACTCGGGCTTTGGCGATATCCCGCAAACTATGTGTTGAGCAAGGATGGGGTTCTCAGGTTTCCCCTTTAAAATGTTCCATCTTTCCATTGCCTCTATTCTTTCTTCTCTATATGGGCTGGTTTTTAAGATAAACCTGCAAATCGAACTCTTAAAAAACTAGTAATCTCAAATTTCTTTTACCCAACGTATTTCGGTCACTTAATCGATAGCCAACGGTATTGATTTCCCCAAAATTATTAGTTTTAGATTTTGAAATTTTAATTATTTGTCTATAGTTAATAGTTAAATTATTATTATATAATAAATTAATCCTAATCTCATCGGTGAAAGTCTTATAGCTCTTCTTTTATTACTTAAGAAGGTATTAGCTAAAAACTCAAAATCCAGTTTTCTCCTGAAAAACATCCGGGCGTTTAAGAATTATCTCGGCAAAATCGCCTTAGTTATCTAAAATTCAAGAGAAGAAATTGGAAAGTTTATATTTTCGCATATAACGCTTATTTTAGACCTGAGCGACCAGGCGATGGATAATGTGTTTTAAACCGCTAGATGGCATATTTCAATCTAAATGGAAGCTATAAATTACTTAGGTTTCCACAGAAATATTAAGGGAAAAAATTTGATTTAAGTCGTAGCCAGCGCTAAAATTTTCGACCCGATTTTTGAGTTTCGAGGCAAGGTTTGTAGAGTAAAATAAAACTGAATATTAGCGTATTTGATATCATTAGATGCGGTTATTTACGTTCTTTAGGGTGGCGTAAGAAACCCCATCCTTCCCCTAATATTATTAAAGTTATTGACGCTGAACCTTCACTCGCGGGTCCACAACCCCGAAAACGACCCTTACCCGGTAGACATAATTGAGTATAAAATCGCTACTACTTATCGTACGCAAAAGATTAAGATATTTATATGAAGCTAATATGATATTCCATACGGTCGATCCTTAGGTTTCGGCCAAGACGTAAGGTTTTGGCGCAAATTTTGCCGCTTTTGAACATCAGTGAACACGCTGAGCTGGTTGTGCTATGAGAGTCTTTCAAAAGAGAATCTCAAGCTCTATCTAGTGGTATAGAGTTTATACGTGAAAGAGTGGTGGCTCCTCTCGATATAGCTCTTTGACTTTTGGTAGTCTGATAAAGAATCGATTTACTATCAATTTAGTTTCCATTACTACACTATCACCAAGACGAAAATACTAAAATTCATATAATTTTGTAGCTAAGATAGAATTCTGATGGATACCCTCATTCAGAAAAGTTATATTGAGGTTATACGGATTTATTCTCCCTTAACTACGAGTAAAAATCCGAAATGGGCAAATTTCGAAAGTTTGATTGTCTGTCCGCGGAAATAATTGACTCATCTCTATTTTGTCTTCGATAGAAGTATAATATATCTATCAATGACTGAAATAGCAGCTCTTTACCTTAATTTCCTCACACGTAATCCCGGAATTTTCGACTCCTAAATGGAAATTTCCGACCCTTCCTAAAATGTGGGCAGGAGAGGGAATACGCCGATTTCACTTAGACTACCCTAAATATACCCCTATTCCCTATCAGGTTACCTAATTTCATACATTTCCCTCCATGAATTTAGTCGAAATTATATGTTAAAATAAATTGGCCGGGATTTTCTCGAGTGGCCATAGACCTTGTTGGCCCCATCCGTTACCCTTCCAGCGAAGGGCATAGTTATGTCCTGATAGAGGTAGGAAATTTACCTCTGAATTAAAGGAAAATATATCGGGAAACTGTTGATGGTAAAACTATTCTTTACCACCCAATTTCACCCGTGCGCAAACGGAATTTGCGAAAAATTTAATGCGACTTTGAAATCGATATTAAAGCAGCTATGTGCCAAGCAGCCCTGTGAGTGACATTGCTTTTTGCCCGTGGCAATATTTGCATACAGGGAGATTCCCCATCGTACTCTCGGATTTGCTCCCTTCGAATTAATCAATGGACGTAACGTGCGAGGTCCTATTAACATCCTCAAGGAGTTATTCTCGATCGCCAGGTTAGATAGGGAAATTCAATCTTCCTACGCGTATGTTTTGGATCTTCGACGAAGACTAGAAAAGTGTGCCGAGATTGCATACCAAAATGCCGACGTTAATTTGAAAAAGTACCGAAGGTACTTCGATATCAAGTCGAAGGAGAGGAAGTTTAACTCCGGTGACGAGGTCTGTTACTACTTCCTACGGAGAGCAACAAACTTCTGAGCCAATAGAAAGGCCCCTTCCAAATTCTTCAAGCGCGAAAGGGCCTATGGATTATTTAACTAAGACCCCCCACAGGAGAGAATCTGTTCCACGTCACCGTGTTGAAGAAATATCACCTCCGCGCGTGCAACAACAACATTATTACCATCGACGAAGAGACAGCTTTGGAGGCCGACTACACGACAGATGCCCTGTACGTTATACATGCCGTGTGCATCGAACAGAATAGGGACTACCCACTACCCGCCTTGCCCGGCGCCCTCAATTCACCACCCGGCAGCTGGGATATCGATAAGCGGCCAAGTCCCCATCAAATTAGTCAGCTGCGGCTTATTCTAATTACGCTTGGGGGCGTGATTTCTGATCCCCCTCGGTGTGCTATTAATTTCGAGCATGACATAATGCTCACTCCTAAGGAACCTGTTTGCTCGAAACCTTACCTCTCCCAATTCATTTGAGAAATGCCTTTAACCCCGAGATTAACAATAACTGCTCAACCTCAAAATAATTGCACCCTCTACGTCAAATTATTATTTCCCAATAGTTATGGTGCGGAAACCAAATAACTCTTCCCGGATGTGCGTACATTTCCGCAAATTAAATTCCGTGACCGTTTTCGATGCGGAACCAATCCCATTAATTGTCCAGAACCTCCACTTGTTCGAAAGGGCAAAGTATATTAGCGACCTCGACCTCTGTAAGGCGTATTATCAGATCCCCCTGACAAAGATCGTGAGGATATACACGGCCTTCCCCACCGACAAAGGCCTTTTGCAGTTCCGCCGACTTCCTTTCGGGTTAATGACGGCCTGCAACAATTATAATCGGATAATGCGCAGAATTTTGGACAGATTGGATAATGTCACTTTTTTGGCAACATTTACGTTGCTACTTGTGACTGGGACCAACACTTGGTCTCCCTTCAGGCGCTCTTAAGCCGTTTGCGAGATCACGGCCTTACAATAGGCCCCGGTAAGTGCCACCTCGCCCACAATTCGATCCAATATCTGGGTTTCCGCTAGGAAACGACCAACTTAATCCCCAAGAAGACAAGGTCCGGGCGATAGTTGATATGTTCCTTCAGGGTACAAAGAAACAGCTCCGTTCTTTTATGAGGTCTGTCTCATTTTATAGGAGGTTTGTTCCCAATTTCGCATCTTTGGCCGTCCGCTGTGTGAACTACTCAAAAAAGAAGTCCCCAGATCGCATCATATGGAATTCGAGGGTTATTGCTCATTTCCATCAACTAAAGGGTAAATTGTCATCTGGCCCAGTCCTCAGGCTGCTTGACACCAATAGGCCCTTCGGGATCCGAACGGATGCGAGTAACGAGTGAATTGGTTGTGTCCTTCTACAGTACGTAGACGACGGGGAGAGTGACCATGTGGCCTACGCAAGTCGTAAATTGCTCCCAGGTGAGATGAATTATGCAATGATAGAAAAGGAAGCATTAGCTATTATTTGAAGTGTGCAGAAATTTATGATGTACGTGGTAGGTCGATCCCCGCCCGCTGGCAAATCCTCCGTAATATTAAGAATCATAATGGCCGAGTAATGAGATGGATCTTATTATTGCAGAAATTCCAATATAGGATAATGTATGTAAAAGGGTCGGAAAATTGTATCGCCGATACCCTTAGCCGTAATCCATTGGGTGACGACCCCAGCTAAATTTAAATTGCAATTGCTCCATAGCCATTTATCCATTTTGGTAATTATTATAACCGCAAGCTAGAGATTAGCTTATATTCAATTATTTCTGTTTATGTATATATTTTTCTCGATGTGTACGTCTAGGACGCACATCGCCCTTGTATATATAAAATTAGTGTTTAGAAGCCTGGTTCAGCACCTCTATATGTGTATATGTACCACCGTAATCCTTCTGTGATTTATGTAAAATGTATCATTGAATATCCACTTCATTCTTTTTCTTGCTTTGTATAGCTTAGTGTATAAATATTAGTTTGATTTTTTTAATTGTTCCCATTAAATCTCTTATGATCAGCAATAATTAAGTTCCTTTCCGTTCATATGCAAAAGCAGTCGGGTAGAATTAGCTTGTGCACCTGCTCAACGTCAGGGCAGGAATTCTCTTTTTCCGCTTACCCCGTTAACCACTCACGTGAAAGACTCGGAGTTGGGGGAGAAAAGTGGCATCTTTTTGGATGGGAGGCATGTAGCAGAATTAGATCAAGGGCGACCGCGTGCACTTCTGTACCCACGTGGTCCTGAGATCACCGCATGGAGCTTTGAAAGCACGGCTGAACTAGGGTGAGGGTGCAGCCTACTCCGTTATCACACCCCAGCTGTATTTACTTAGGGAGTGATTTCATCGTCTCCCATGGCCGACTCTCAGCAAACATTCCTGCCTTTCGTCATAAGATCGAAGTTCGCCGAACATTCCACGCCAACGTTTTCACAATCCCCCCTCCCCCTCCCCAAGGAGTCACCGACTTTTCCCAAAGTCGCACGCGTGCGTGAAGGCGGCCGCCAAGCCACCAAAAACCAGCTCACCGGTGGTCTATATAATCCTTCGACTCAGTTTAGTTAGGAGCACTAATAGTCTTCTCACCTACCACCGCGAACGAGCTGAAGGACGCTCGGCCCACCCCCTCCCCGATCGGAGACATTGACGATTTCGATTCGAAAACGAAAGCCAAATCGACATCTGTGAACTCTGCCATAGTCAATCGGCGAGTATCTGACAAGGATTCCCATCTCCGAAGGCTATCTACGAGTGCTTCCTCATCTGAAACGAGAGGTAAATTGACTCCCCCTTCGCAGTCATCGTATCCCAACTGGCTCCTTTCCTGCAACGAACACGTAAGCAATTGTAACCGTTGTCGCCTGTAGATTGTTCTAGAATCTGGCTTAACCAATCGATCCATTCTGTGTGTGTGCGCGCCCCGGTTTAATACCCCCCTCTAAATCACCGACCTGAATACGACCCCTTTAATCCCCTAATTAACCCACCTGTATCTCGCGTAGACATTTAACTCCATATGTGTGATCAATCACTTTAAATCCAATATTTGTGTAAATATAAATATCATTTTGTTGTTAGTAAAGATATATTTTCGTCATTGTCTTTCTTTTGCAACCCCAGCGCGTACCAACTACCTGTTAATCTTTGGCCAACTTGCACTCTGAAATATTTCTTTTAAAAAGAACCCTGCAAAGTTAAAAATAAACCATCCCCACTGGACTCATAACAATTTCCCCATTCACTAACGGTCTTCATCGAACTTCGTCCCAGAGCCCTAAAAGTACCTACGTATATATATATATATATATATATATATATATATATTAAGTCTAGCTATTCCACGACAGGCAGGAGTAATTTAAACATTTCAGCAAAAATGAGGAATCAATTTACTAATTTCAGAAATCAAGAAAGGTAAAATTGGCCTATTTCAGAATTACATAAGGGTTGCTTCCTTACCCAGGATTTGGGCCCAACTAGCCTACACCCGGTCTCCGTGGGTCGCGTGGCCTTGCGATCTACTATTCTCAGCGTGAGCGCCCTGGACGCCTCCCGTCTACTCACGGCGCCGTGCGTGGTCACAAGGAGTCACAAGGAAAAGAAGTACCCTAGAAGACCTTACGGTCCATACGAGAGGGTACTTGTTACGAGTCACGGACTCGTGAGCCTGTCAGCGAACCAGGACTTTATCCAGGCGCCTTTTGAACTGCTCCACAGAGTCGCTGTTCACGACTTCTGGCGGAAGCGCGTTCCACTCGTTGCAGATACTGTAACTGAAGAAGTTCCCGCATCTGTCCCGGTGATAACGCGGCAGCTCAATTTTGTAGCCGTGGTTTCTCGTTACGCCCTCGCTTAGTTGGAACATGTCCCCGTTGCCTACGTGGTCAATACCTCGGAGGATTTTGAAGACCTCGATTAATTGACCGCGCCGTCTTCGGGTTTCCAGTGAGAAGAGGTTTAGTTCTTCTAGGCGGGCTTCGTAACTTTTGTGCCTGATCGAGGGGATCAGTTTGGTCGCCCTGGCTTGTACTCGCTCCAGTCGGGCGATGTCCTTCCGAAGGGATGGACTCCAAAACTGGACTGCGTACTCCAGGTGAGGTCGGACCAGGGAATTAAAGAGAGTGAGAACGATTTCCCTGTTCCGATACCCAAACTGTCGCTTGATATACCCCAAGATTCTCTGGGCTTTCTTCTCCGCCTCGATGCACTGCTTGGAAAACTTGAGGTCGCTGGTGATCACGACTCCCAAGTCTTTTTCCATGTCTGTGCTCTCGAGCGCCGAGTTTTTGAGGCTGTAGACGGCTTGGGGATTTCTGTGGCCGATGTGCATCACCTTGCACTTTTCGACATTGAACGGCATTTGCCATTTGTCTGACCACTCCCCGAGTTTCCTCAAGTCGGCTTGGAGTCTCTCGACGTTTTCCGCGTCTGCCACGTTCATACCTAGTTTGGTATCGTCGGCAAATTTGGAAATCCTCGCAGTTATGCCATCATCTATGTCGTTTACATAGATGATGAAGAGTAGGGGGCCCAGCACGGAGCCTTGGGGAACGCCGCTTGTTACCGGTAGCCAACCGGACTTTTGCCCGTTCACCACTACTCGCTGCCTTCGACTATGCAGCCAGTAGCGAGTCGGAAGAGGCCCTGAGCTGGATTTCCCCTCAATATTTACTTTTGTCAGGCATGAACGTGTTATATAAATATGAGCACGGGCAAGAGTATTGAGCAGCGAGAGCAGCTATGCTTCGAGAGCAACTGCTCCACGTCCTTTCCCTTGGGACAAATCACGGTGACTCCATTTGGGATATCGATAAATTCAAGGGATTGAGAGGTCCGTGAAAATGGTTTGGACAACTCGATGCAGTGTCCTCTTCCTTCCATTTGGTATAAGTCGTAGGGGCAATCTCTTAAGGTCTTCGATCGGTTGATCCTGGAACTAGTATACTCCACTATTGTGGGGCTCCTAGTAGTTAACTCTAGAAGGGAAAAATTACCTTGTTCCACAGGTGGGAGAGCCCTCTATTTATCTTAATCTATCTCGCCTACCTTCCAATTTTCATTCTCTCCTTGGTCCCCTATCTAGCTTCGCCTAGCCCTAGCAGCAGTAGTCCGCAAATTGGTTCGGGCTCGTGGTCGAGAATCGACCCCACTTTTCTTTAAATTTCATAGATTTTAAAGCAGCATTTGATACAGTTTGGAGAGAGGCTCTTTGGACATTATTGGGTGTTGTTGGTGTCAGCAGGAGGATAGTGCCGATAATTAAAGGTTTGTATGACAATACAGTGATTGTGGGCGGCTCACTGAGAGAGTGGTTCTGCGTCGAAGCTGGGGTGAGGCAGGGGTCTATCGTCTCACTTACACGGTTCAATATCTTTCTTGAGTTTGCAATCAACGAACTTAATAGCCTGGATCATAATGTGAATTTTGAGGAAAAAATGTTCCTAGATGTGAGGTATGGCGATGATACCACCTTGTTGGCAACCACATTTGACAAATTAAGCATGTCAATGGAACGACTAAAAATGGCATGCAAGAAGTGGGGGATCAAGATCAACAGTAACAAGTATAAGGTATTGTCTGCAGCTGATGCAAATATCGGAAATGTGGTGGAGAAGGTAGATCTGTAGTGATCGAACTACGCAATAGGTAGACCTCTGGCACCAAAATTGCTGGATTCAATAGGCCCAAAACATACCTACATAAAATGGATGCGAATTGGTCCTATTAAATCTAAGCCTTCCTTATCAAATATATATAGTGTAAAGATTCAATATTGGATGGGAAATAGGATGGGATTTGTAAATGTACATATATTTAAGCAAGCAAGCGTGAGACACAGAGAAGAGCAGAGGAAAATGATTGAACAAATACGTTTGATAAAGCTGCCTAAGTTGTTTCTCGACATAGAATTATCAAAGACGGATATTGAAGGAGGGGCCCGAGTAAACACAGCAGTTAACTGTGAGATGGCGCAGTGACAATCGTATCAAATTATATAAATAAGAGTTTATCATGTAAATGTACACACCGTGCACAGCTGGCTTCCTAGCCCCGCGCAGAGAAGGAGGAATGACCATAACAAAGATAGGTTGTCCCCCGGTCATCTCCAGGCCACGCCCTCTGCATTAGAAGAGCACATATAAATAAGAAAAGAAAGAGGAAGACAGAGGATAGTAAAAAATTCATTTGCGTTTACGCTCCCGCCTAAATCCACTAAGTCTTGTCTCGCCTTAACTCGTAGTCGTGTTGATAATATATAGACTGCTAGTATCTCGCTTAATACGTTCCATGTCGCGCCGCTTGCAACATAATATTTCATTATTAGAATAAAGAGTTTATTTACGTAATTCCATCTTTCTCCTGAACTTTCCTTCGATAAGCCGAGCCAAGTAGAAGAACACCGCCGTAAGATTATTTATCCTTGGAGTCAGATAAATAATTCGCCGTAATACCATCATTTCCCCATAAACTGAAACTAGTCGCTCCCTCATAAGGTAGTGGTTTACGGAAACATCTTTCATTCACATACCATTTATTCACCGTCGTCAAGACCTATACAAGTGGTAACCTTGTCGTCTATTATACCATTTACCTAATACCACATAATTGGCGACCTCCTATAATTGGTAAACCATCGTTCGAGCGGACAAAGTAAGCTTAAAATAAAGAATGGACTCCTCAAGCAATCATCAGACAGGACAAAGTGAAGGGAATTTCGTGAACGCGGTCAGCGAAAAGCCGCCCATCTTCAATGAAGCAGCAGTCTCAGGTTAGTTCTAGATTGTGGAGGCGCACAATTTTACATCTCCTGGATAAAGGAAGAAATTCAGTTTTTTTTCATATTTTGGCCTCATTACCTCCCGAGAATGTTAATCGTCTTCCGGCAGACATTACAGCAAGCCGTAACTCCAATGTTTAAAGGATAAAGTAAGTGGCCTATTTGAGAGGACCAAGCCCGAGCTTTTTGTGAACCTTATCGAATCCTCTCCGCTCACAGGCCGACCCTCAACTAACTAAGAAGAGTTACGGAAGACCCCCATTCAGGTAGCAGTGGGTGAAGAGCTTGTGTATCACAAGTTCATACAATCATTACAGACCAATATCGCGCCGATAATCCACACTTAGACAGAATTAAGCATAGGACAATTAGGAAAATTCGCGGATGAACTTCTTCTAACATTCAACCAAGCGCAGTGCCATAATATAAATACATACAGTGAGCCGAGAGGATACAGTGCCGTTTCAAACGCGTTTGTGCCCCAGAATAATACGAGTGCTAACTTAGAGATAATTCGGTAAAAAATGCACGATTAGTGGCCGAAAGTAATTACAGTGGGCATAATCCACCGGGGGTATTTCGATCCTTCCATAAAGCCCCAAAACCTGTAGTTTGTAAAGGCTAGATTCTGAAAACTCTGTTGCAAGTGACCGAAAGGAGAAGGATCCGTGCAAATGCAACCGTCCTCCAGGCCACCTCCGCCAGCACCAGAGGAAAACTAAGAGGGCATGCCATAGTAAACGCGGCCGCGGGCATGCTGTCTATTCTCACCGTCGCCGCTAAAGTACATAACACTAAATGTAAGTTCTTAATTAATACGGCGGCAAGTGTTTCGATTATTCTGGTTAAACTGGTGATGTACGCCATTCTGGCATAAACATTTCAACAGCTAATGGCGGAAAAATTAAACTCCACGGCGAAATTCATACAGATATAGTGATCCCCAGTCTTTGCCGATCATTTAGGTCGTGGCTCGTTGTAGCAGATACCACCTCTCCGTTATTAGGCATTGATTTTGTGAGACATTATGATCTTCTAATAGACTTTGCGTGCGACATGCTAATAGATAATCGAACTAAGCTAAGCTGTACCCAGCAAGCATACTCCACCTACGACAGAAAGTTCCTAGCGTCGTATCATGCTTTCATTTACTTCTGGCCTCTAATTGAAGGTCGCCAAGCCATCTTATGCACTAATCACAAGCCTTTTGTTTCAGCTTTTCCATCGACACTGAGTCCTAAAACAGACAGACAACAACGCCATAGACAGTCGTTCTATATTTTATTGGTGATATCGCGTGGTTAGGGTAACGTAGTTACTGACTACTTCTCAAGGAACCTCAATTCGGTGCAAATTGACTATTCTGACCTCTGAGCTTTGGCGGCAGTGCAGAAAAATGATGCAGAGACAAAGGAATTTCATCCGCGACTGAAACCTTACCTTTGCCTGAGTATGTTTAACTTTGATGCGAAGTAACATTTGGATACGCACGACCGTTTGTCCTGTTGTCATGCAAGAGTGAAATGGTGAATCAATTTCACAATCTGTCACACCCTGGAGTCAAGGCTTCACTTCGGCTCATCAAATCGAGGTATTTCTGGACAAACATGGACAAGGATATCCGCTCCTGGACGAGAGAGTGCCTCCCCTGTCAGTCTTCCAAAGTGAATCGTCACACAAAATCACCAATCCTCCCTCCTAATATTCCTTCCTCGAGACTTGAAACTGTAGTCATCGATATAGTTGGATTACTCCCACCGTATACACTGCCTGGGCAATCCAACCCCTCACGCAATCGGTACTTGTTATTATGCATCAACCGAGCGACAGGATGGATAGAAGCACTACCAATCCTGGATATAAGTGCTGCAACGGTTGTGTTAGCTTTCCTGGACGGCTAGATATCCAGATTTGGAGTCCCGCTTTATGTGGTAACCGACAGAGGCGCCCAATTCGAATCATAAATATTTAAAAGAGCTGTCTGCCCTAGTTGGTTTCCAACGTCTTCTTAACACGACGTACAGACTGGTGGAAAGGGCACACAAGATTATGAGGTGCTCAATGATGGACCGTAAACTAGGGTTGCTGGTGGCACTCCCAATTGTCCTGTTAGGAATTTGCTCATTGCCAAATGATTCGGGACTACCACCGCTTACGGCAATCACGGGAAACAAACTCTTGTGCCCCCAAACCTTTAGTGGAGTCATCTTCATCGAAGACCGTCTTCTAATTAAAAAAAGAACTGGCATCCACCATGGCGCGAATCAACTTCACGCAAGCATCCTTAGGACACCTGCACTCGGTGCCCAAGCCTTTCGTGCCCCACGATCTCTGCGAAACAACTCATGTGTGGGTCCGAATAAAATGCGTAAGAAAACCACTGGAAGCGCCCTTTCCCGGCTATCGAACGCAGCAATAAAGTTTAGATTTTTTAATTCTCCGATGGAAGGCGAGACACTGTTTCAATAGACAGGTTAAAACCAGCGAAATTACCTCCCTCTCAAAATGGTGACGCACCGAGGGATTAGCGACGCCATCGGACTCAAGCTTAAGAAAGGAGGAGGGCCAGGTGCGCTTCACCACGGAGAGTGCAGAACCTCTAAGTGGACGAAGCTATGGGATAGACACAGACACGTCTACAGACACCGGAGAGAGGAAAGGCGAGACGAACGTGTTCACGCGCTCCGGGAGACGAGTCACGTTTGCTAAAAATCAGTAGTTCATATATATTTAATTCTGTGTAGCAGTATTATAAAGAAATATTGTAATGAGAGAGTAAAAGGCATAAATATATACTCGCCTCGTGGCCTCTATAACATTAGTACATCCATTACTATGTATTTGTTAGGTGTCAGTATTTTATGTAAGTAGGAACTTAATGCGAGATACGCCATTGGTGAATGATTATGTATAAATATGTATTAGATAACAATTGATTACTGCAATACGATATGGCAGAAATAGACAAATTTCGACACAGGGATGGGCATATGTGAATGTCGATGCCCTGCGCGTTATTATTGATACTGACAATATTAAGAGTACCAGAAATAATTTCACATGTATATCTACTTATGCGATGTTATACGACTTATTAATGATTCCATAAATTATGAGGGAGTACCTGTAGTGATCAAACTACGCAATTGTTAGACCTCTGGCACCCAAATTGCTGGATTTAATAGGCCTAAGACATACCTACACAAAATGGACGCAAATTGGTCCTATTAAATCTAAGCATGCCATAAAAATATATATAATGTAAAGATTCAATATTGGATGGGAAATAGGATGAGATTTATAAATGTACATATATTTAAGCAAGCAAGCATGAGACACAGAGAAGAGCAAAGGAAAATGGTTGAACACCTGTGTTTGATAAAGATCTTCAAGTTGTATTTTGAGATAGAACTATCAAAGAAGGATATTTAAGGAGGAACCCGAGTAAACACAACTGTTGACCGTAAAAGAGTTTATCATGTAGATATATACACTATGCACAGTCTTCCTAACCCCACCCATAGGGTGGAGAAATTACCATAACGGAAGTAGGCCTTCTCATGGCCATCTCTAGGGCAGGCCCTCTGCATTAGGGACGCAAATATAAATAAGAAACGAAAGAGAAAGACATAGGATAGTAACGAATTGATTCACGTTCACGCTAGTAGTAATGCGGGGGAAATACTGTATCTCCCTCTTCCCTCAACTCCCGCCTTTACTGTGAATACCGAGTATCCTCGCCCCCATCCTCCACCGTTATGGTGAATACCGATTCTTCCCACTCCCTCACTCCCAATACTTTGGTCAGTGACCTTTTTTCGAAGGAATTAGAGTCTACACACACACATATATATATATATATATATTCATATATATATATATATATATATATATATATATATATATATATATATATATATACTGGAGCTTTCTAAGTAATTAGAGTCTACACACATACATTGGGTTAGTTTAGGAGTAAAATGACGCCCCATCAATCCCCACCCTCTAGCATTGGTGACTACTGGCCTTGGTCACATGCAAGTGTTTTCTCGTTTCATTTTGAAAATATTTAGTATGTTTAATGATGCGAATTCTAGTTATCGGAGTATTAATCTAAAAAATACTAATGTCTAGACAGTTTTATCAGAGATAACACCGGCAATAGGAGACAAAGATTGCTTTAGAGACCTTTTTTGACGAAATTATAGTCTACACACACACACATACACGCACGCACACATACATTGGAGCAAATCATGTCTGTAATCTAAAGGTTATGAATGTCTAGGCCGCATTTAACATATCTGCAAAGATCGCTTCTCTCTCTAATGGACCCTTGCCCTCTCCCTTATTTATTTATCATCCTAAAACCCCATCTGTAGAAATATAAAACCAAGCTCTCTTAACATTGGACTTCAGGGCTTTTGCTGGGAAGAAGACATTTCCTCTTAGATTAGGAACTTTTAATTAATCATAAGAATATGGAGTCATTAACAGAAGTTGAATGGAGTTCATGTGGAGAGAGATCTCACTTTCTCGAACATTTCACCCTTTCGCAGTTGACAACTTCGTTCACAAAGTAAGTCATTTTCCTTTTGCAACTTGTTTAAAAAAAAAAACAAGGTTGTTATAATGATTTATTTTACATTGTAATTAAAATATGCATACATTTTCTACAGATTAATAAATCGAAAAAACTTTTAATTGATGCTAACCATATTATATAATAGTACATAATATATACATTTGAGTTGATAGGCTACACAATTACATATTTTCCAACAATTAATTTTATTGAGTATACAGTTTCATTTTTTTCTTTACATTCTATTAAAAGTATTCTTTTCAACGATTTCTTCGTTTCTTTGATCATTATATAAATCAAATTGCTCCATAAAAAATGATTTACTTTTTGTCATCTGCCGAATGAAATAGATACAAAACAAGCCACATGAGTTTGAAAAGTAACTCTAAACTCTGAATAGATTGATTATAATAACTATTCATTTTTACTAAGCCTTTACGAATATAAACATCAATCTGGAACCCTAAACATAGGCTGTGGAAATAATACAAACTTTTTTGTTAACAAACAAAGCGATCCAATGCGAACCAGGTCGATGGCTGCTGTCCAGATTAATTATATAAGCTGTTGGTGGTTTTTAAGGTTGACATAATTGAGTGTCTCTCGCAAAACAGCCATGAAAAACCTGCTTTGTAGTTTCATTTCGATACAATAGTTCTTCTATTTCTATTGTATTCATTTTATTAAGAATAAACTAGTAAGTTCCTAGACTTATCTATCTCAATAACAAACTGAAACTCTGCATATATAATAAGAGAAACCGGGTCTATTAATGGAGATCTAAGCTGTAACTGTATTGATAATGTTCCCGGTTGGAGCATTCACCAAGACAAGTAGTACTCTTATCCTAATTTAGGTTAATACAATAAATATTTTTATTTTTTAGGAACTATTCATACGTAAGTCCAATACTCTGCCCACCTCCAATACACCCTATTCCGTTATATAACGAGTAAAAAACCCTTGAAGCAACTGGATCTGCATCGTCCGAATAATCTAATTCAAATGTTTTTTCAACTTCATTCCCGTTTATATAGATAGTGACACGATTCACATTTTAGGTTTAAATTCAAAAGGTAATGCATCATAGCTACCGGAAAATGCCGAATGGTCAACCATGCCAATTTACATCCTCGTAGGTATTCTTCCCATGCAGATATTATCCACACTCTTCATTGATATTCGATTCGCAATTGTAAAATTTCGCTGCGGACTTGTGTGATAGGGTACTTAGTGTTTAATGTAAGCAACCTATTTGCCATCTTCAGATGAGTTGATGCTGAAAGGCGGACTTTTCTTAGGTAGAAGAAACTCTCTAATAATTCTATTTTAGCGTCAAAATCAGTCTGGTTTCTAAATAGTATAAATAAATGTGCGGCTTTAGATAACTTCATCTTTAGTGAGACTCCATTCATCAACATATTATGTTGCGAGAAAAAATAGGTTTGTAGTTTTCTATATGGCTTGGCTGACTTCAATTGACGCATTTCATTTTCTACTGATTGCATACTTTCAGGAATTATAAAATTTGCTTTTATTTCTTCTCACTCTCTCTCTATATATGTGCATATATTTGTACCTGAAGCGCTTGTGCCTCAACGGTGGGTAACTTCCGCGAGGCGGGGCCATGACGTCGTCGCCACCCATATATATAATATTTTTTATATCTTTACAGGACCCAGCACTTCAGAATATCGTAAAAGAAGAAATCTAGAATGCAAAGATATTTTATCTCATTTAGAAACCAATGAGTCAGAAATAGAGCAGTTTTTAGACGCATCTTCTGACCCCGAAATGTATCAGCCTGTGTGTGCCTCAAATCAAGAAGACCAAGAACATACAACAAGCTGCGAAGAGGAGGTCTTAGGAAGAGGAAACACAGCTAAAAAAGATGCACATATCATTGGACAAGAAGATGTTTCGAGCAACCCACTACAACATTGACTTATGCGCCATCACTGGCAGAAACTGATGACTGGATAGCTTTCAAGTATTTCCAACGGTATTTCCCAAACAGTTTATTAGAAGAAATAACAAAATAAACAAAAATGTATTCAATACAGTCAACAGGCGAGTGTGTAAATGTCACTGTTAAAGAAGTAAAAACACTATTTGGGATTCATATTCATATGGGCAATTTGGGTTTTCCAAGAATTGAAATGTATTGGCAGTCAAGTTCTAGGATTCCTCTCATTGCTGATATTATGACTTTGAATAGGTTTTATAAACTGAGGTCAAATCTGCATCTTTTAAACAACCTTGAGGATAATAATATGGATAATAAACTTTGGAAATTAACTCCAATCATCGATAGTGTACAGAATGCCTGTAAGGAGTTATCACTTGAGGAAAATTTGTGTGTGGATGAAATGATGATTCCTTTCAAAGGAAAAGTAACTCTAAATCAATATATAAAAAGCAAACCTAAACCATAAGGTACTAAAAGTTTCTGTATTATGTGGGAGTTTAGGTTTAGTTTACAACTTCATTGTATATCAAGGAAAATCTACCCTTATTCCAAGACACAAAAGAAAATTTAGGACTTGCAGCTACCGTGGTTCTTGAACTAAGAAAGTTTGTACTAAGGAACAATAACTTCCAAATATATTTTAATAATTACTTCACTACACTACAGCTCATTCAGAAACTACGAGAACGATCGCTACATAGTGTTGGCACTATTCGAAAAAATCAGAGAAGGAACTAAAAAATCAGGGAAGAGGAGCTACTGACGAAGTAAGAGAGAAATCTGGTGAGAGCTATGGTAAAATGGTTGGACAACAGGACAGTTTAGTTTGCATCATCCTCTGTTGGAAAGTCACCAGTAACCGAAGCAAAACAATAGAACAAGTCTGTCAAGAAACATTCAAGTTCAATGTCCTCAAGTTGTAAAACAATACAATTGTCACATGGGTAGTGTTGACAAAATGGATTTTCTAATTGCACTCTATCGCAATCAAATACGTTCAAAGAAATGGAGACATTACGAGCTACATTTCATTTTGTGGACATTAGTTGGCCAAGATACGACAAACAAACGCACCCCAGGTCGTCCAAGGGAAAGTCTTATTGATGAAATGTCAAAACATAAGCGCTCAATTCCTGTTGTCCGGCCTGTAGCTGAAGTAAGGTATGATGGCTTAGCTCACTGGTCTGAGGCACTTGACCTAAACACAACTGATAAATGAAAAATGGAGGGTTGTAATGGGTGGACTCGAATCGTATGTAACAAATGTAAAGTTCAACCCTGCCTTCAGAAGGAACGAAATTGGTTCACATCAAGTACTAAGTGTCTTCAGAATGATACTCTATGAGGCCTAGCTCTTTTATAATAAAATGCAATTATATTTTTATTGTAATCAATCATATTTTTGTTTCACTTGTATTGTTCAAATAATGTTTATTGAAACCCATTTGTTTAAAAATTGGAAAGGTTTATTGATTTGTGTTACTTTTTTTAATATCCATTTACATTAATTGCCTCACTGAGTACACATTTGTGTACTTCAGGTAAAACCGTACAGGTAATAACAATAAACTGAAACAGGACAAAATTATGTTGATTGTGTGTCAATGAATAAAATTTTGCTAAGAAATAATTTTTTTTCCACTAAATCAAAATTTGCGAGTGAAAGGGTTAAAGGAATTAGCCACCATTATTAAAACTTTCAAACTTAGACATAATAGTTAGATCTATTTGCCAAATCTCGTTTGAACCTTGTGCATCTACGTGTTTTGTCTTGAATCTTTTTCAACAGAAAGTTTTCCACATCTGATCTTTTAGCGATCTTTTTTTACAGAATGGAATAGCCGATTTACCCCCACCAAATGATGTTAGCAGACTCTGGGATGTATATAAGTGTAACAATCGACGGTTCATTTTTAACTGAATATCTGATTCGTTTACACTCTTATATAACTATTCAATAAAAGACAGCTTAACTTAAAAACAAACTCATTTTTATTTTACATCTAGGTTAAAATACATAATTTCAATTAGAATTTCATGGATGTCCGCAACCTTATTACTTTGTACACATTTACTGATTCTCTGAATCAAAAGAGCTGGGTTAATCCGGTCAGGAAAACGTTATTCGATATGCAACGGCTAAAAATTATGAATATGTATTTTTAATCCAATTTTATATTTTTGAAAACATAATATCAGAAGTTTTTATATCATCTAGAATTTGAATAAGCATATTTGTTAAGGAATCGTGCTCTAATAAATAATTATTTTGGGTGAACTTAAATTTTCTTCTTGCAAATCTTGATGACGCAGGCTGGTGAAACTCCATCTTCGGGACGTCAATGAAGAGACTGATTGATAGATAGATATTCTATTAAATTTTCTTTACACGTAATAGTGACGTAGTCATAAAGATCCCCAAGGACAAATTCTTTTAAAAGTTCGATACTGCCCTCTATCCTGTTGAGAAAACAATGGAACTCATCAAACAACACATTTTTTTATATACTCAGCTTCTGTGATTTTAGGTTGAATTTTTCGACATTCATCGAATCCATCGTTGAAATTGCAGATGAAACCGGTAATACGATCTATTTATACATTCCAGTCCTTCAAATGCGTTAATCGACACTATTCGATTACATCATGGGACGATTCCAGACCATTGTTGGTGCGACTGCAAGAGTGACTCGCCAAATCCTTAAACTGTGAAGGCCCCCCACCGGACTGTGTCTATGGCATGTCCGGTTAAAAAACAGGAAATCCAAAAGCAAAAACAAATTAAACGCGATTCCAAAGAGAAAAAGACCAACTCAACTTATGCTAAAGTGGCCGAAGCAGCCATTCCGAGACCAACAAGCAGAAGACATACTTCCGCATTGAAAATGAACACTCAACCAAAATAATGTGTTGCATCAACTATGCGCACATTGCCAACATTACTCGCCCAGGTACCTTTGCCACGGAAGTCAACCGCATGCTCGTAAAAAACGGGTGCAAAAGATTTGGGAAGTTATGAGAATTAGCGTAGCCCTTCAATGCCAAGAAGTATGCTAAAAAGTTCCCACGCCCCCAAACACAACTCATACACGTGATCCGCGAAGTAACTGAAGGTCTTAGGACCGGAAGGTGCACGTGGGAATGCTCAGATGAGGTTCCAGAGCGGCAGATTGAAGATACTCTCGCTCAAAACATGATAAAATTGAGCAAGGACTGCTTCCCACGATCACGGACAAGGAATACAGAAAATAAGAAACAGCAGGGAGCGCACCCCACCCAATACACCTCATGGGGCTAAAGTAGAGCGCGAATAAACGTCTACCTTAATCTCACACACTAGAGAACCAACACTACACAAAATGACAGACAGACTAACAATTATATATATGAATATCAATGGGTGGAACGGAAAAGGTTCCATCTATGGCAATATTTTTCGACAGAGTGACCCTGACATAATACTTATCTCTGAACACGGACTGACCGCGCAAAAACACTTAAAATTATTTCAATACGACGTTATTAGCAAGAATCATAGTCAGGAACGGCATGACCACTGCGCAACAGCCGTCAGAAAAGGACTAAAATACAGGACCCTGGAGGACTTAGATGAATCCTACCTTGCCATTGAAGTAGGTACTTCCCTAGTGTGACTGGTCCAGGCCACGGGATACCAACCCCCAAGACGTGGCTATGTGCCTATGCACAACCTCTTGCAGATATTTAGCCACAGGAAAAATTCTATCTTCGCCGGACATCTAAATGCAAGGTGCGCTGCGGCAGGTTATACCTCCTACAACAATGCAGGTAGAAACATCGAACTGCTACTCGAGAGAGAATACATGACAGAATCGGACCAGAATTCCCGACGTACATATCGGAAAGAGCAGCCACGAAACCCGATATAGTCCTATCTAGTATCAGGTTTATTTACAAATAGTATATTAAACCGGGCCCCGTCATTCTGAGCGACCACCAGGCTATCAAAATTACAGTAAGAGTAAATTCCATTTAAATTGAAATCCAAGAATGCAAAAGCTATAAGCAGGTGAACTGGGAAAGCTATAAAAATTATATTTTAAATTATATCCCCGACCCTTTATTTGATGCTAATTTAGAAGAAGTAGATGAGGAGCTGGATAAAATCACTGACTTTCTAATAAAAGCCGATAAAAATGGCATTCCCCGTATTAATTATAAAAGCCTTACAGCTACCCTCTGGACACTTCCGATGAAAGCCCTGGTAGCGCTGATAGGCTTAAACCACAATGCCCACAGAAGACTATGGCAAATTAAAGACGAACTCCAGACACTAATTACGCTCTAGCAAATACTAATATTAGACAAACTCGACATAGAAGGAGACTCACACACGTTCTGGCAGACGGTTAAACGTCTTAAAGGAAAACTTCCACAAACATAAATGACAATTACTCATAATGGCCAAAAGATTACTGAGACTGAAGAGATTGAAGAAATGTTTAGGATTTTCTGGTCTTCAATCTTCAAAATTACCACAGAAGAAAATGACGATTACGACCTCGAATTCGAAACTGACGTAATCTAACAGCTAAACACACAAATACACAAAACCTCTCCTCACCACTGTGTGTCGCACGAAAGATTGATGGAGGGCTATGGCAGTAAAATAACTGCCCTAGAACTCTCCGTTTCTCCAAAATCCTTTCGTCAAAGAGCCTCGGTACTACGGGGCTGAACCGCAAAAATTTCATCCAGGCCCCGCCTAGCGTTTGGAGTGGCCTTATCAACGCCATGCACGCCGTTCTGAATACGGGCTATTTCCCCGACCAGTGGAAAATGACCGATATTATTTTCATCTCAAAACAGGGAAAACCTCCGGACTGCCCTGTCAGCTTTCGACCGATATCTCTCCTAGAATTTGCTGGCAAAGTCTTCAAAAAGATATTGGCTAACAGAGTCAACTCTTTTCTCGATGAAGCCAACTTGCATAACGATCAGCAACACGGCTTCATAAGGTAAAAAGGGACTGACACGGCACTAGCCGTCGTCACCGAAAAGCTTGCAAAGATCAAGACAGACAAAAGACATGCCGCCCGGGTGCTAAGCGATGTCAAAAGAGATTTTGATAAGATTTGAAAGAGAAGAGTACAAATTAAGATCCTTCAATAGGCCTCAACTCCATTCTTAAGAGGATTTTATGCGACTACATAATGGAGAGGACAGCTTACAATTATATCAGAGAACATAAAGGGTCCGAATTAGAGCTCGAAGCAGGGGTCCCTCAAGGAGGCTGTCTCAGTCTCCTTTTATACAACATTTATACAAGAGATCTACCACAACCTATTTCAGAGGGTACGATATACGTAGAGTTCGCTGACAATATATTGCAAATTTGTACCGCCGCTTATGTTCACAGGGAATTTATGGCGATAAATACAGCTAGGGAGATATCTAACATCAACTCTTTCGAGAGGAAATGGAAGATATCGACCAATGCCTCTGAATTCAAAATAATTCCCATGTTTCGCAAGACCTTCAATGATATACGGGTAGAGGGGGAGAGAATCCCCTACTGCTTGGAAGGGACGGTTCTGGGGCTCAAAATCACCACAGGGGGATACACGAGTCATATCTAGCCAACAGTCGCGAATAGCAAGAGAGATTTGAAGGAATTTTATAGGTTCCGTGACCTAAATACCTCAAATAAACTTAAGATATTCAATGCGTGCATTAGCTTGAGGCTCCTGTACCCCCCCGGTGTCACTGAACGCGACAGAACAAAGCGGTGCTAATCATCACAAACACCCGAAGAAGATAGCACAAAGGGCAGAAGGAACTCCACGACTAGGTTGGATTATCTCCAATCAACGAAGCGCTCCACGAGAGGGCTAAGAGGATTTGGCTAGCCATTAGCACCCGGCTGTCCTCGGAGTTCTCTCGTACTCACCTAGACATCGAGGTCGCTCGACAAATATGATCATTTAAAAATAGTATGACACAGTCTGACGGTGACATGAATCAAAAATACAAATGAGAAAATCGACAAATCACAAAAAAACGACTACTGTAATGCTTAGGTTTCTTTAGTAGAAATTCATAAACCATCATTAAGATTTACCCTTTTTCAAACTTTGCAAAAATTCAAAAATTAATAATGCAACTAGAAAAGCTTTTTCAAAAACTCACAGCGCGAACAATAAGCCCCGCCTAAAATAAAGGTTGGAATGCCATTTAAGACCATTAAGATCATTAAGATCATATATAAAAAATAAAAATTGAATTAACATGTTTAATTTAATTAGAATAAAATATAGATTTTTATAGCTTATTAAAAACACCACAAAAACAACAAACAAAATAGATAAAAAAAACTTATTAAACAAACAGAGCTATCCTTTCAACAGCAACCTATTTATTATGTCTCCCACACCACCTCTATTCTTTAAACTCACCCTATTTCACCACTTTCCTCTCTCACTATCTCTCTTTTACTCTCCCTAAATTTCACCCCTTTTTATGTCCAAGTCCAAGCATTCCAGTCTGCGGAAACAATAGAATTTGAAACTTTCAATCTCGTAGTTCTTATTTATAGAATTCCTGCAGGCTATGTTATAAGTCCATCGAATATTCGATTTGATTGATATAGAATATATAGAGGACATATGTCGAAGTATGGTCAAGTGTACGTGAATATGCGCACACGGGCTCTAAGGTAGGATAAGCAACGCAACAACTGCTATTTTTCTAAAAGTACGATTTGAATAGATAGCTACAGCTGCGTGACCAAAGAATATTCCCAGCACAACGACAAAAGTAGATTTTAAAACACACTAAATAAAAGGCACAACAATAAATATGGATATAATAGGTACATGAATAAGCCGGAATTAGGTTCCGAATACTAATTGTATAACCAGGGTTATTGAATGGTTATAATGGGAGATTTAGAGTAGTGCGTGATTTAGTTCCTTTGAACCTCGAGAGTAAAGCTGGGCAAACTTGGGTGGAGGTCTTGGTGACCTTGATTACTCACGGGGGTAGCAAAAAACCAGCAGCAGGTGGGGCTACTTTCTCGAAACTTGTGTTTTCCGAGATGCGGGCCTTTTGTCCTCAAGAAGCCCGAAAAGGGAGGGGGGGGGGGGGGAGATGACTTGTCCACACTCGGCTTGAGCGAACTATCAGGCCTCTTGTCCTCAAGAGGTAACCTGAAGAACTTCGGAGGAAGGTTGAGAAAGGCTGACGTTGCCTCACGAGACTCTTCTCCCTGACCCGCGACCGTCACACACACTTCTTGGAGAGAGCTTCGTTGAATCGAACTCCTTTGGGTGAAGTGTCGTCTAACCAAATCTGTCTGTAATCCTTGGGAGGGTGCATATATACCCGGAGTTCTCCAAAACAGGGAGAGAGAGGCCTTCTCGAACCCTCGTTATCGGCCGTGAGAACCGAGCGTCTCCTTGCTGGAAAGCGTGAGAGGCAGGGATCAGTGGCCAGACGGACGACCAGCGGCTGGAACTATAAAAGCTATTCGCGGCGAACCTACAAAATAGATGAGTAATCTCCCGAACCGATGGAAGGGGGAGGGGATTGAGACGGCTGGGAGGTAGTCTTCAATTTCAGCGTCATGCTTCGGTGTGAACCTTTGCGGTGACCTGGCGGCAAGTCCAAAAAGGGTGAAGTCGGAGGGGAGGGTGGAGTAACGACTCGTTTTCTCCTCTGAAGTAGTATCTTTGAAGGTGAGGAAATAATATTATTCTAGGGGATCCCTCTACAACATAAAATTTTACAGGATGCGCCTTTGTTTGCTCAGTCCTCGCGATTAAAATGAAGGAGAATGGTCTTTCAAAAAAACTTTGGCTTCCGACATTAACAAAAGATTCTCAGGAGTTGGCAATAAAATGCAATTTCGTGTACGAAGAGGCTGCCAAGGTAGATCAGTTCTGCTTAATAAAACGCGAGCTCAAATGCATGATCCTCATATTTACGGCTACAGGAGATGAACGCAAGTTCGAATTACTTCATCGACCAACATATCCTGAGAAATCAGCCCAACTCATATTCATCGATCTTGAGGATGAGACCTACTATCCAATTCGAAGAATTAGTGATCCATATATTAAAAACAAGATACTTCCTTTTAATCACGGTATGTGTTTTTATTGCTGCACGTTCCATGACAACGTAACGGCCCATTTAAAAAAATGTGAAGGTGTGTGCAGTTAGTGTCTTGGTCATTTTGATGGAGAAAGAAATCAAGATATTTTATGTAATGAGTGTAATCGGAGATTCTACATACTTGTGTGAAAATTTGGAGTTGCTGTAAATGTAATCATATAATCATACATAGTGCCAACTTACGAGACGACTCAAGTGTAAGAAGTTGTTCTGTTCAAAATGTTATACATACTATAAAGAGGATGGAGCAGAGCATACGTGTTGGATGAAGAGGTCGAAGAAGTCGGTGGCCAAGAAATGGAATGCAGTGTATTATGACATAGAAACCTATAAAATATTGGAATCATTCAGACTTTTTTCATATATATTGATTATTCAGATGATCTGTGAACTCTGTTTTGATAATGAGAATGAAACTTATGATAAATGTAAGAACTTTGGTTCACGAACAAAGATTTTGAAAGAGATGGTGAAAGAAGAGTTAATACGAATTATAGAATCGATAGAAAATGTGAATACATATGTATGACACATAACAATGCCAAATTCGATGCCCAATTCAACTATGAATAGCTGCTTCAATATTTTAATCCTAATCTCTTTACTTCAAATCCAATGAAGCGAGGACGAAAAATATTTAAGTTAGAGCTCGTTCAGGACATAATTTTTAAGGATACACTCCTATTCATGCCATCATCGTTAAAAAAAATGCCAAAAACAATGGGCATCACCGAAATGGAAAAAGGTCATTTTCCTTACGATTTTCTTTCGGAGGAAAGTGAATTATACTGGACCAGTTCCTGAAAAAAGGTATTTTAACTATGGAAAAATGAACAATGAGGAAAAATTATACCTTGACAGTAGTTTTACCTGAATTTCCAGGAAGAAGAATATAATATTCGTACAGAATGTATTAGGTATTGCATCCAAGATGTGTCTATCCTCTGCCTGTGTTTTGAGAAGTTTAGGTGTTCATTCATCAGGAGATTTACCATTCATCCTAGGCAGCCTTGCATCACAATAGCCTCATTGTGTTACAAGGTGTATAAAGATGTCTTCTTACCAGAAAATTCGATTACAATTGTAGTCACGAAGAAACCAAAAGCTTTTTCTTATAAGGCTAAGCGTTGGCTTACGTTTGAAGAATATGTTAGAGGAATCCCAATTTTCCATGCAAGAAACGGTGGCGAGCGAAGTCTTTCTGTTGGTGGGAGAGTATTTTTTCCTGACAAGTTTTCACCATCAGGAGGAGGAACCGTGTTTCTCTTTCATGGATGTCATTTCCTTATGTGTCAGAAAGAGAACTGTAATCTCAAATAAGATGTTTCCATTGGTGGACGTGGGTCGTTGGACCGTTACTACCACACAATAGAGAGTGATCAAACTCTCAATAGCAAATTCAAGGTTATCATTCTTTCGGAGTGTGAATTTGAAACCATGATGCAACCTATCCCAGAACGACGTGAAGCAGTTAGTAGAATCTCGGCCGATCTAGTGAATGGTATATTGAATGTTGTGAGTGCACTTTTTGTCGGCAGATGTGACCCAATTATATTATACTACCCACCAACCGAAAGTGTAAATATCCATTACGTCGATTTTTGCTCCTTATATCCGTACTACATGAAAAACAATCCTTATCTCGTAGGATCACCTTGACGTTGCGCATCTGTGCGAGAAATTCCGTCTATTCTAGAATTCACAGAGGGTGTGAATGAGATATATTTCGTTATCTTGGAAGTTGATGTTATCCCTCCTAATGATCTGTATATTCCAGTTCTCCCTAAATTCCTAGATGGTAAACTTACTTTCACATTCTGCACCACATGCGTTCAGCAAAACTCACGCGAGTGCAATCACTCTGAAAAGCAACGTATGATTTGCGTAGTGTGCACCACCTCGAAACTGAAGCTTGCCCTGGAAAAGATGCAAAAGATCACGAAAATTTACTGAGTTTCGGGAGTTTAAAAAGAGCGATGGTTTGTTCGCAGAGTATATAAAACATTTCTTCAAGAAACAATAGAAGCTTCTGGATTCCCGCGAGGAGTGGTTGGAGAGAAGGAGAAAATGGAATATGTGAAGAAGGTGAATCAGGCTGAGGGGATAAACATCCGAATAAACAACATCGAAAGTATTCCTGGAAAGCGTTTTAGAGCAAAGCTCTGTCTAAACAGCTAAAGATTTCTTCCTACGACTAGTTTTTTCTGCAATATTACCACATTGTACAACGAATATGAAGTCAATAATTTCTGAAACTTGAAGTTGATAATGATAATAATAATAATAATAATAAAACTTGAAGTCGATAATGATAATAATAATAATGATAACATTAATAAAACCTTGAAGTCGAAAATAATAATAATAATAACTTGAAGTCGAAAATAATAATAATAATAATAAAAACTTGAAGTCAAAAATAATAATAATAATAATGCTGATAATGCAAACCCCCACCCCATTAATCTTGAACATGTTTTCTTCTTTTTATAGCCTATGGGAAAAAATTCATTCAGAGGAATCACGGTATGAAAACGGTCATCTGTGCTGCTGATCATGATGTAATCGAGCTGATAAGAAAGGACGACTTCATTGTGAACTCTTTGGATGTGGTGGGCAATGCATACATCGCGAAAGTGGAAAAGGCTGAACATGTAGAAGTTGAGTCACACGCAACGAATCTTCCAAATGCAGCATTCACAACCGCCTATGCTCGAATCAAGTTCTATGGCCTCCTAGACTCGTTGGGTGGACGTTTATTGCACTGTGAGACAGACAGTGCCATCTTCATTGCTAGGAAAGATGACCCACACCTCGACTTGGAGAATTCCTCGGTGATCTCACCGATGAGATCAAAGATGTGTACGGTGCCGAAGCGTATGGAGATTCATTCTGACCAACGGGTCCCAAATCCTATTAGCTACGCATCAAAACGACGAGTGGGGTGAAGTATATACTTCGTACTAAAGGATTAACCATTAACACTCAAACGAAGCATATAATAACCTACGATGCTATGAAACGCCTAATTGGAGCCGATGATGATATTCACATCTCTGTAACATTTATGGGTTTCAGAGCCGAGGAATACGGTGGAATGAAAGAGGTGAGAGCGAAAAAGATTCTGAGAAAAACCTTTCGTAAACGCATTGAACTCTCAGGGAATTATCGAACCATACCTTTCAGTTTCAAAGGACCTTACATGATATGTAAAAAGTTAATATCCATTGAATGCCTGTCCAGCTATTATTAGCTCTTTATGTATATATTTTTAATCATTAACAATAGTTTTTGATCAATATGAATCAAATAAAGATGAAATAAAAAAAACCGCGTTTAATTACTAATGTTTTAATTTGTCTACAAAATATCTCATAACATTCTCTCGATCTTGTGAGAAGGAGAATTCACTCATCCTTGCCTCTTCAATCTTAGTTTTTATCATATCAGTGAGCTGATGGGAATACCATGAGATAAAGCGAAATAACAGGGGTTTGTGTCAAATATATCGATGTTCACTACTTTCTCACCATCATTAACCATGTTTGAATGCAATATGCAGAAAAACTTATCCACCCATGTATTGTGACGATCGGATAGTCCTCCGACAAAGAAACACTGATCCATAAGCTCGTTTTTAAAAATTTTTACCGATGATTAAATCTTCTAAATCTATACACTGGAGATTTTCATGAACTTCTTTTCCGTTATTGTAGTTGAAAGGCGATTGGACTGACCCACTATATAGAAATTCAATCCGATCAATTGGTTGTTCACGAATAAGCCGACGCACATGATGGAAGAAATCAACCATAGATGAATAGTCTGAGTATTTACCATAACGGTGGGGTGTTCGAGGAGACTCGGAATTCACAGTAAGGGTGGGGAGGAGGGGGGCTCGGTATTTACGCCGCATTACTACTCACGCCCGCCTAAATTCACTAAGTCTTGTCTAGCCCTTAACTCGTACTCGTGTTGATAATATATAGACTACTAGTCTCCCTCCTAGTAGGCTCCGTGTCACACCGTTTGCATCATAATATTCCGTTATTAGAATAAAGAGTTTATTTTCGTAATTCCTGGACCTTCCTTCGATATGCCCTGCCAAGTAGAACACCGTAAGATCATGTATCCTTGGAGTCAGATAAATAATTCGCCGTTACGCCATCCTTCCTCTATAAACTGGAAATCGTTACTCCCTCATAAGGTGGTGGTTTACGGAAACATCTTTCATTCACATACCATTTATTCACCGTCGTCAGGACCTATACAAGTGGTAACCTTGTCGTCTATTATACCATTTACCTAATACCACATAATTAGCGACCCCCTATAGGTCCTCAGATTCGAGAGCTTCTTAAAGAGGGTGACTTTGAATCATCCCTTCATGGGAAGGTGAAGGGAAGCATTCAAAGGGATTTCTCGGAAACAGAAGGGAAGGAAACTATGAAGAATTGGTGTAAAACCTCATCAACGCTTACAAGAACATGGGATGTAACATGTCACTTAAAATCCACCTTTAGACTTACATTTAGACTTTTTTCCAGCGAACTGTGGGGCAATTAGTGACGAACATAGTGAAAGGCTTCACCAAGATATTTCTACCATGGAAAAGCGGTATCAGGGTAAATGAAGTAAGGCAATGCTTGCAGACTATTGCTGGGCATTGTCAAGAGATGATTCTTCAGCCTACTATAAGCGTCAAGTAAAAGGGCAGAGAGTAGATATGGATTAGATTTAAAAACACTAATGACACATACTGTACGTTATTATAAAAGAACCAAATATTACATGCCGCGTATCTTTAAGCCAATAGCCAATAAGCATTTTTCAAGGTGATATTTGTATTCAGTGCATTAAAATACATAACATTAACTAATCTCATTTAACAAGCACAAACTTTGGAAAAAATGGTTGACCAGTAACCAATACTAGTGAACTTTTCCTAAGTCTTATTGATGAGGCTAATCTGCCTCAAGAGTCCTTGAGTTATTTTGAAACGGCGCAACATTGGAGGACAAAGAAGACAAGATGCTATATAACTGTAAAGAAATAGAAGTCAAAGAGGAATATCCCCTTAATTTGCTCCTTAAATTTCCTCCCTCACTCCGTTCTAAAAATCTAACTTCACGTGTAGTAACTTGAGAGTCCAAAGCAGCGGAGAAAGAAAGAAAGAATTGGAATATCCGCCAACTGCCTCGCAAGTGCAGTTAATTAAGTTGAGGCGCTAAAAGCTTTAATCCCACCGTGAAAATGCTAATCTCCATATTTTGAAGGCTGCTTGCCGAGTCGCCCACCCACATCGCTGGAGACCATTAAGACCTGGTTTAGGCGATAAACACTAATCCCCCTAGGCGCCAGAAGTCTTCTGCCAGACGTCTGTGCCTTCCAGCGATTGAGCATCAAAAATGTCCCTCAAATAATTACCCATGGTTTTCGAGTCTCTGGTTAGATTGAGAACCCGTCGCCTTCAGTTCAGATCGTTGTGTGTGTTTCCTCAATTCCCCCAGCATTCGGTTATACCTCGAGATCGGATCTCAACAGGCAGACTCATCTTTTTTTGTGAAGCCTTACTCTGTTCCGAGCAGGCCTCGAATCGTTTTCGTCCCCGAAGGATTGACCGCGATTTCGCTCGTCTCATCTGGACCCCTTCCCACCCCTACTCAAGGATCTCCAGTTTCCCGTTTGAGACTTCGTGCCGAGCAGCTGCAGAGTCTCGATTTGGAGGTTGTACTTATCTGGAGCAGAGGTGCCATCGTCCGTCTTCAAGAACGATCGTGAACTCGCCTTCTGGTCCCCCCTCCATCCTTCACCCTCGTCACCATCAGGATATTCGACCTGGGGCCACGTCCACTGGCCTTCTCCCTTCCTCGAGCAGACCCCATTAAAGGTAAAACGGCCATTTACTTTAATCTCGCGTTAATCGACCCACTTTCCGACATTTAAATATTCCCTCTGTATAACTGATTTGTAATATTCCATTTACAGGCTGATTAACGAGTCGTTAACGTTCCCCAATTGCCCATTAACTTATGTATATTCTGTCAGACTGAGTTGTAATATCCCATTTGAAAGCTGATTAACGAATAATTAACGCTTCCAGGTTGCCCATTAATCTGTATTCTGTCAGAGTAGTCCTTTATTTACATTACCTATATTTCCTGTATGTATATATATGAAAACTAGTGACTCACTAATTTTTTTTTTCACTCTTAAATATACCTTTGAGCTGCAACTTGGTAAACTCAGTTAAACGCTATCGGCCCCTGTAGTAAACCGCACTCATATACTTTGTAACTAACGGATTACTTTTACGAAGTGAATATGAATAACTGTATATATACATATTTCCTTGGTCTCTATCTCTTTCCTCCCCACCAATATATATATATACATATATTATCTAGTGAGGTGACCTATTCCTCGACAATAACAAATACTTATACCTACGTTCTCAATATAAATCTGGAATCTGCACACGAGAACATTGCAAGGCTTACCACGTACGAATAAGAGCCATAAAGGGTTCCAAAACATTTTGCAAAATTTAATAATGAACAGTAATTTGAATATTTAGAAGATATTAAAAGCAATGCAGAGGGAAAATAATTTGGCCCAATTGGAAATAATTGAATTTGAAGGACAAAAAAACGCCACAGAGAAGTACAATGTGAGAGATGCCAGATTAAGAAACCTCGTCCTTAATTATGAGACAAAATTCAAAATAGAATTTTTAAAACGCGTTGCATTGCAGCGTTGAAACACACTTTTTAATTTTTTGAACGTTAACTTTTAATGTAATTTATTATAAATTATTCAATACTTTATTAGAATGTGTGTATATTTTATGAATCATAGCGATTCAATTTCAGATAGGTTGTAGTGTTGCTAAACAATTTTACATTCTTTATTGTTACCAGGAATAAAAATTGGGTTGTCTCTTTCCTTTGTTTTAGCGATGACGAAATGGCAGCGGCCGAAATTGCCAATCAGATTTTGCTGCTCCTCCCATCCTCCATAAAGCCTTAGTTCAGGTAATGAGAGGTTGGTTAAAGGTGATACTCCTTCTCTGAAAAGTGCTACTTCTTGTTTCATTTAGGGCCAATTTTGTCTACCTTAGATAAAAACAAAATATAAAAAACTAAGTGGTCGTTAAGATGGGAGAAAACACTCAAAAGACTACGCAAACTGTAAAAAGATCTCACGCCACAAGCCCCCCTCCCCCGCCTCATTACACCACTCGTAATAAAATCACTCCAAAACGAGCAAGCTGAAGGCTCATACCACATCTCAAATAAATTTCTAAAACTCTTCGGCCCCAAAGTCATATCTGCGCTCACAAATATATTCAACTACTTTTACTTACACAACATCAGCACCCCCCCATCCCCCGCCACCATCAGGAAACACGCACACATCATCTTCATCCTCAAAATATATAAACCTCCCCACTTCTTACAGACCGATCTCGCTTCTCTCAACCATCTCAAAAATACAAAAATACAATTCCATTACTTCTCATACATCTAACATGGCTTCAGAGAAACCACTACAACCACACTAACAACCAACCTATCAACTCGCATATTAGGTAGATTTCACCCAAATTGTCCCCATAAAGCACAGCCATGACCACAATACACATCTTCTGTAAAGCCTACGACACGATCTCACGCAACATTTTCCTACAAAAAATAGTGGTCCCTAACTACCACCACCTTGTTATCTAGGTATGAATACCAAACTTCCTTTCCAACATACATAGACAAGTCACCTAACACAGAGAGCCATCCAAACAGAAAAAAACTTCCTAACGAAGTCTCCAAGGGATCCAACCATTTACCCGCCCTATTCATACATTCCATAGCCCTTCCCATTACGTAAACAGCCCGACTAAACATTTGAGCAGACAAATACTTATCTATCACATACCAAAACACCTTTATACTCGCTCATCTACCTCCACATACAGTTCATCCCCACGAGATTGGACTACGCATTTCCTAGCCTGGGTCCCAAATATGACTAATGGGCATCGACACAAATAGGGGAATCTGCATTGCGAATGGCTGCATATAAACTATCCAATACCACCGCCACGCTGAAACAAAGCTTCTCCCAATTGAGGACCACTTAACCATGATAGGTACACAGTCCTTCAGTAAACTGCTATGCTCCTCATATTCGATACACGCCCTTTCTACTTCTACTCCTGCCGCCAGAATTCCCACAAATAAACTCACTGTCATCTACACCTATTTTCAAGATAACCTATCCCGAACCCCACCGAATCAAAACAATAACGAAACATATATGCACTCCTGAATTTATCTTTAAAACCAGCCGCAAAACACCTTCACATCCCCACAAAACACCCACAAATTTTAAACAATCATGAATCGCCGAACTAGAAGTTGACTGGCCCGCCTACGTACGATAAAGACTCTCCCCCGTCCCCCGTCTCTGTACATGAATATAAAAACATATTAGATCATTGCTCTCTTCAGATAACCTCCGCTGCAACCTCTAGCAGCCTGAAAACACTGCCCATCTCATCCTATCCTGCTCTCCTCTGGAACCTCTTTAACTCTAACCTCCCAAAGAAACCTCTGGCGAAGAACACATGCCGTGCGGGACGTCAGACTTTTTGAGAACTATCGGGTTCGATAGAGAGAACACGGCCTCCCCCAGTGAAGTATTCTACAAGACCACAAAATCAAATCGTTCTCTCTATATTACAGTTTTATAGCTTGCGATAAATATGAAAATTGGGTTTTCAATATTGTCAAGTATTTTTGGCAGCTAATGAAAACTTTATTTATATTATTCCTTAGCTATTAATTTTTTTAAAATATCCTCGATGGACATTAGCATTTAGGATATAAGAGATAAACTAAGAGAATGTTTCGGTTATAAAATTTTGATTTCAAACTCACATCTATTCAAATCGAGTCTTTAGAATCTTTTCAAAAAAGGATATAGGTCGAAGTCGCTTGCAATTGGCCTCATCCATGAACCACTTGGTCAAATTATGGTAAGTCTTTGTGGCTGAGATCACATGGAGATTCTGGCACAGTTGACAAAACTTCAAGCTTCGTTGAAACCAGTCTCCCCCATTAACTACCACGTAGTCTCGCTTCCACCTGTAGGAAATATGAAGCAAACCGAACTCTGGCGGGCATTGACGAAAGCCTATGCAATCAATGAAGGGCCTAAGAGAGACAAGAGCTCTCGCTAGCCTCGTGGGTCAGGTGCCAGGATTTCTAGCATCGAGGCATGGGTTCGAGCCCAGGGAGCGCGGAGACAAATCTCTTAGCGGTCTCATTACTCGGTTGGCCATTGGCGAATACCTCTGCGGGGATAAGGAGCTCCACACCCAGTCGCGACACCGCTATCGATCTCTCCCTCTCTTCTAGCCTTCACTAAACAACAACAGTGGCCATGTGAGCACCATTAAATAATACTTTCGCAACATTCCCACTCTATTCTCTTTTCCGGAACCGTTTTAATGACCTTCCCTCTGGTAGAGGTCATTACAACTTACGTGGGTTACCGGCACCCACAATACGGTATTCATCCATCTACTCACTGGTAGGAACCACGAAGGACTCTATGAGCATTGACTGGTGTCAAAGCTCAATGCAACCCTCCCCCTTCTTCGCAAGAAGACATACCCTTTGTACCTTGTGGCTTGACAGCGATTGTCATTTTTATCTTTAAGTGCATTTCACTATCTTTTCGTGGAGATAGGGATTTCGTCCTAGAAGAAAAGGAAAGGAAAGAGGAAGACTAATAAGTACAAGTGAGCTATGAAAGTACTCAGAGATTAAAAAGCTAGAGATGACAACAAAGGCACTCACTTGCTCTAAAGGGGGACAGTTTGGGGCCGAAGGTGGCGGGCATTGCCCTGAAGAGGAAAGACGTGAATTGATACGAAAAGCAAAAAAGGGAAGGAAGGAAGAATACTCGTAAATAAAGGATGACAGGAGAGAGACAACCGAACAGTTTAACTCTTGTCCAAAGAGAGGTTGAACTCCTCTCCAAAGAGAAGTTTAGCTCATATCCAGAGAGAAATTGAACTCCTGTCCAAAGAGAAATTGAAATTTTGTCCAAAGAGAAGTAGAACTCCTGTCCAAAGAGAGGTTAAAATCCTCTCCAAAGAGAATTTGAACTCGTCTGTCAAAAGAGAAGTTGAACTCCTGTCCAAAGAGAATTTGAACTCATGTTTCAAAATAAGTTAAACTCTTTTCAAAAGAGAGGTTGAACTCTTGTCTAAAGAAGAGTTGAACTCCTGTCCAGAGAGAAATTGAACTCCTGTCCAAGGAGAGGTTTACTTCCTGTCCAAGGAGAGGTTTACTTCCTGCCAAAGAGAAATTGAACTCTTGTCCAAAGAGAAGTAGAACTCCTGTCCAAAGAGAAGTTAAACTCTTTTCCAAAGAGTGGTTGAACTTCTATCTAAATAGAAGTTGAACTCCTGTCCAAAGGAAAGTTAAACTCTTGTCTCTTGTCTAAAGAGAAGTTGAACTCCTGTCCAAAGAGAAGTTGAATTCATGTTCCAAAATAAGTTGAACTCTTTTCAAAAGAGAAGTTGAACTTTTGTCTAAAGAAGAGTTGAACTCCTGTCCAAAGAGAAGTTGAACTCCTGTCCAGAGAGAAATTGAACTCCTGTCCAGAGAGAAATTGAACTCCTGTCCAAAGAGAAGTTAGGGAAAAATGGGTGTGAGATACATATCCCTAGTAGCCAAAATACAGAAGGGGCCATTTTAACTCCGAGATGGCTACTGCAAATTAACATATAAAATTTGATTGATATAAATTTGAATATTTTATAAAAGTTTAAACTTTTACATTATTTTCATCCTTATTATTTCAGCTTGTCGCATTTCGACTGTAATCTCATCCAAAGCCTTTCTCTTTTCCCTTTTAGTTCCTGCAGGTCGGTTCTTTTGGTCTTCGGACTTAAGAAATGCTCGAGGAAAAAGATCGGGAGATTGCCTAGGGCAGGGAATATCGGACGACCTCTCCATCGTCACGCAGTGTCACATTAGTCGAGTGTCAGACTCAAGTTCCCAACTGGAGAGGAAATATATCCTGGGTAACAGTGATTCATCAATTATGCCTCCAGTTCCCGCCTTTTGACTGGATTGTTCCCTCAACATAGTGACGGATCGTTCACGGGTGATATTTGCATCGAAAAAATCTGGTCTGAAAACACCCCCTAGTTCTCAGACCAGTTTTCGAAATGGTCCACAAGTGTCGCATTTTGTTCCATTCAACTAGTTATTTTTCTCTTTTTTTGCACAATCAGCACATTGCCAACATTCATCAATGATGTGTGCCGATGTATGATGCTGTTTCTTGCAATGGCCTGGAAATCGGCCTGGATTTTGCCCTGAACTCTTATGGCGGTCTTTCTCTACTCAACTCACTTGGTGCTTTCATTTACTGAAAACTACGTAAGTCGTACTAATTAGGCTACTGTCAGAGTTAACAAGCCCTTCTTGTACGATACTACTCGGGATTCACTAAACCGCTAATCGTTAATTAACGAAGTTAACATTTTCTTTAACGATTTAACTTTTAAGTTAACTTTGGAAATCATTATCGGACTAATATACTTTCATTAACTCAAGCCCGCTGACCCAAATATTCATGTAAACGTTTGAAAGTTTCTTTATTTTCAGATTTTAAATACAGATGTAGAGTCTTAGCATATTTAATAATGTCTGCGTCATTCTTTCAACCCCGATATAACGCCACTTATTATTATAAATAACTCTTCAATCTTGAGGTTCAAGGACTTGAAGTCCAAAGGCTTCGTCTACTGCAGCCCCTTCGTGGCCGCACGTTTGGCAGGCATCGACAAAAGGTTTAGGACCCTCCTGAAGGATGAGGAATGCCAGCTAGCTGCTGCCTTCCACCCCAGGTTTCGCCTCATCTGGTTGGATAAGTATGACAACACTAAGGTCGCCAAGGTGAGGAAGAGCATGGAGGGTAAGGTCAAGGAGGTCTTACGAACTGAGCAGCAACAGTGGAAGCAGCAACAACGAGGAGGAGGAGGACTTCTTCAGGGGTATAACCCCGCCAGAAGAGAGAAGCAGGAGCTGCTCAAGGACTTGAAGTCCAAGGGCTTCGTCTACTGCAGCCCCTTCGTGGCCGCACGTTTGGCAGGCATCGACAAAAGGTTTAGAACCCTCCTGAAGGATGAGGAATGCCAGCTGGCTGCTGCCCTCCACCCCAGGTTTCGCCTCATCTGGTTGGATAAGTATGACAACACCAAGGTCGCCAAGGTGAGGAAGAGCATGGAGGGTAAGGTCGAGGAGGTCTTACGAACTAAGCAGCAACAGTGGAGGTAACAACAACGAGGAGGAGGAGGACTTCTTCAGGGGCATAACCCCGCCAGAAGAGAGCAGCAAAAGCCACAGATCACTCAAGAACAAGGCCCAGAACTTGGTCAAGATCTGGTTGGAAACCAACTCCAAGGACTTGCTGACAGGTGCTGCCTTCTTGGGTGAGCACGTGTTGCTAGACTTGTTCATCAAGTTAAACACAGACATGCCCTCCAGTGCTGCAGTGGAGCGTTTGTTATCTATGGGCAGGGTCATCTTAAGGGCCAAGAGATCATCTCTGTCTGATGAAAACTTTGACATGCTAATTTTCGTGAAGGGCAACATGCATCTCATGAACAAAATGGTAAAACAAAGAAAAGAGGAAAAATTAATTATGTATATATCGTGATTTTCATCTAAGGTCTTTAGGTCTTTTAAAAGTTAAAATTATGAAATCAGCCTTTTTAGGTCTTTTAAAAGTTAAAATTATGAAATCAGCCCTTTTTTGGTCTTTTAAAAGTTAAAACTATAAAATCAGTCTTGTTTAGGTCTTTAAAAGTTAAAAAATATGAAATAAGCCTTTTTTTAGGTCTTTTAAAAGTTAAAACTATAAAAACCGCCTAGTTTTAGGTCTTTTAAAAGTTAAAATTATGAAATCAGCCTTTTTTAGGTCTTTTAAAAGGTAAAACTATGAAATCAGCCTTTTTTAGGTATTTTAAAAGGTAAAACTATGAAATCAGCCTTTTTTAGGTCTTTTAAAAGTTAAAAATATGAAATAAGCCTTTTTTTAGGTCTTTTAAAAGTTAAAACTATAAAAACCGCCTAGTTTTAGGTCTTTTAAAAGTTAAAATTATGAAATCAGCCTTTTTTAGGTCTTATAAAAGTTAAAATTATGAAATCAGCCTTTTTTAGGTCTTTTAAAAGGTAAAACTATGAAATCAGCCTTTTATAGGTCTTTTAAAAGTTAAAAATATGAAATAAGCCTTTTTTTAGGTCTTTTAAAAGTTAAAACTATGAAATCAGCCTTTTTTTAGGTCTTTTAAAAGTTAAAACTATAAAAACCGCCTAGTTTTAGGTCTTTTAAAAGTTAAAATTATGAAATCAGCCTTTTTAGGTCTTTTAAAAGTTAAAACTATAAAATCAGCCTTTTTTTGGTCTTTTAAAAGTTAAAACTATGAAATCAGCCGTTTTTAGGTCTTTTAAAAGTTAAAACTATGAAATGAGCCTTTTTTTAGGTCTTTTAAAAATCAAAACTATGAAATCAGCCTTTTTTAGGTCTTTTAAAAGTTTAAACTATGAAATCAGCCTTTTTTTAGGTCTTTTAAAAGTTAAAATTATGAAATAAGCCTTTTTAGGTCTTATAAAAGTTAAAACTATAAAATCAGCCTTTTTTAGGTCTATTAAAAGTTAAAACTATGAAATCAGCCTTTTTTTAGTTCTTTTAAAAGTTAAAACTATAAAATAAGCCTTTTTTTAGGTCTTTTAAAAGTTAAAACTATGAAATCAGCCTTTTTTTAGGTCTTTTAAAAGTTAAAACTATAAAATAAGCCTTTTTTTAGGTCTTTTAAAAGTTAAAACTATGAAATCAGCCTTTTTTAGGTCTTTTAAAAGTTAAAACGATGAAATCAGCCTTTTTTTAGGTCTTTTAAAAGTTAAAATTATGAAATCAGCCTTTTTAGGTCTTTTAAAAGTTAAAACTATCAAATCAGCCTTTTTTTAGTTCTTTTAAAAGTTAAAACTATAAAATAAGCCTTTTTTTAGGTCTTTTAAAAGTTAAAACTATGAAATCAGCCTTTTTTTAGGTCTTTTTAAAGTTAAAACGATGAAATCAGCCTTTTTTTAGGTCTTTCAAAAGTTAAAATTATGAAATCAGCCTTTTTAGGTCTTTTAAAAGTTAAAACTATGAACTCAGACTTTTTTTAGGTCTTTTAAAAGTTAAAATTATGAAATCAGCCTTTTTTAGGTCTTTTAAAAGTTAAAACTATGAAATCAGCCTTTTTTTAGGTCTTTTAGAAGTTAAAATTATGAAATCAGGATTTTTAGGTCTTTTAAAAGTTAAAATTATGAAATCAGCCTTTTTAGGTCTTTTAAAAGTTAAAACTATGAAATCAGTCTTTTTTAGGTCTTTAAAAGTTAAAATTATGAAATCAGGCTTTTTTAGGTCTTTTAAAAGTTAAAACTATGAAATCAGCCTTTTTTTAGGTCTTTTAAAAGTTAAAACTATGAAATCAGCCTTTTTTAGGTCTTTTAAAAGTTCAAACTATCAAATCAGCCTTTTTTAGGTCTTTTAAAAGTTAAAACTATAAAATCAGCCTTTTTTAGGTCTTTTAAAAGTTAAAATTATGAAATCAGCCTTTTAAGGTCTTTTAAAAATTAAAACTGAAATCAGCCTTTTTTAGGTCTTTTAAAAGTTAAAATTATGAAATCAGCCTTTTTAGGTCTTTTAAAAGTTAAAACTATGAAATCAGCCTTTTTTTAGGTCTTTTAAAAGTTAAAACTATGAAATCAGCCGTTTTTTAACTCTAAAGCAATATATATATATATATATATATATATATATATATATATATATACATATATATATATATATATATATATATATATATATATATATATATATATATATATATATATATATATATATATACATATATATATATATATATATATATATATATATATATATATATATATATATATATATATATATATATATATATATATATATATATATATATATAAATATATAGTTTTGTGGTTTTAAAGTCCTTAAAAGACAAAAGAAAGGCTGACTTTATAGTTTGGCCACTTTTTAAAGGTGTTTTTAGAGCAAAAACTGATTTTTTTGTTTTTTTCTAGAATAAAAATTAACGTTAACGATTTATTGATAACTTCCGTTACATTTTTAAAGAATTAACTAATTAACGGTTATCGTAGTTAATTTTTGGGTTAACGGATTTACAGTTAACGAAGTTAACATTTTGATTAACGGTGCCCACCTGTGTCGGGATTGGGATGACGCACAAGTCTTCCGGACCTCCCTAGCCCCGAAGGCTGGTCCACTTGCGGGGATGGTTTCAACAGACCCCGAGATATCTCGGTTCGTAAAGTGATTTAGGAAAGGGATGTGCCTCTTTGAGAGATGGGAGGTTCGGCAAGTTCAAGAGTTGGTGCTTGTTCCCGAGCCCTTGTATTCTCCTCTTTGACCTTCCATACATCTTCACTTCCTTTAACTCCACTTTACCTACGTGAAATATTCTCTGTAAGCAGAATCGTTTCTATGAAGGTAGAGGAGATAATGGGATAGTTCCTTCGCACTTGGGAAGTCGAAGACGTCGATGTAAGAATGTGGTGGAGCAACGGACTGGTAGTCGCCCATCCCCATCACAACAGGAACCACATCATAGCTGAAAGGTTTGACAATGATTCGCCTCCATTTGACCAACGAGTACATACGGAAAGATTATGGAACATAAACTTCCGCAATCAAGAAGACCTGAGGAGTGGCGAAGCCATTGCCTGGTCTCGTTAGAATATTGTTAATTAAATTATTTTGGGAGGAGTGTGAAAGAGATATAACAGTTCAAAGTTCCGAGAGAGCCCCCATTGAAAATGTAGGTTGAGAGCTGTGGGGGGCAAAATATTAAGGTGGAATTTTTGCAGACAAGAGGCATTCGTGAAGAGTTAATGGGTTGATTCAAGTAGTGAAAAGTAATCCGCCGAGGACTTATTAGTTGAAGTGAGTGCAAGTATGAAATTGTGCGGGAGCTTACCTGCGTTGTTTGGATATTGAGTGACAAGGTGGTGAGCTCGCTTTGAGAGAGTGGTTGTTTCAGTTTGGGTGAATAAATCGATGGGTTACGTTGTAAAAGTTGAGGTTCCACCTGGATGAATGCCGCAGGGTCGAGTGGAACTACGATGGCAGAAGGTAGTGTACATGGTTGGGCGGGAGCCTATTGCTTAGGTAAACTCATCACACATTGGCGTCTTGTTGAATTAATCTTATGAAGAGAAGTGTAGTTTGACAGTATGAAACCTGCACCTTCACAGCTGGAGCAGTTTTGCTATATTTGTTGCTTATTCCTTCACGTCAAGGGGAAGTCTTCCTCTAGCCCTAAAGTCGATATCTGATGTTGGAATGCGTCTGCCGTTCTCAGAGAAGCTTACCACCCACCACACACACACACACACACATTAGGTGCACTTGATTTTTATCTACTCCTCTCTTACAAGAACCCCTCCATCACTTGGTTGTGAGGGCCAAGTGGTTACATTACAAATGTTACGTGTTTTGCTTTTACTTACCCTCTCTAATTATCATATTTAGAGTTATTAGAATCTTACCTGAAGATGTTAAACATCTTTTCCGTGATGTAATCTCTGCATATTGAATTTTCGAAGGCGAGATAAAATTTATATCTCTTCTCAATCATTCCATAACATTTCCTCCTCTCAGTAGTTGGACACTTAAGTTTTCCACACTTCCCGTAGATATCCACCTTAGAGAATAGTAATTTTTAAAATAACTAGCATGCATAACTATCTCACTAATAGAACTACATAAAATTAAATGACTTTTATTCAAAGCCTCTTTGGGTTAAATTATGAAAAGCAGGAAATTTAAACAGCCTGTCTATAAATTAGAGATGTCACTCAAGGGTCAAATCGAGTAAGCCTGCCGTGAATGTAGTGGCAGCTGCGTGTCTTAGAAAGCGACTCAATGCGACCCTCCCAATGTGGTAGGCGGAAAAGCTAGATTGGAAACCTGACCCTTATTATAATTCTAACGTTCGCCCAATGACTTCCCATCAGGTCAAAGAATCCCCAGCCAATGACCTCCCATCAGGTCAAAGAATCCCCGTCTCCGACTTGACTTCTGGTGGCATACTCTATCTCTTGGTGGCATACTCTACTTGGTAGAGGAAGATGAACCAGTGACGGTAGTTAGTGCCTCCCACGCAGCCACAGATGTCAATGTGAAGGAAAAGGAGGAGGGAAGAGAGAGCAGAAGACAGTGCAAATGTCTATAAGGATGTTGAGTAGAGCCTGGATTGAGTACAAGGAGGAATCACTTTGGGTTTAGAACGGCTCAAGGAGGGTTCATGAAGTGCTCACAATGTGCAAAAAGGGGATTCAATGGGTATTCAGGAAAGGCTCAACGGGTGTTCTAGGAGGGCTCAATGGGTGCTAAGAGAGGGTCTACTCCACATAGGCAGCCAACCGACGCATGTTCTGTCCCAAATTGGTCTACTATAGGGAGTTCAATGGGTTTTCAGGTAGGATCAATGGTGGTTCAGTGAGAACGCACACCACGAGGGTAGTCGACGTTCTTCGCTGAAAGGAAAATCTGCCCCTTCTCTCCCCCAGCTAGAATTCTAGAGGCGTCACGGAAGGGGCTCAAAGAATGTCTAGAAAGGGCTTAATGAGTGTTCACGAAAGAATCAAGAGGCGTTTAGGCATGGATCAAAGGGTGTTTACGAAAGGATCAATGGGCGTTTAGGCCAGGGTCAATGGGTGTTTATATATATATATATATATATATATATATATATATATATATATATGGTCACTTTGGGGATTTCGTTTGTCTTTTGTAAGGACTGCGCTTGTCGCTTGGATAATCTTCACTATTACTCATTGTGCGGTTCAGGTAATTTTTTTAAAATTTGAACTGAATTTTCAATTCGAATAAAGGGTTTTGTTTTGGTAGACCGCATTGCTGTGTGTGACCGGAAATATTATCAGTGGTGATACGTTCGAAACTGACTATTTTCTCCTTGACTGGCCTCATTGCAGGGTAGTTGAGGGAAAGGAAGTGAGCCCGTCTTCGCTGCCTCAAGGTAAAGTGCTTGCATTAGAAAGTTTTTTCCACCTTCCCCACATAATCTTCCTTTCTCATAACGGATCCCTAAACACACACCCTCACACACAAATAAACACTCCCAGAAACTCGATCTTCCAGATTCCCTTGGGTGATATGGGTGATATGAAGGAGTGATGAAGGAGCCAGGCGCATAGCCTTGAGAACCTTACCTAACTGGCCAAAACAGGACAGATGTAAGGTTTCCGACAAGATTTACGCTGAGATAAATATTGCTCTCATATGCCTCATTGACATCCCCAATGAACATTCGGCTATCTGTACAAGGGAGGTGGACACTAAAGTCCTCACTTCCCCGCGCGCCATGGAAGCCATACTAAAAATCAACCTCAAGCCACAAACACCACCACAAATACGCCCCCATAGGAGCATTATCTGCCACCGTCTCGGCTGCTGAGTTAGAGAACACTCTACAGAAGAAATAACGGAGGAGATTCTTCGGAATCACTCGTGGGCGAAAGTAGCCGAAGTGCTAAAATTTAAAAGCTACACCCACGTTTTTAAAGTAGTCTTCACAGAAACAACTATGGCGATCAAAGCAAAAGAAACTGGCCCTATCCTTTTTAACGTCCGTGTCTGCCCCTAGCAGATTGAACGGGAGGAATTCGTTAACCTGCAAATGTGCTTCCGGTGCTACAGGTACAACGAACACACTAATGCCACTTGCCCTAACTCTGACATTGTAGTCTGCTCTATGTGTGCCCTACAAGGCCATTCGTGGCGTGATTGCAACAGTACAATCCAGAAACGCCTTAATTGTGGTGGCCCACATACGACTATGGCTATGGTGTGTCCCGTCAAAAAGGAGCAAATCAAAGCAGCAAAAAATGAGCAAAAAAGGAAGAGAGGAAAGTTAACGTCACATACGCGAAGGTTGCCAAGGAAGCGGTCGCAGGAAGTAGTGTGGCTCCACAGCCTACTATACTGCAAATCGAGAACGAAATATCAACCAAAAGAATGCGTTGCATTTACTATGCAGACATTGCCAACCTAACCCGGCCCGGTACCTTCGCGAAGGAGTTGAATACCATACTCGTAAAAAACGGCATGGAGGAAATGTGGTTTCTTCCAAACCCTCCGTCGAATGAAGTCCTTAGAGTAAATCTCCAACCACAGAAGGAGAAGAGTGGTCAAAGAGCCCAGAGTTCGGGGAATGCCCTTGAACGGGATCCTCGAGTCCAGGCTATGGCTGCTCGGTAGAATGCTCCAAACAAACACACAACAGAGAAAACTCAAGCAGTTTCACGAGTCGAGCGGGAGGAAGTCCAGACTGTAAAGCCCAAGAAGGTGAAGCATACGCCTCGCCCTTACAAGGCCTCGCAGTCACGTCGGCCGAGTAGGTCCTCATCATCGAAAACTCGGGAACCCAGGTACATGTACTACTCGAGGATAATTAACCTCAGGGATATACCCTGAGGTTAATTATCCTCGAGTAGTACATGTAGTGCAGAATGGATCCAAATTTGTACTTATTTTATAGAATGCTTTAACAAGTCACATACTCTAGAAAATAATAAAACATTGATTGACTCTACTATGTGTACAAATTTATTTTGTTCATACAAACGATATTATTACTATAAATCAAATTGTGTGCAAGTATTAAGGCAAAATATTACGTTTATAGCTTTTCCTGGAGTGTTCAATATGTGGACAATTTCGCTTTATATTTCAACAGTAGTCAGCCAACATACTTACATCCCATCTACCCTGAAACCTTTCCTCTATGACCTTCAAATCTTGGTGGAATCGTTCACTCTGCTCATCGATGACGTCACTAAGGTTTTCCGAGAAGTTAGCAAGCTGGCTATGTAGAAAATTCAACTTGATGCTCACGTTGTAACCGAGCGTTTTGTATCTCTCTAATAGTTTCTGAGGAATTTCTAGGTAATTCTTTGCTCGTGTATTTCCAAGAAATTTTTAGACAAGGTCTTTGAATGATAACCAAGTATTCTTTTTGAGTTCTGACATTTTCCAGATGAAATGTTCATCTTTGATAAGCTACCGCACCTGTGGGTCATCAGACACAATGGGGTTGATTTTTTCATTTTACCAGACAGGAAATGCCAGAAGAAGGTACATGAAACAGCCGCCTTCATTTAACAGTGTTTTAACGGATTGCTTCATGAAACCCAGTTTAATGTGCAGAAGCGTAAATATAATTTTAATTCTGTCAACAAGTAGGTAGCTCAATTAGAATGTTGGGATCCCCAAGTCTTAGGAGAGATCTTGGAAGCCAATTCCTCTCCATCCAATGCTTCTATCGCCCTCTGCTGTCCCAGGGGCACGGAAAGCAGGGATACCTCGTGGAGCCGCATTGCTGAACAAGAAGAAAACATACCATTTTAAGGTAAACACATGATAGGATTACATCCTTACAAATGATCAAATTCCAACTGTACTGTTATACTAATAATAATGATAATAATAATAATGATAATAATGATAATAATAATAACAACACTAGTAATAATAATAATGACAAGGTTATAGGCATGAAATAAGAGCTCAGAAATTTGCACAAATGTACATTATCTTACGAAGCTGACGCAGGGATTCCTTTTTCCAACCCCCCTTCTTGCTGACCCAGCCCCCCTGATTCAGCTAACCCTATGGCAACAAGAAGCAATCTTCCCTCTTTAGTAGCAAAATTCTTTAATACCGCAGACTAATTTCCTGTGGTTTCACTGGTTTTTTTTTGCAAAAGACATTCATAAGGTAAACCCTGTCGGGCTCCACCTCTCATCGCCTTGAATTATATACTACTGGTTAATAGTAAGGTAAGACTATCCACTATCTTCAAAATGTATTCACATTGGCTGAGTTGTAAGGAATTTCCACCCCATTAACCCTATGATAAAGTTAACTGGAGAGTTGTGGTAAAAACAAATCCCACTGTGTTCAATACTCTATATAACCATTGGCTCAATCGGGAAAATTAAACAAAATTTAGTAACTAAATCAAATATAACTGGTCCATTATTATAAAACCACTCCTACTATGTTTAATATTTTAGGTAACCACACCAATTTGAAATGAGCATATAAAAAATTATAAAACTTCTTGTGAGAGAAAAGAGACTCAGACATAAATCCACCACCTTAAAATTGTCTCATTACGTCCTTCTGTCCTGTGTAATTCGATATAACCGATTCATATTTTCAAGCGACTGATTTTTTTCTCCTCCGTCGGGCGTTGTGTCTTCTCCAGTTGTATAAGACGAAGTTACTCGCCGTAAACTGGCGTAATCTTCCTTATCAGTCGTATCAGGCGGCGCTCCGAACTTCCATCTCCTCCAGTCGTAACAGACGACGTTACCAGCTGTAAACTGGCGTTATCTTCCTCACCAGTGGTATCAGACGACGTTTCTCCCAGCTCCGTATCTCCTCCAGTCGTAACAGACGACGCTACCCTCCGTTAACTGGTGCAGTCTTTCATATCAGTCGTAACACACATACGAGTATGATCCAATTGTATCTGTGATATTGCAACGAATCCATGACTCTCTTTATGTCTTCATGCTATTCAGGAAGACTAACTGAATGCCCAACTGGAAGTACACCATATAAAATACCATTATGGAGAAGGACACACTTTACGCCCCGCTTTGTGTTATCGAGCTCCTCTTTTAAGCAAGTTTTTCACATTGAGTCTTATAGTCTATAGGATACACGATTTTGCATTTGATATTTGTTATATATTAAACTTTTCACTAAACAAATACAACAGGCTATGTAATGATGTTTTGCCTCTCGCTAAATCATAGGTATACCAAAGGCCAACTTATCACGTGTTCTCTTAGTCTACATCCGTAAACTGTCGACGCACTGCTTTCACACCTTTTGAAGGGCCCCAAACTTATCTTGATCACCAATTTTTACTTTAAAATATGCAAAATACGCTTGCTTGACAAATGCGCTGATGTTTGCAACTCTAATTGGAATGGTGAAAATGCCACAGAGATAACAATAAGAGTTCGGGCTGTTTAGGCACTTTAGACGAGAAGTAGCAGAAGCAACCATGATCTAGAAGAAATGAATTAAGTATGTGAATTAAAAAAGACAGGTTGAACAGTCACAAGCTTAGAAAACTTAAAAAATCTTACGTAAGATCTGCTATTGTTTGCAGAATATGATAGTACTCACCTATATTGAGCATCAGACAACCCCTGGCAGCATTATCATTACACGAGTAACAGATAAACAAGTTACAAGCTGTTCCCGTCTGAAAATACTGCTTCTCCTACGAGTCGGAGTCAATGTTAATAAAATTAATTAAAAAATGACTAATTTAGTTGTTTACTTCTGTATTTATGATAAGTAATAAAAAATAATACAAGCAATCAGTTGACCAGTCATATTACTTAAGGATAAACAATGCAATTGTGCTTATTCAGAGAGTAAGCTGTTCCGAAAAAAGACGACGTGATAGAAAAAAAGTGATATAGTTTTGAAATCAGCATGTCAATTTTAGTCTGAGTCAAGTGAAAAATCGAACTCACCAGAAATGGCGTTCAAAACTATTGTTCTCCTGTATAATTGAATTTGCATCTATATGTGCATTAGTAGACTTTGTAACTAGTACCTAGAATTGTCACAATGCACAGGTCAACCATATTGCAATTCATTTGACGATCTTTTCATTCTTTTAAATTGGACCTTCCTAGTGTTAAAAATATAGAGTCGATCTAAAGATTATAATCAAATATTGAAAATAGACAAAACTCTTCTAAAACAGTAGTATTTTTGTGTATTCTTCTTCATGGAACTGGACAATCATGAACAGAAAATTTAATGTGAATATATAGAATTGAAATGCGATATGGGAGGAAAATGAAACAAATTATCTTTCAAGTGTCATTTTATTGTCAAAGGATCACTTGCAAACTTTGAATTAATTGGAGTTTTAAATATAAATATATGAAAAAATAATATAGCAAAGTATAACAAGCTTAAGCATATATAAGAAATACAATGAAGTTAAATTAGAAGAAACATAAGTTCAAATGAAAATTATTCAAGAGCTACTGGACAAAGAAACCCTTCTTCTGAATAACTATGAAACAGGCTCAGGATCTACTGATGAAGTCAAGGTTTTGATGCAGCATTTTAGATAACTCTCCAAAGTTAAAATAATGGGTGCCGTTTGAACCTATTTTATTCCGTTTGATATCTCTCTTAATCTAGGTTTGATCCTTGCTTGGTTCTAGAAAAAGACGAAATTGCTTTTTGTGCCCCATCTTTCCTTATTTTAGTAAGCGTCTACGGTGTCACGTGTGATTTTGATTTACCTTTCACACACACACACATACACATATATATATATATATATATATATATATATATATATATATATATATATATATATATATATAAGAAACTCAGAAAGTAGCGTGTGAGTAGAGAATCTGGACTCTTAGAATACACCTTTTTAGAGTGATGGACCACTTTCAAATAGGTTGGAAATCAAATTAGTCTACGACCCTAAATGGATTTGAGGTACCGTTTTCTCACCGAAATATTTGTCCTTTGATCACACAAGCGGGTATTCGTTAAGGGCAGACTTTGGGCAGGTTCAGAAGAATTACGCACCTACATTTAGTGGAATTACCCCATGTAACTTTCACACATGTCTTATTTACATTTATTTTACTGATCCCATTACGAACCTCTTTTCTGAGATTTCTGGCGAAAATCTCACGTTGATGGGGGTTTTGAAATTTTAGTAATTAAAGATAAATTTTACTCTAAAAGAACGTTCGTCTGGTCCCTCTACACAACAATCACTTACCCCAACATACTTCTGAAGTTCTTGTGAGTACTTTTCCCTGTACGACTGTGTAGTGCAGTGAGACACGAGCCAAGCAGCAATGATCGGTCTGCCTTGGAAGTCAGTTGAGATCAGTTTTTCCACTGGGCTGAGAGGGAATGGCTTTGTCTCACTCCCAATCACCCACTTCGGATATGTGTAGCCATACCTAATTTAAAGGGGAGAATAATGAGTGGTATCGTCTGAGTAAGGGTTCGAAATCTTTGCTTGTAATATTCCCTCGACCTCGGAGCTAGGCATCAATATGTCGTGAAGATCTTGGAATCAAACTAAATATGGAGGCCGGAAGAAAATTAGTCTCTACGCTGGGTTTATAATGTTGTCCTTAGATCCCAAGAGGTATCAGAATTTTCGAAGTGAGGAATAATATTTAAAACCATGCACTTAATTTCTAAACACGAATAATCTTTCATTTTATAAAAATAATGGAAAAATACAGCTAAAATACAGTTCCTGTCGTTCAGTTCTTATGATATTTGTATAGATTTGTGCATAGAGACTTTGAATTACAACCGCCCAAATCAAATGATCAGACATAATCTCATTCGAGTTATATTTAACCATTTCTCTATTCCTTTTCCAATTCCTCACAATTTTTATATAGATCTTACAAGAGAGTAAAAATGCCCTTGCTGGCTACACTAATTTTATTTATTTTCTCAATTCAATTGATAACAATTATCCATCGTTTTAAGATAGTCATTTATAGAATGGTCGATAGTTCCTGGTAAATGCAATGTCGAGAATAGAGGTTCCTTGCCACCATGTGGCCCGTCGAAACCACGAGGTCAGGCCACGCTAAGCGAGAGCCATGGGAACAGTCCGAATATCAAACTGCTTTCAGCGATAAGAGAGGGATTGGAATGCCAAACGTGCGCCTATGTCGCCTCCTGGGGCGTTATCAAGAAACCCTCCCGGGGTTACTTCCCATCCCTCAACGCCCTGTTTGACCAAGGAGAGGTCAGCCCCCTTGGCCTGAGGCAGTAACGGTTCCGGCTGGTCCTTATATATTGTTGGTCCCAATTGGGCATCGATAGTATATGCCTGCTATTCTTAACGAGACACGTCATTCTCGATCGCGCTCCGTTTTTCATACGAACCCGAGGCTAGAATTATACCGAAGGATCTCAGACACAGTCAATTGGCCCATGCTTGGTTTCTGTACATTTCGTTCGGCACCAATACTCCCTCCAGTTAGTGTTACTACCAGAGGTTAAACTCCCTGTGGTTAAAGTCCCTCGAATAACTAACCGATCCCCGTTTTATCTCTTAAAGCCACGAAACAAAGTCAGGCTGAGATAAATCATCTGTGGGTTCCTTGCCAGTCATCCCTGTGTATATACTACGTACCGGGGCTCGTTGTAACCTTCCGAACACTCACGTAGAGCTCACCTCTGTTCTCACCATGTAGCTCTGTTAGATCGAGTACTGTAAACATCGAATATCCATTGCTATTATTTTATTATAAATATTTAATGTGTATGTAGTATAAATTATTAAAGTTCATCTTTGTTTCTACCTTTCTTTAAGCCTTATAGCTCGCAGACTTCATTAGTTTAGTAACGGCTAACCGCACTCTGTTGTTTGTTATTCAAATCCGTCGCATTCATTTGGGGAAGGTTGTTCCCCCCATCCCCTAATTCGACTCCCATTACTGTCGCGACCAGAATTGGAGCAAGGTCACTCATTTGACCTTGAACGTACACTCATTTTGGGTACAAATAGATATATATGTGTGTGGATCATTCTACGACATTCATAGATAACATTTGCTTCCCAATATTCTATTCCCGTAGCTCATTATTTCCAGCTCTGAATAGATGATGATCTTATTACTCTTCCTCTGAATAGATGATGATCTTATTACTCTTCTGAAAATGGGGTGAAAAAGGGGTGATAAAAACATCGACCTACCCAGCATATACGTCAGAATCCTTCCTGTAAGTCATAGTCCAGTTAAAGAGTCCATTGTATACAGAGGGGTTCTGATAGGAGTAGTCCGGAGACTCCTGTTCGAAAAATACCCATCTTTGATTCTCATTCCTGTAATTAAATTGGGATTGAATTAGTTCTGTAGCTTCGAACGACAATAAAACAAGAGTCCTATACCTTTACTGTGCATAGGAAGACCACACACAACTTTAGGGTAGTTAGCACAGGAGTTCATGAAATGGGATTTCTCACCTTTAGCCTTAACGATCCCAATGCCCAAGAAGTCTCCTCATTTGGCCTTTGGGTTCTGTACCTTCCACGCATTTTTACTTCCTCTAATTTCATTACATTTCAAAAGCTCTTCAAAATATTTTGCTGTTGCGATCCTCGTTGGTTTCCAATTTTTCTCTCTATGATTACAAATCTCGTCCTAATCATTACTTACTAATCATTGTTACACCCTTTCTCCTCATTCCCTTTCTTAGGCTATTTTTTTCTCTTTTACAATTTGATTTGCTCCAAATAGGCAGTGATCCCTCTGTACCCTCCTCCAGGAAACAAAAAAATGGTCACCGTCTGAAATGGTTGCTAAAGGCATCTCCATAAATTGATTCTAAAACCACCTTGGTGATCATTTCAGAAAGTAAATAAGGCTGGACCTAAGTGGACATGCTGGCTTATGATGGACATCTTATGATGTGTTGTCCCGACTTGCATTCAATACCTATGTGGTGGAAGGTCCTCCACTTTGATCGAACGAAAGTGGAAAAGCAAAGCATCGTAGCTATGAATCGGCATCTTCTCTCGGTCTGCTGTTAAGAAGCACCTGGATTCCTTGCAGCATGCTTCTATGAAAGGCTCGTGTCCAAACCCGAACCCCATGTTGGTGGGGCCATAGGCCTAGAAAAAGCAATTTGTTCTAGTAAAAAGAATATTAACATCGGAAAGATAAGGTGAGAATGAGCTTGACGGTGGATATATTCCAATGCAAGAAATTGCTATCTAAAAACCGACAACTCTTATAATCGCTAAAGTAAATATTCGCTTAATGAGTAAAAAAGACCTTAACGGGCATAAGAAGGTGAAAAATGGCATAAAAATTGATCGAAGTGATTAAAATGAATTTAGGGTTGTACACGAGGTTTTTTTTGGTAAATAAACTGTATGAAGTTCTTATCTGGGCATGTAATTAACACTGTTCTAGATACCTGTATTACTTCCTTCCGCCCAACATTCTCTGCAAAGAGCATCAGAAAATTGTCAGAAAGATTGAAAAAAATAATTGGAAATGAAAGGCAATATTTTTAGACTATTTCTACAATGTAAGATTATGTTTGGTTTCCTTGAATGAGTGTTATTTGTTGACCAAAATTATGTTAAGAATCTCGTACAAAAGCAAAGGATCTAAGTAAACACTGAACCACATTTGTTGGTTGGAGAACAAACAAAAATCGTAAATGAGTTCAAAACTTTGAACTAAGAACTCAGAAACATAGAATTTTGTCTAAATTTGAGGCATTTAATTGTTAAGTACTTTTACCTTTGCGTATCTTTTACATACTTAATTGATTTTCACGTATTGATAATTCAGTGCAATGTTGAGGCTCAAATGGGCAGCCACACCATTACCAGACTTCAAAGGAGTTCGTACAAATAATCCCACGAAATGCGCCTTAAACGTTAGATTGAGTGGGGGACCAGACCGGTTTATTAAGTCCTGATCTTTCTCCGTTTATGAAACTATTTCGTCTCTCTTCGGCATTAATGAATGCCAATACTTTGTTCGATGGTTCATTTAAGAATTCGAAGAGATAAAATGCGTCCTGGAGCGGGTATTCAAGTACCCGCTCTCTAGATGCCGATTCGGTGGCTATTCCTTCGATCACGAACAGTTCCCTGCTCACTAGTGGCTATTAATAAACAATGCCACTGCTCTGTTCGCACTTTCCTTCCCAACAAGGACCGACTCCTGGTGCCAAAGGGTCTTCCAGCTCTTGCATTCTGATGTCTATGTGAATTGAATTATCTGGTCAGAAGACGTAATTAATTTAATTAGCTAACAACCATGATGAGATCAATTTCAAGACTGTTCAACAAAGAAATATTCAAATTTTAAAAAGGGCTTTGGATAGGATCAAATGACCACCTCCTTTCGCCTTGGACATCACAAACAGAACGAAAGGTAACGGATGTGAGTTGCTCGCTTAAAGGCTTCAAATTTGTCTAACCAAGAAAAATTAGTTTTCCTAAATGGTTGCTAACTACTGGAATAGTCTGCCCAAAAGAAATGGTAATTGTAGCGCCATAATGTGTTCACGAGCTGGTTAAATTACTACTTTCAGAATGTAAATATGAAATAAATAGGAATGTACTTCAAGGGAAGTTCTTGTCTCTTTTGTTCTTTAAATCTTATTTTAAGCCTATTGAGCACACAGAAGGGACGTTTGAACTCACGTAGTTCCAAACTAGGATTGTTTTTAAAGCTTGTCCTTCGTTCGTCTTTGTGAAATCTGTAGTTTCATCAGGAAAATTTGTGGTGTCAAATTTGGGACGAGTTTGCAAACAACTCTTTTCAACCGGAAGAGGAAGGATTTCCCAGAGTGGGGAAGCTGTAGGCGAAGAAGACGGAATATGAGGAAAAATTCCTTTCGCTTGTACGAAGGAAGACTTAAGTGTTTGAACTTGGGGAGTATAAGAGAACTCGTGTTCAGATGTTAAGTTGTTCCTCTCCTTCTCTTCGTCTTTGAGAAATTGACTGTAAGAGAAGGAATGTATTAAATTACGTTGATTAATTTTATCGTTGGGCTGACATAAATATATATATATATATATATATATATATATATATATATATATATATATATATATATATATATATATATATATATATATATATATATAGTAATATGCTCTAACAGAATAGAGGAAAATGGATGAAAATTAAAATTTCAGAAATAAATTGAATAAAATCCAGCGTAAATGTTTAGCAAGTTTCATTAATAAAAGTACGTTACTGACCTGGACAGGTTTAGGAAAACTTTGGGTGTGTTTGTTGAGAGGTGTTTAGTTGGTCGTAATGGGTCCATATTTAGGTAGATACTGCATACAATGATACCTCCACACATCATGTAAAACATCTGTAAACAAGATGCCATTAACACTTGCCCTAAAGAGCTCCAAATCATCGGGGGGTTAAAAATGGCGCCGCTCACCAATTGAGTGTTGATTATACTGTTTGTGGGGGACAAAATTCGTATATTGCAATACGAAAGAAAAAAAATGAAAGAAATTTATATAAATGGAAGTAATGGTCAAAAGAAACAGGATTCCATACCTGACATAAATTGGTGTATGTCAGAGTGCATAATTCACTTAGAGAAAACAAAAATGAACCCCGGAAATAAAGATATATCACGAAAAAGAAGAAAAATTCGTCTAAAGATGGTCTGATACTATCTAATATTGAATTTCTTATATAAATTATAAGACAGTTTATTATAAAAGGCATAGAATTGGTTATGTGATTGATATAGGAAATGGATTTTAAAGTATTTTTTATATGATCGTTTTACGTGTGAAAGCAGTAGCGTGCACACCCCCTCTTTCTCCTTCCCTGTTATGTTATGAACCTAGTGGAGTAAAATTTCTCGGGCTGAGTGGGGCCATGTAACATCCTCCAGAATCAGTCCACTTAACGTACTCTACAATAATGTAATGCAAATTAAAATCACATAGAACCACAAATTTATTAAAATATAGAAAGCTAGGCCAACTTGGTCCACTCGAGGTTAGCCCCTTTAAGATATGCACAGATTCTGAAATATTATGATTATTGAAACTAGCCAAACTCAGCCCTACGGGCGTTTTTTTGCTAGGCCCGCGGCGAGTGTTCGCTTCACTCACAAAAAAATCATTTCACATTTTTTTAAATGCACAAACGAACAATCACACATACATACACACACACACACACACACTGCTAGGATCATTATAATGAGATGTGGCAAAGTTCACAGCTGAATTCTAGGTGATGATTCTTTTCATAACACATTCAAACTTGGTGTGCAAGAAAAAAATCATTTCACAATTTTTTTAATGCACATACGGACACACACTACACACACACACACACACGCTAGGATCATTATAATAAGATGTGGGGAAGTTTACAGCTGGACTGTATGTGATTCTTATACCTTTCCTATTCTTTTATTTCTGTTTTCGCCCTCTTCCATTCTGTCCCGTGCCCTTATCGATAACCGAGAATTTTCTTACATTTATCGCTGGCCACTGGTCGTCTCTGGTCTCGAGCTACAGCGCAAAGACTAGGGCGGGGAGAGTTGCGCTGAGAATGTGCTCGCTCGTAGTCTCTACCGCTCTAAGTTGTCGGTATTTGAACCTTCCACTTCCCCTTACTATATCACCCCTAAAAAAATCGAGGAGATGCCTTCGTTGGTTCTTATTTTGATAAAAATTAGATTATGCGAATCCAAGCCTCGCGGGATGACTGTCACAATTGTGTTCATGGCGCGGGGGCAACGAATCCTTCGAGTATCATTCCCCCACCCTCTCTATATTTCCCCCCAAACCGGCCGGTGTGTGTGTGTGGGGGGGGGGGGGGAAGGGGGGGCCTTGGGAAGTAAGAGCGTGAATATTTGTGTGTGAAAAGTGTGATTCCGTCGGTAGTGGCGTAAAAGACAAGCTAAACCTAACGGGAACCCTCGGAAGTAACAGCAAATGAGTGTTTACGGATTGGCACAAATGTTAGGGAATTGTTCTGACGGTGAATCCTCCGTTAATTAAAGTTTCTACAAAAAGAATACAAACATTGATAGAGAAAAGCCTTTGGTTAAGAAAGCCAAATGTGAGAACTAAGAGAGAATGAGAAGAAAGGAAATACACATTTATTATGAAATCTAATGGCCCCGTGAATGTATTTAAAAGATAAGGCAGTTTAAATGATTCTATTCATTCAAACACGAATTTATTAATATGCATAGGACTTCTACACTTTCTGGGTTGATACATATTCTTTAAATGAATGAATTGTTTCCCCTCTGCAAAATAGTGTAGCTACAGAGTGTGTGGTTATTAAGAGGTGTAGTTGCTTGAACAAGAAAGTTTGGACAAAATGTCGATTTCATTCGCCTTGCCGGATGGTCAAAGGTCAAGGGTTTATTAAGTTATAAATACAAAAAGGGGTAATTACATACATTATATGTAGTTAGAATGATAGAAAATAGTGGTGAAAATAGATTTAGCAGAGGAGGTAAAAGCACTGAGTAGTAGGAAATCCCGGAGACATGGAAATCATTATCAATTGAATTTTCAAGTTAACTACAATTTACATACTATAGAAAGATTATAGATAATTTACTATAAATTCTTAAAATTACTTTTTTATACATTTGTTATAATTCATTTAATTTGTTAGTTTATTATATTTTACCTTATATTTACTACACATTAAATTTACGGTAGCTTTTAATGCTTTGTAAGTCTGTTTGTTGTATTTCGCTAATATAATTCTACATTAAATCGATTAACACTAAAATTTGATTTATTACCACTGTATAAAATTATCATTTTTGCTTATTTTATTAACTACATTATTTTCATTAGATTTATTTTCACTAAATTAGTTTAGTTACACTTTAATTGTTCATTACTTTACGTTAAAACTAGATTTTCTCTCACTGTCTATAATTTTACTAATTGTTCACTTTTTGCTTTATTTGTACTTATTTTATTTACATGCATTCGAAGCTTTTTTGTCTTAAGGCGCCCGTGTGGCGACTACCACCAAGTGCATAGCCACCCACCGAGTTTAACCACTTAACTTTTGTCAAGGAAGTTAAATAAAGATGAAATTATTTAGTTTGTTAGTGACTTTCGCGTCGATGATGAATTAACGTATATTATTAGCCCACAAAAATACAAATCACAAGGGCGTATTCGGACACCTGAGAGAGCGCAATAGAGACCCAGAGTTTAAGATGTGATTTCGACCAAGTCGATTGAAATTTGGAAATCTCCTGGCGAATTTCCCTCCCAATGTGGTTTACCTTTGCTAACTCGTCTCAAAGGATGAAGCGGTGTCTTCACTCGGCTACGTCCTAGCGCGCTTTCTTGGTCCCTTTTCCTGATTCGGTTCGGAATTCGACGTCTGCTTCAGCTTCCTTCAAATTCCGCGTGGAGAATGTCTCAGGGCCAACCGTATTTTGAATCATCCTCGGATGTCAGGAGGGTTGAATATGTAAGCCAGGACTTTTTCTCCTCTCGCCTTGACTACTGCAACGCCTTTTTCCCTAATCTACCACTATTTTGTTCAGATGTCTCAAAATTATGTTTTGTTGTATCCTTTTTTTTCTTACTTTTAAGGTATTGCTGTGTGAGAGTCAGAATCCCTGTAATTTTCGCATGGATTTCAAGCTCCTGTTCCTTGAATTTAAAGTTCTTCCTCATAGCTCCCCTCCCTGCTCCAAAGTCCCTTTTCTGTCGTTCCTCAGTGTTGTCACATTCATACCATCCCATTGTATGTTTGACTTCAATCCCGTCTTCGTTGCAAAAGCGACTTAGGTTTCTCCCTTCATCGGAATTAAACCAACTAATTATTATATCTTCCGCGAACTTTTTTAATATCTTTCGTCTTTACTGAGAGGAGCAGTGTTTGTTCCTGTCCCATTTCCGAAATTTCATATCCGCAAGATTGATTTAATTTCCTCTGTTTTCGGTCCGGTAGTTTTGCTATCGACTGTTCCCTCGAGACATTTTCAAGGCTCCAGAATTTAAGATCGCTGTAATTTGAGGTTTGCTTTCAGCCATTCTCAGTAAGTATACTATTTCTTTGTTTTCGGTTGTTTTGTTTTTTTAGTTTAAGGTAAATATTAATAATTATGTTTCAATATTAACGTTTGTACTCTGGAATATAATAATAATGATGATATGTACACTCAAAGGAAAACACACCGCGCCATTAAAACCAATAGAAACATTGGCGCCTCCCCCATTTTATCTCGTAATAAAATCGGAATACGGAGCGCAATTACATACCTTATGAAACGTATGGCGTTGGCTCGGGGCGACGGTCACAGTAGACTGATTTCTCGAATTCATGTTCAGGACGCACAAATTACACGTTGATGTAATATTTAAAACTGGCGTACGAATTAAGAATTACGTTCAAATGATCGAATCTCTTTCAGTGAAGAAAAATATTTCATCGTGATTTCGTGATGACGGTTAGACTGCTGGTTCGTGAATAAATCTCGAGAGAGTTCAATGCGTGTCGCTGATGCGAGCGATTTGCGCATGCGTCGTCTTCTATGCGTGAGCCCCGTCACCATAGCGACCGTTCCATTTCCACGATCTCGGCGGGTAATTGGAGTGACTCTTTATCGAATCTCTTAGAAATCATTTGAATTCCGTCCGTAAAAAGGCAAATTTTGATCTCAGAATATTTAAATTGTGATCAGTACTCAAATACGTAAACTGAGAGAGTAAATTTTATGTTCTCAAAAGATTAAACGAAATCATTAAAGTAGACTTTATAATACAAACATGGAAAGCCAAATGAATCTAGGCGGGGAGGGGAGAAGCTGTCAAGAAGATGAAGCAAGGACAGAGGGAGCGATACACCCACACACACACACACCTATATATATATATATATATATATATATATATAAATTGAGTTGACTTAAGGGCTGACGTCCTAACGACCCCTTGCTCTGCGTCTGCCTACTGCCTCCACCCCCGCCCTCCCCAATCCACTCTGTCCCGAGCCAGCTGTTCAAAAGCAGCCAAACATTTACAGGAATCTTCTGGTCCCGCCCATCTCCGGGTCTCCTACCTTGAAAGCTGCCTCCTGCTTAGGCTTGTCGTACATAGCTCTCTGGCGGTCTTCTCCTAACCACTTGATTATCTCCCTTCTGATTACATGCGTAATGGTCTCCTCCACATTCAACTCTTCTCTTCCACTCCCATTTGTCCTTCCACGTCTCCAGTTGGCGCCGATGATACTCCTGAGGCACCTCATTTCCAAGGCATTCAGTCTCCTCCTCTCACCTTCATCGAGCGAGCAGAGTCCAGGTTCCCGAAGCCTCGATGCCAATCGGAACTATTCAACATTTAAATAATCTCATCTTTCTAACTTCTCTCATATATTTCTCTTCTGGACCGCACAGTGTTTTTCATCTTCACAAATGCTACCGCAGTCATGGCTATTCATCTTTTTACATCGTCTGAAGATCCCGGGATAACCCTTCCTACAAAAACAAATCGATCTATAGGGAGGGCACCAGTTATGGGGTGTTAGGTAAATGGTATAGTAGACGACAAGGATACCAGTTATATAGGTCCTGACGACGGTGAATCGATGGTATGTGAATGAAAGATGTTTCCGTAAACCACCACCTTATGCGGGAGCGACTAGTTCACGTTTATAGGTGAAGGATGGCGTTACGACGAATTATTTATCCAACTCCAAGGATAAATGACCTTACGTTGTTCTTCTACTTGGCTTGGCTTATCGAAGGTTCAAGGCAAAAATGGACTTACGAAAATAAACTATATTCTAATAACGGAATATTATGATGCAAGCAGCGCGACACGGAGCGCACTAGGCGGGAGACTAGTCGTATATATACTATCAACGCGAGTACAAGTTAAGGGCGAGACCAGACTTAGTGGATTTAGGCGGGAGCAAATGAATTCGCGACTATCCTCTGTCTTGGACTTGGACATAACAAGTCTGAAATTATATAGAATATTGCAGGAGAATTAGTGGCGAAAAGTTGAAATGAAGATAGATATAGAGGTAAGAGGTTAGGTCCCTGGTGAAAGGGTAGCTCAGTTTATTTATTTCGTTGTCTATTATTTTGTTCTATTATTCTTTTGAGTTTTGCTTCGAAGCCTTTAAAATTGTTTGACTTATATAGAATTAACGTCGTAGTATCATTATTTGTTTGCTATGTCTTCGTTGTTTGTTTCCAGTTTTTTGTTTCTAATGCCTTTGTTGGTTATCCTTCTCATCTTCCTTTTATTGTTCTTTCTTTATTTTTTATTATCTTTCTCTTTATACATATACATGTGTACATACACGTGTGAATGTATACATTTATAATTCTAGTTTAGAGTTGGGTTGATTGTAGCTTTCAAGCCTTTTAAGTTGGCCTTTGCTGTGACTTTTGTCAAATTCATTTTATGTGATGTTCTACATAATGGCGTTTTTACTGTTGTCCTTTTAATGTTGTCTCGCTGTGTATGTTGGGTATTGATTGTTCCTAGCAGCTATTCTAGTGCTGGGAAATCTTCGCCTAGCTTGTGGTTGGTTTGGATTAGGGATCTCAAAGTGACTTCTTAGGAAATCTGGTTCTGTAATACTTTCTACTTTTCTCCATACTTTTGTACTCTCGTTCCTAGGTCGCAATTAATTTCCATTAATTTGATTTCCTCTGTGAACAGATGCCTTCGAAGCACCAGCGCGAAATGAAGCCCCCTCGGAAATACCCTGTTTCAGCTCCTTCTTTCTAAACCACGTGTGCCTAGCGTGAGAAGTTTGGAAAGTTCTAGATGGAATCAGCCCCGCGCCGAATCACCCGACGCAGCTATATTTGCTTTCCGACGCCACCCGTCTCTTCCCCCTTTCCTGCGATAACGCTGTGCGCTGCCATCCTAATCTACCCCAGGCTTCTCAGGCCTGCCTACCCCACCGCGAGGGCAGCCACATTAACCCTATCCTCATATCACGAGGCAAGTTTCACCGTCTGGACCGACTCATTATGACGAAGTGTGTTTGCTTATACTGGCGCTGAGAATCCTCTAGGGACGACCAGGCCCCAAGGCTATCGATCGGACCAGCCACCGGCTATTTAACCCGAAGCTTGCCATTTCTCGAGGAGATTGAAATCCCACCATTTCCTTCGTTCAGACTGCCTGTCTGTTTCCCGTGAAACCCTGTAGCCCGTGTTCGAGTCGTACTTCCTCGAAGATCTCGCCAGCAGATCTACCTTCGTTAAGCTTTGGCCCCTGTTCAGAGGAAAGCCTTCGAGCCCCCTTCTTCCCGGAAAGTTGTGCGGCCCTCTCATTTTCACCACCTCTTCCAGATTCCCGTTCTTCCGAGACTGAGACTCCGTGCCGATCTGCAGAATCATCTCGAGTTGAGATTATGTCTCTCTGGAGCAAAGAATATCTCGTTCTTCACCACGATGTAATCAAACCCCATCTTCGATTCCTCCTCGTCAGGACTCCCCATAGTATCTTCTTGAAGACCTGCGCCGTTGTCTCCCCTCCCCCCCTCCAATTCAATCGTGCTTGAAGGTGAAGCGATCTTATGTAGTCAGCCCCATATTACATCGTTAATCCTTACCCGCATTCACCTCTCGATTTGACCTCTCGCTAAATTTTATTTAATTCCTCTCGTTCGAGTTGACTTTAATTTTGTCCTCTGTCATATCATAAATCAACATAATTCATTTAACTACCTTTATTAAGTAATTTTTTCTCCCCTTTTGTATATATGTATATAAATTGCCCCATTTATCATATATATTAAAATTATATTTTGGGATCTTGTTCTTTATATATCCTTTGAACTGCAACTTGGCAAGACATTAGTCAAAACCCGGTCAACCCTAAATCGCACTCTCTATTAATCACCCCAGAACATATCTCAAGCGGCCTTTGGTCAGCTGTCTGCCTGTGCTCGTGTACGACTCAGTGCGCCGAGCTAGTCTACACAGGCATACCTCGACATCCTCATGGAGCGCTTGTTATCGTTTTCTTTCTCTTCTTCTATTATTTGTATTATTAGTGTTGCTTTGTTTTGTATTGTTTGTAGTTTGTTGAGCCAAGACTTTGGTGCCGCTATCAGTGGCATAGGAGGGTATATAATCTTGGGTCGTATTTAGGCAGTGGAGATCTTTTTCATATTTTTTGTGCCTAGGTTTTTAAACCTGTAAAATTCGTTGAGGTCTTTTTTGGTTCGTGTTGTGATCTTTTTGAGTTGATCAGAGTATCCGTATTTATTCATAATTAATCCTAAAATTGTGCTTGATGGTTTGTATGCGTCTTTTTCATTACTAATTGGAGCTGTCTTGTTTCTTTTAATCGGGATGATGGTGGATTTCTTGGCTTTTGTCGCGATATTCCAGCGACGTTCGTACGCGTTGGTATTTTCGATCTCCCACGCAGTCATTCTAGCCATAGTTCTCTCCTTCTTGTTAGGGCATACTACTATTTGTCACACGTAATATTCAAACTGGATATACATCGATTCTTCAAGCCTAGGGCTTGTGAGGACTCTGGTGAAAATCGAGTATAGGAGTGGGCTGAAACATTCATCTTGGGGGACTTCCTCTTCCAGTATAAATTCTGGGCCTTGGAGCTCTCCGACTGTGATGAAGGCTCTATGGTCCATGACGTATTTCCAAATTATCTTCTCCAGTATGGGGTTTAACCCTAGCTGGAGAATCTTATATTGTAGGCTCCGGCGCCATACTTTATCGAACGCCTTCCTCACATCTCTCCACATTAGGTCAGCATATTTCTTTTCCTACTCTCCCTTTGCCAGTTTCTCTGTAATCATTGACCGTGCAGTATCCGCACCCCTCTGCCGCCTAAACTCATACTGTTATTGGTTATTTAATTTAGTGGCATCAAAGTAGGTCTGCACTCTGCCGGCAATGATCTTTTCCATAATCTTTCCTCCAAACTCGAGCAGAGAGATTGGTCGATAGTCAGCCAGAGAGGTTGGGTTCTTTCCCTATTTTAGAATGAATATCATTTTAGATAATTTCCATTCGTCGGGGTAGTACCCTATGTTTAGGGCCGCATTCATCACATTTAATAGCCCTTATAATGTTGGGTGAGGTGTTAGAGTAATTTGACTTTGTCAGTCTGGTGTAGCCTGGGGCTCGTTGTTAAAATCATTTCAGTGTTTGGCTTAATTACTGGTGGGTAATTTTTCTTCCATAGTTTGTCATGAGTCTCTCTCGCGTAGTGTTGTTAAAAGGGTACGTGCGTTCTATTACATCGTTTAGTTGGTCAATGATGTTATTGCCAAACTCGGTGTCGAAGTTTTCTTCTTCTTCCTGGGTAATCCTGAAGATTTTTTTTTTTCCAGTAGCGTCTAAATTCAGTTTCACTTGGTATGGCTCGGTGATATCCTCCTCTCTATGATTTTTAAATTTTCATCTCTCATTTTGATTTTTTTCCAGATACCTTTTTACCGTTTGCCTGAAGAACCTCGGATCCATCTACCCATCGAGTTTTTCGATGAGTCAATCCCATATTTCCGATTGTTGTTGTATAATGAATTGTTGTAGGTTGTCTCGTGTTTCTCGTAGAATCAGGGGGGAGTTCTCTATTGAGTCCCTATCTGTTGATTTCTTCGATTGTTCTTCTGTATTCTTCTTGCCTGTTAATCACTTCTGGAGAGGTCCAGATTGGTGCTGGCAATGTTTTGTGTTTGGTCTTTGGTTCAGCTAATCTCTCTGCTTCTACAACGTTGTTGTTATGCGGTTTAGCTCTTCATCAATTTCTTCTGGTGTCGCTTCATCCAATTGGCCTGGTACATAGTCTTGACAAGCGACTCTGTACATTTCCCAGTCGGTGCGCCCGTAAGCTTTTCTTTCTCTCATTGGGGTTTGGATGTGGCTGGTCAATACGGTAATTGCTATTACTTCATGTTCACTGGGGATTACTGGTCCTGAGTGAATATGTTAGTTAAAGGGAAATTGGATACTTGTTAACACTATTTAAGGTTTAGTGGTGCCTCTTACTGAGTAGTAGGTTGGAAATTTCGGACCTATGCGTGTTGCAACATTCCATTCCAGCAGCAATTCCAGGTTTCTCCCGGTCTTGTTGGTGCTGGTGTACTAGCATTTAGGTCTCCTGCAAATATTACTCTTTTTTGTGTGCGCAAAGTTGCATAAAGTTGTGGATTGGTACCTAGCCTCTTCTTGGGGGCTGGTATCCTGTAGCAATTGATACATGTCCTGTGGTAGTTTGTACTTCAGCAGCCACGTATGATTCGTCATATACATAGAGGAAGGATTTTGTATGTAATTCCTTTGTGAATTGCCAGTGCGGCGCCATCGTGAGCTTCGTTAGTGTGGCTGGTTGTGTGCGCCTAGTATTGAAATATTTCTATGTTACTGTTAGTTATATTAAGCCCGTTTTCGGATATTAGGATTATGACCAGGTCTGATTTTTGTATAATATTGCCAAGTACTCAGCTTTTTCTGGACCATCCATTAACCTTCATGTATAGTATTTTTAGGGTTTTTTTTTAATTAGCCATGTTCGTTTGTGTTTGTTGTTTCCTTTTTTGTTGTAGCTCTTTTCTTAGGTTGTTCCTTCAGACTCGGAAAATGTGAGACCGGCATTTTTTGTTTCTTTTTTTGTTGAATTCGCTCTGGGATACTGGATAGTAAATCTCCGGGGTTCATTTAACTCTGCCTTGGTACAAAGCTTCTTCTACCTGATTTTCGGGCATTTGGTCTGCGTAGTCCCATTTCATTTTTTCCTTAATGATTTCATCTGGGATAGTCTCTGATTGGTGTTCAGTGAGAAGGGGTGTATTACCTGAAGCGTACAGTCTCAAGTTGATTCTTTTTGCATTGATTTCCCGTTGTTTTCTTGGAGTTAAAGTTGGCGATCTCTTTCTATGTTGGCTGTGACATCGTTTCCGTTCCCTTGTCTTACGTTCGTTATTCTATTCTTTTCTATTGCATGTGCTTGTTCGGTTTCCATTTCCTCTTTTTCTTGTTGTTGTTGTTCTGTGTTTTCCTTGCTTGTTTGTCCTATTTGGTTGCACTGTCGTCTGTCCTTAGGGAAGTTCTATAAATTTCAATTTTAGAACTTCCCCAGAGGGGGATTTATCCAGAAACCACATTAGCGGCATCCCGTTATTCCGGAGCATCATATTTAATTGTGTTCTAAATGTTCCCAGCCTTGTCACATTAGCAATATGTGCATAATATATGCACGCCATTATCTGTGTCGAGCTCTCATTCTCGACTTCTAGGAAGGTTCTTTCTTTTATCCTTTATCTTCCTCTTTCTTTTCTTATTTATATGTGCACTTCTTATGCAAAGAGCGTGGCCTGGAGATGAACGAGGGACAACATACCTCCGTTATAGTAATTTCTCCACCATCTGGGCGGGGCTAGGAAGCCTGTGCACGGTGTATACATTTACATGATAAACTCTTATTTGTATAATTTGATAGGATTGTCGCTGCGCAATCTCTTAAGTCAACAGCTATGTTTACTCGGGCGCCTCCTTAAATATCTGTCTTTGATAATTCTATCTTGAGACACAACTTGGGCAGCTTTATCAAACGCAGGTGATCAAACATTTTCCTTTGCTTCTCTCTGTGTCTCACGCTAGCTTGCTTACATATATATATATATATATATATATATATATATATATATATATATATTGCAAATCCCATCCTATTTCTCCTACAATATTGAATCTTTACATTATATATATTTAATAAGGCATGCTTGGATTTAATAGGACCAATCCACGTCCACTTTGTGGAGGTATCTTTTGGTTCTATTGAATCCAGCAATTTTGGTGCTAGAGGTCTAACTAATGCCTAGTTCGATCACTCAAGGTACTTCCTCACAAATGATGGAATTGTAGCGTGCAAGAGGTTCAAGCGAGCGTCTTAAATGCTTTGTTTGAATGAATCTTTTTGGGGACTAAGAATGGCCAAGTGGTTTAAGACTCTCCCTAACGGTTGTCCAACGACGTGGGAAGCACGTTCGAAACTCCTTTCGTTACTTTTCTTTCTTTATTTTTCTTTGCGCCCCTTTCCTAGTCAAAGCTATCTACAGAATTACTAATAAGTCGTATAACATGTGAAATTATTTCTGGTACTCCTAATATCGGCAGTATCAATAATAACACACCGGGCATCGACATTCACATATGCAAATCCCTGTGTCCAAATTGTCCTATTTCTGTCATATCGTATTGCAGTAATCAATTGATACCTAATACATATTTATACATAATCATTCACCAATGGCGTATCTCGCATTAGGTTCCTACTTACATAAAATACTAACACCTAACAAATACATAGTAATGGATGTACTAATGTTATAGAGGCAACGAGGCGATTATATATTTATGCCTTTTCCTCTCTCATTACAATATTTCTTTATAATACTGCTACACAGAATTAAATATATATAAACTACTGATTTTTAGCAAACGTGACTCGTCTCCCGGAGCGCGTGAACACGTTCGTCTCGCCTTTCCTCTCTCCGGTGTCTGTAGACGTGTCTGTGTCTATCCCGTAGCTTCGTCCACTTAGAGATTCTGCACTCTCCGTGGTGAAGTGCACCTGGCCCTCCTCCTTTCTTAAGCTTGAGTCCGATGGCGCCGCTGATCCCTTGGGGCATCACCATTTTGAGAGAGAGGTAGTTTCGCCGGTTTTAACCTGTCTATTGAAACAGTGTTTCGCCTTCCATCGGAGAATTGAAAAATCCAAATTTTATTGCTGCGTTCGATAGCCGGGAAAGGGCGCTTCCAGTGGTTTTCTTACGCATTTTATTCTGACCCACACATGAGTTGCTTCGCAGAGATCGTGGGGCATGAAAGGCTAGGACACCGAGTACAGGTGTCCTAAGGATGCTTGCGCGAAGTCAATTCGCGCCATGGTGGATGCCAGTTCTTTTATGAATTTGGAGACGGTCTTCGATGAAGATGATGGCACTAAATGAACAATGAAAACTCCGTCTTTTATCTTACTGTATCTCAATGAGGGGAATTTGGATGCTAAATACTTGAACTACTGACAAGATTTGTCCATAGCTTTTACAAAGTTTTACATGAGCCCAAGTTTTAGGCATAATGCTCGTAGCAAAATTTTATTTGCTTCAGTGAGAGATGGATGTTAAACAATTTCCATCCAAGGTTCCAATGATTGACAAGATGGCCAGTTTCTCTTGATATAGTTAAAACCTCTTGCAGGGTTGTCCTATTCATGCAGAAAGTAGCAGTACTTGGTGTATCCGCCCTGCAAGCCCATCACAAGAGCAACAACCTTTAAGTCACCGCGGAGCTGCTATTAATGTTCATCATATTTTATGCATTGAAACATATGCTTTATATTCTCATAAGTTTCTTTCATACGTGGTGCATAACCCGCAGGAACTGATGGTTCGCTATTGCCGTTGTGCAGCAGGACACATTTCATACTTGATTTTGATGAATCATTGAACATCATCCACTGTCTGGGTTCGTATTCGATGCCAAGTGCTTCCATCAGACCATTAATATTGTTGCAGGACACTAAATTACCTTCCATTGCGAAGAAATCGTTGAACTGCTGCCAACGGTCACGAAATTTTGAAATTTTCACATCAGCTGCTAGGAGATTCCACTGTTGAAGACGAGAGCCGCGCAACTCTGCCTTATTTTGGGTTAGTTGCAGATCCCTGACAAGGTTATGGAGTTTCCCTTGTGTTATGAGATGTGGCCTAGAGGAGTGTGCTTTATCAAAGTTTGGGCAATCTGTAATCCAGCACTGTCATCCATTTCTGGTTCCTCATCACCAATTTCCTCATCTCACTCGAAGGATACAGAAGTTGGTGCATCAGTAACAGGCAAGTCTTCTCCATGTGGAACTGAGCGAATAGGTGATGGAATGTTTGGATATTCAATGGACTCCTTTTTCTTCTTTGACAAGCCCTTTTGGACTGGACATAGCATGCAGAAATAATAATTGTTAGTATGGTATGTTGGCTTCCGCCACGTCATTGGCACAGCAAAAGGCATTCCTTCCTCTTCATGTTCAACCATTGGCGAAGGTTAGTAGCACAAATGTTGCAGCATATGTGAGGGGCCCAATTCTTACCCTAGTCAACAATCTTGCATCCAAAATATAGATGATATGCCTTTCTGACCGTAGCAGTTATACGGCGCTTCTGTCATGCAAAAAACACCCTACCACAAATGAGCAGAAGTTGTCTGCCTTATTCACACAAGTACGAGGCATCTGAAAGAAGAAAACAACACACAATTAGAAGATAAACAAAAAAAATTATTCATAAATTTATCATTATATACATAGCATGACAGCTTAACAGAAGTATTTATATCACTCAGTAGGAAAATAAAATTAATATATAATGCCTCACATGCATATCAATAGCTTGCTCAGCACAACCACCTTCTATGACTGCTGGAACAATACTGAAAGGCATTAAGACTGTGAGTGTGGTAAAAAAACACATTGCCGCAAGCCCGTTGGAACCTGAAGTGACACATAGGTGTATCTTGTAAAGTAGAGCTAACAAACAATTTTAACCATGAAATTCATTATCAGTGACCTAAAATTAGTTGGAAATTGCTACTCTGATCTCGGAAGCATTTTGGTTGATGACCAGTGGCAGAAATGCCAAAGCTGTAAGGCATTTTATCTGATTATCTGTATGATACCTCACTTCTTTTAATCAAAGGCCGACTACTTTTATATATATATATTTGGCCAGATGACATAAGCAGCAAGTAATTTCGGCATTCGGACAAACATATAATGAAGCATTTTCAGAATCTTTCAGGAATGTTTCTGTAGTCTCATCAGGATAGAAATCTTTCAAAGTTGAAAACAACTGGGCTTAAGTGTCTTCGCTCTTATTCGGCATCATAGCAATCTTAGTACACTTTTATTTTCTTTGCCAACATGAAGTGTAAACAATTATAATAAATATCAAAGCAACACTTAAAGGTTCCATCACACGCCCAATTTTTATTACACTCCAAATCAAACAACCCTTTTTAGGAAGTGAAAATTACTAATCGATTTTCATCATTGGAACCATTATCAAACAAAAGAAATTTGTCCTCGTTTTCTTAAAACTTTGAACGATTCCGGTACACCGTAGTTGTTCCTTGTTTTGGCGATTGGTGGGGCATTTTCCTTCTAGTAGTTCCAGTTTCTAATATTTCGTTCAAGATTTTTAATTGATGGCAGTTCAGATCGTAATAAGTCATCTAGTTTAGAGGAAGCAAAAGCAAATTATGATCTTAAAGATTGTAGAGTAATTGACTTTTCTTTGATGTCAATAATCTTAATTGTAATAGGTTTTGCCGCAGAAGCTCAATGTTTATGTGAGCCTATTTTCTTGCATATTGTGAAATTCGGACCACCTGAAAAAGTATCGCCACATATTGGCGACTTCATGTCGCCAATATGTCGCGAGTGTAGTATTAAAAGAATGTCATTGAGAGCGGTAAAATTCTTATCTGTTGCATGAATCGTGTCCCCTTCTCGCTCTCTTGGATTTTGGATACCCGAGATAAATTAGGTCGGATGATGAGGGAAGTGAAACAGAAATAGTGTGATATGAGATATTGTATACCTTATTTTATTTAGGGTGTAGGTAGCATTATAAAGCTTTAACATATTTTTTCCTCTCACTTCAAGTTTATGAACCTCTTTTTAATAACTTTCTGAATGAGATATCCCTCGTAAGTCAAAAAATAAATCACACTACCTGGTCTGTATATAGGGATTGAGATTACCCCTAGTTTCTTCCGGGGATTTTTTATTTTTTATAATTTTATACAGCCCATCTGGCAACTGCCCACTTGGGCATAAGTCGCCGGAAACACGACAGCCTAGAACTAGGGCGCAATAGGGCGCAAGCGAGGGTTCCATCAAATAGCGATGCGTCACACGAGTGTGTCCGATTCGGAGACGACAGAAAGCAACCTGAAGCCGCCGCGGCATTGGGGGATAGGTCCATGGGAACAGTCGCGGCGCAATGGCACGCAACTTTAAGTTCTCTTCAATCGTCTCCCATCTTCTTTGCCAAGCAGTCCGAAGAGCTACCCGTATTCCTGCCATGTAGTCGGTGTGAGGAGGAGGGAAACGGTGGTCCGGTCGCAGAGTCCTCGCGGACTCTTTGGCGCCATCATCGGCGCGCTCATTCCCCGCAATTCCTACATGTACAGGAACCCAGCAGAAGATAATCTCGACATCTGCCTGGCTCGCCAAAACCGTGGCGTTACGGATTTCGCGAACCAGGGGATGTGGAGATTCCAATGCCCCGAGAGCACTCAGGGCGCCTTGTGAGTCGCTATAGATCACAATCCGGTCTCCGAACCGGGTACGTCGCGTAATCTCTCGTACCGAGTGGTGTATTGCCACCAGCTCGGCCGTGAAGACAGACGCAGGGCTTGGCAGAGCTCCGCTAACTTCAAACGGAGGGGATACGGCGTGGAAGCCGACCCCTCTTGGGACTTGGAGCCATCCGTATACACTGGCACGGTTCCAGCGTGACACGAGGTGTGCTCCAAAAAGGTCGAACGCAATACTCCTGGCGCCGTACAAGCTTTAGGAGTAGAGGCGTGGTGGCAAATAGCCAAATTTGGTACCCTCCAGGGTGGCGTCCTGGGCCGAACCAGGGGCACCACCGGCCCGAGAGCTATATCTAGCTCTCGAAGGAGTTTCCTGGCCCTAACCCCAAAGGGCTTAGGGTATTACTGGCGTCTCTCGGCGGCATAGGCACCGTCGACATCAGCTGCGGATGCAGTGAAAGCTGTTGGCGACTGAGGGAGGCGCCGTGCTCGCGCGTACAGGTGAGTGATGCACTGCACGCGGCGCAGAGCGAGTGGCATCTTCCCAGCAACGACCAACAGGCTCTCAATGGGGGAAGTGCGGAAGGCACCGGTCGCAAGGTGGAGGCCGGTGTGGTGGATCCAATCCACCTTCTGTAATAAACGCTCGGCTATGGATGCATAAAACTTGCATCCGTAGTCGAACTTCGAACGAACAAAGGATCCATAAAAAAGTAGGGCAGTAGTCCGATCAGCGCCCCAAGCGCTGAACGTCACGTAACGGAGAATATCCATGGCGCGGGTACAAGAGACCTTAAGGCTGCGAATATGAGCCTCCCAGGTGAGGCGTTGGTCAAATACAAGACCAAGGAAACGTTGCGACTCAACCACATCCAGGCGCACCCTATTAAGAAACAAATCTGGGTCGGGGTGGAGCCGTGGATGACGGCAGAAATGCCCCACCTTAGTCTTAGCCAAAGAAAACCGAAACCTGTGCGCTTCGGCATAGCGAGAGACGTGGTTCAAGGCCTGTTGGAGTCGACGCTCCAGAGTTGGCATCTGGGCCGCGCCAAAAGCGATCGAAAGGTCGTCCACGTAGAGCGTAGCGAGAACATCTTCCGGCAGCACCGAGGTGATGCCGTTAATGCTCAGGGCAGAGTGTGACACTGATGACGCTTCCCTGCGGGACACCCTCTTCCTGCTCCTTTGGGCCGGAGAGAGCTCCATCCCACCCGTACGCGGAATCGACGATCTCGCCACAGACGCTCGTGTGCACAGCGTGGCTTCTAAAGAACGGAAACCTATGGGAATTCACATTCCCGCCACAAACCGACGCCATGCTGTGGCGTCACAGCGTCGCTCGTGTACTCCCGCCCTTAAGCTCTTTTTGTTATCACTATAAGCCTGTTTTAATTACTCATTTCATTTGTTCATTATTTCAACACAAAGCTATAATGATCTAGAAATTGCAAACTTAGCCTTACGCCTCACAATGCACGCGTTAATTTCTAAAATAACTTAAAAGTCATAGCAATAATTACGTCAATAATACACTAATTTAAATTAATAGTGCATTTACGCTACAATAAACTTAGCTATGATCGAATGATTTTATTATTCATAGTATTGTATACGTTTGTAAACAAACGAGGATGATTAGAATTAACAAGATTGCGATCAGCTAAAATTGTCAGAAATGACGTCCTTGAAGACATCTTTTTTTTATACGGCAATGACTCTTCATTCGGCAAATTTATTCTCAAATATATATTTTATATTTTGATTTCGTTAACCTTGTATTGGCCGATATATCGGTTATCGGCTAATTTGCATATCAGTGCAACCCTAATCTATGGTATTGTTTATCCATAGATAACTGTTTATCATAACTGTGACATTAAAAGTCCTGACTACGATACGCTCCCTAAACTACACCTTCACCGATGCCTTGGGTTGATCGAATCATCTCTGGCGAGTTATTACGGTAAAATTATATTTTATTGTTGTTTATAAATTTATTAAACACGGGTGTAAAGACAGCAATAAAATCTAATTAATAATACTGTACTGTTATTCATATGATTACAAATGGTGCATTACATTTGTTTCAGGGTTTTGACGTAATGACAGCGTATACACATTGGTATCACAAAGACTACATATGGTTCACACTTACCTCAATCTTCATCACTCTACCATCAGTAGCTATGTCAGTTGTGTGTCTATGATAGTGAGTATTGATATATGTCGTGGTATGACATTACATTATATCAATACCATATTATATCTATGGGGGAAGGGACCGATAACTTCAAGGCGAACGCCACGCTACGAGTTTCGACGGGCGAAACAACTAGGTAAGAGTGCAACGAGGTCAGGTATATCATGGGCAATGGCAAAGCTCAAGGTAATTTAAAGAGGCATGTACAAAAATCTAATTTTATTTACATAAAAATAATGAGAGAAATGATGGGCAAAAATATCATCAGATGAACGAAGGGTAGGGGGAGGATTGTAGTTATGAATCAGACTATGAAGTTAAAACTTAAGGTGTTACGGAAGGGGACTATTCAAATGGGGAGAATTAACGCAAATGGGTTACTGGAGGGGGAGAGGGGTTGGCTTACAGAAGATTCCGGGTGAGACATCGCGGTAAGGCTTCACGGATGTCTTCTACACGTGAGACGAGGCGGCTCAAAGCTTCTGAGCGAGAAGTTAAAGTGATGACGGTTCTCCCCCCAAAAAGGGTGGGGGCGGTAACGTCCGGTCTAGGGAAGAGTATTTCGGCCACCCGAAAACGAGGGGCGACCTTCGAGGGCTTCGACAGGAGTTGACGAGAAAAGTCGGAAAAATCACTCGGTAGAGATCGTTAAATTGAATTACCTCATTGGCTGGGGCTAATTCCAATCTACAAAAATAGTTCAGATGTCACTTTGCTTTGTTGTTAGCACCTGACTTAGAAATAGGGAAATTTTCTTGGGGTCCGGGCGAGACTTCTCAACTTTGTGTCTCCTCATGGGAATCGATTACTATTTATGTCCGAGGCTCTCCCCCGGAGGGGGGGGGGAGGTAGCGGGAAACAGCTCTACTCTCGAATGGCCTCGAATTTTCTTGCAGAGGCTATTCTAGCCCGTGTAAAAGTGAGACGTGGTAGACGCGGTTCAAGGCTACCGCTTGTGGAAGGAAGGGGGGGAGGAGAGGGTAGGCTTACCAATTTAAGCCTAACCGAGCCTTCTACAGCGCATGGAAGTTCCGTTCTGAACAAGAGATTCCACGTGGAATTCCCTCACAGTATTATAATTTTATTATTGGTATTATATTTATATTATTGGTGTTTTATTTTTATTATATTGATATTTTATTTTTTATTGGTGTGTTATGCTATTTGTCTTTTCCTTATCATGCCCCTTAGAGAGCCAGATGTCTTTCTTTTGGTTAATAAAATACAATAATCGATATATTCCTGTGTACAAGGTGGTACTATAATTCAAGTTGTAGCTATACGCTAGTTTGAGACAAGTTGTTTGATTGGTCATCTTGAAGTTTACATTGTATTTTCTTGTCAATCTAATTGTAAAATATTATTGCAGATGCCAAGGACATGTTGTGTTCCTGGATGCAAGTATGAGAGTACAGTACTGTATTGAAGATTACAAAGGAATATAAAGGATCTACAAACAGCAACAGATCTAGTGGTCCTTACGAGGCTGCTTGTTCTATCTACATAACCATGCTGGACATGTGCATCGTGTTCGGCTGTCAGACAGGCTACCGGCAAACGACTGCATAAAATGCCGAGGGTAAGCTTCTCCCTAAGCTGACCTTCTACAGGTTCTTCACCAAGCCCCCTGAGCTGTTTGCTATGTGGAAAGCTGCTCTGTCCTTCATGGATCTCTCCTCCACCACCAACTGGAAGAAGGTTGGAGTCTGCCAGCGAAACTTCAGGGATGATGACTACATGGCTGCAGAATTCAACAACAAGGGGCAGCCCAGGAAGAGGATGAGGCTGAAGTCTGGGGCTGTACCCAGAGTCTTTGACACCACCGGCTTCCCTGCGGGCTGCCTGCAAAAGGTTTCCGCAGAGGGCACGAAAAGTCCGTCGCCGAGGCACTTGAGAAGAAAATGCCACTGATCTTCCAGGTTACAGGCCACCAAGATCTCTCTGCAAAGTTGCAGGAGTACAAGCTGCCAAGCAGCTACCAGGAAGTCATGTACAAAGAGAACGACGATGACATTATGTGCTTCCAGCAGGTTGACCTCGTGGGAGGTCAACCTCAGGTAAGAAACAGCCTTATTGTGCGACCTGGTTTGACCTTTAAGGCTTACAAAGAAGGCAAGCCTGTCAACAACAAAAACTTCATTAACGTGGTCATCAGGTTGAGAATCCACCAACTGCCGCTCATTACCAAGGTTGACGAGGTCCCCAATAATATAGTCGGTACTCACCCATGGGCTATGAAAAGGATTTATAAAGTTAAAAAAAATGAAGTCACATGCCAGCGTCTAGCTAAATGGAAATATAATTGTTTGCTAGATTGGTCAGGTGTGGGACCTGGAGGGATTTCTTCGCTTCTTTTTTAATTGATGCTACTTACTTCATTTTATTTATTAGAATATACCTTGAAATATGTTTGTAGTTAAATGTAATATACTCATTTTTCATTACAGTTTTAATTAGAAATTTTGCCATTTATTTTTTTAAGTACCTGGAAAAGATCTAGAAAACCTATGGAATTTTGAAATTTGATATTAGTAGACACCTTGTAGTATCTAAGAATCCGATTGTACATAGCCTTATTGAATAAAATTGAATTGAATATAACCAACATTGGTTATAAATATAAGGTTTTTATTTTTCATTAAATAAGTCACACTTTCGAATCTGTGCGTCGAATAAAAATTTGATTACATAGCTCAAAGTACATTGGTTGCAGGGTGCTTCATGCCAAATTTGAGGTGAATATCTTTAAAAATAAAGAAGTGAGAACGATTTTTGTCTTTTCCTGGCTAGCCCGAGTATGGAATCGCGCGATTTTGAGCTACCAATCAGTGTTTTGTTATCTATGGTGTAGTTCAAAAATACCTAGAGGAAAACTGGGAAACTCTGACCATTCGTAATTGGGAGGAGGAAAGAGAAGTGGGGCTAGATGCTCCTCCTAACCGAGCTCTGACTTCGCGTTTGGACCTCAGCCGAACTGCGGCACAGCGCCAGGTTGAAGAAGCTCTTCTCCCATTCAGCAACACTTAACCATTTCATCTCATTCTCACGTAGATAATTATCTATTATTTGCAACCAGTAATTAAGTGTTAATGAACAAACTGAAATCACAGCCTGTCATGATCATTAACCGAGGATATCACAGGTGTCATGCATCCAAGAACCAACCTCTTCTCCCACCCTACGTTGTGTCAGTAATATGGTGGCAAACAGGAAGAAAAGAAGTATATGCATAATAAATATTTAAAAGTATTTTGGACAGAGAGTTGTTTCAATAGATGTGTTTGTAGTCTTTATAGAATATTTATATTTGTTATAAAAATACAAATAGTTTATAAAAATAATTTGAACAATATTTATGCAACTCCAATTACTACAATATAAATATTGTAGCAATAGCATTGCTACAATAATTTTAATCATTATGATTAAAGGAATTGCGGTGCTGGAACCACATTAAGGAGTTGCATCTGACTCAAAACCACCTTCTCAAAGACGAGCAGTTTGAAGTTTTATGAAATTCTATGATCGGTTCACAGTAAATTGGTCCTCACAGTTTTTTACTTAGCGAAGGAAGTTTTGACCATCTGTCCGTTACCTCCTTTACCCGGTATGGACATAAAAATAGCAAGTGAGGAATATAGTAGCGTAGCTAGATTCCCTCTTAGAGGACGATCTCGGACGTCTTTGAAGCTGTGAGGTTTTCCGCGAGTGGGGCGAGTGTGCCCTCTCCCCTCAGGTCTCGCAGGCTCAGTCACCGTAAACTCACTATTCTCTTGTGTGTGTGAGTGAGTTTGCTTGTTCAGTAATTTGTGGTTTCATTTGATTCTCAGTGCATGTTTTTATATCCTTTCCTTCCTGAGCCTGGATCCTAGGATCCCTGGAGAGAACTGGGGTGTTGCTGAGGCTGGAAGCTTCTGGCACCTAGTCTCGCACTGGGGTTTTAGACTAATCTTAAAATTTCCTCCGACCGTGGATTCTGTGGACACCACATTTTCTGCATCCCATTATTAGTCAGCATTCTATTAAGCTCTTATTCAAAGCATCCCTGGGAGGAGAGATTTGCAATATAAGCATAATAAATGCAACACATAATTTTGGTTGAGTTTTCATTCTCGACATGAAAACCCGCAGTCTGACAAAATTATTTCAGTCGCATGCACCAAGGTAGCACCGATAGAAACTGCCAAACCAGAGAAGGAAACAAAAGCTCAGGGAAAGGAACCTAGAAAGACAGAGAAAGAATCTGCAGACGAACAAGCAAATTAGCTTACCACGCTCTGGCCGAAAAATAAACAAAGAAAAAATCCAAAGAAGCGCCAAAAAAACAAACAAGAGGAGGATGCAGAACGACCACAACAGCAGGATGAACATGAATATGACGGTAAAGAAATAAGACTTAACAACGCCCTCAACTCCCAGATCACACGACAAAAACAGGTAACCTTAGAGGACGTGGCTAAAGGAGTCAGAAGAGGCGACCACTTCAAGTGGTGCTACGACTCACCCGTAGACGAAGAATTGGGGAGGGCAGCATTACTGAGCGGCAAAGTAAAGCTGTACGAAGACAACTTCAATGTCTTCAGACCATCACTCCATAAGAAGATTTGATCAGGCAGATCTTACAACTATAAGCCATCGGGCGGATCTGACTCTCAATATGGCAACCAGAAATAGGTTAACTATTCTAGCACATAATGTTCAGGGGTGGCTGGCACATAAACAACAGTTGTGTAACATACATCAAGAACTGGATCCAGACATTCTTCTGCTGTCAGAAACTGGAATTACGGACGACGACAAGCAGAAGATCTTAGGATACAACGTTCTCCAAAGGAACGTTACATATGAGAAATTCGACGGAACTATGGGAATCCAATCGACGAATCGTTTGTATCAATCATACTGAGACGCTCTCTAGGAGATATCGGATTAGGTGCAGGCTACCAACTTTCCCGTCGCCAATATATACCTATCTACGACATGATCACCCTTTTCAAGAAAGAGCACCCAGTATTGTTCACCCGATACCTGAACGCCAGAAACAGCGCAGCGGGATACACGAGGACAGACGCAAAAGGCAGGACCCTCGATCTATTACTAAGAAGGGATGTTGCTGAATGCATCGGGCCGGACTTTCCCACATTCTTATACCTGGAGTCGGTCACCAAGTCAGATGTCTTTCTCACGAATCCCAACTTTCCCTTCCACCTGCTTGTCAGTCCAGAACCACTAACACCTAGAGATCACGTCCCCGTGCTAATCACTATAGCAGCGGCTCCTATAAAAGTTCCCGCTGCTCCCAGAAGGGACTTCTTTAAGGCCGATTGGGAAGGGTACAGGAGAGCGTTCCCATTGGACCTCCCAGATTTGGAAGGCGCTACCGAGGAAGACCTCGACAAAGAATTAGCTGTTATCAATGACTGCATTTCCAAATCAGACGCAACAGGAATTATGACGATCACTCACAGAACTTTGCTGCCAACTACCCCTACACAGGAGAGAGTGGTGCTAGAAAATAGGTTCGAAACTGTTTACAACCACATCCTGGACATAGGCTACACTAGGCCCATGGATTTCCATCTCTTTCATCACCTCAAGAGACAACTCAACAACACACTGTCCCATCAACTGAAAGAAAAATGGGACAGTCTGTTCGAGAAGGTGAACACTGACAGTAATCCGAAGTCTTTAGGGGCAGCAATCAACAGACTGAAGGGGACCAGCCAAACACACGAATCAACGGCAATATCCCGCGGAGACATTTCTGCAACTCCCCCCAAAAGAAGGAGATACTCTTTCGCGGAGTCTGGAGAAATACTTTTAGAATATCAGACGAAGAGGAAGAAAACTTCGAATTAGCCTTCGAGCATCAGGTTCTCGAATAGCTGGAGAGGAGAGAGGACAGAATCATCCCTCATGATACTGTAAACATACACCGTCTTCAGTGTAACTCGCAGGAGGTTAATCCAATCACCAATGCAGAATTGTGCGAGGTAACTTCCTCCTTTCGGCCAAAAGCCCCAGGCCTCAGCCAGATTACATCCTGGTACTTGAAAGAGGCACCGAGGAGACTTTGGAGTAGAGTGCTGAACCTACTTGTGAGGGAATCCCCACATGGAAGATCTTTAGCAGAAAGGAACTCCCATGTGCAGCAGAAGGCCCAGCTAGGCCTAAAGTGGTAAGCCTACCGCCATCCCCCCTTCCACAAACGGTAGCCTTGAATCGAGTCCCCCACGATTCACCTTTATGCGGGCTAAAATAGCTCTGCAAGAAGATTCGAGGCCCTTCGAGAGTAGAGCTGTTTCCCGCTAACCACCAACTCCGGGGAGAGCCTTGGACATAAATAACGCTCGACTCCCCGGAAGATTTCCCCATGGTTCCAAGTCAAGTGCTAGCAACAAAGCAAAGTGACAGCTGGACTATTTTGTGTATTTGGAATTAGCCCCAGCCAGGAGGTAATTCCACTGAACGATCGCCCCTAGTGATTTTCCCGACTTCTTTTATCAACTCCTGTCGAAGCCCTCCTCATTTCGGGTAGCCGAAATACTCTCCCGTGGACCGGAAGTTACCCCCCCCCCTTGCTTTTTGAGAACCGTCATCGCTCCAACCTCCTGCTTTGAAGGCCTCACCTCAAGTGCAGAAGACATCCGTAAGCCAACCCCTCTCCCCCTTTTAGTAACCCAATTGAGTTAACCCCCCCCCCATTTGAATAGTCTCGTCCGGGAATACCTTAAGTTCTAACTTCATAGCCTGATTTATAACTACAATTCCCCCTTTCATTTACTGATGTGATTTTGCCCGTTAATTCTCTGAGGTAATTTTACCCATCAATTCTCTCATTATTTTTGTGTAAATAAAATTATATTTTTGTACATGCCTCTTTAAATAACCTTGAGCTTTGCAATTGTACATAATTTACCTGACCTCGTTGCACTCTCTCGCTACTCAGCCCGTCTGAACTCGTGGTTTTCCGTCACTTTTGTCGGTTCGCTTTTAAGTTATTCGTCCCTCCCTGATAGATATAATATGGTATTGATATAATGTAATGTCATACCACGACACTACTCAACGCGTCCCTGCCAATGGGATACTTCCCGTATGGTCTGAAGACGTCTAAAATGATATTCATTGCAAAGCCGGGCAAACTACCCAACCAGACCATTAACTACAGGCCCATCTCTCTGCTAGAGACAGTTGGGAAGGTTTTCGAGAAGATTCTCAACAGCAGGCTATCGGCTCACCTATCAGAACACTCTCTATTGAACGAGGAACACACTGAGGCACGAAAACAGCCATAGCCACATGCTGCAGCACGCAGCAGTAGGGCGTGCCAGGGGGTGCTTGTTCGACGTAATTTTCAGAGACGCCAAGAAGGCCTTCGACAAAGTCTGGATCGACGGCCTGAAGCACAAATTCTCGCGACTGAGGCTCACGCCCCACTTCAAAAAAATCCTCTGTAGCTACTTAGCCAATAGGCAAGCCGTTATAACCCTCGAGAAGTATACAGAGGAGGCCTTGGAAATTCTGTCCCGGGAGTCCAGCCAGGATCATAGAGGGAAGCAACACTCATCTCTATGTATGCTGGTTGCAGTTCTGATACCCAAACCCGCGAGGGGCGGCACACCCAGTTAGCGATGGTTGATTCCGCGCTAACCCATCATCATTCATCCACCCCATTTGGCAGTTCACGTTCATGGATGCTGAGTTACGAAAAAGAGTGAGTCACCCCAGACAAGCATAAAGTATCACCGCAAGAAGAAAGGGAGTACGAACCATTTCACTGCGAATCACGTCATTATAACCAACGATTATAGAGCATATGAAGAATATAGCCCCGGGAGGCCACTCTCGCGAAGAGATAGCCCAGGATAACACGACCAGAATCTCCCTGCAGGCAATCGACGGACAACCCAAGCCCAACAGAGAAAAAGTATTCCAGGTTTTTTATGGCAAATTGAGTATTGCTATGGTAAGACTGCCGGAGGTGGCCTGGAAAAATGTCGCTATATGTCAGAAGGAGAAGGCCTTTGAAGACTTCACCAAAGAAGTGGAAGTTGAGGTCCTCCGTGAATGGGACTGCAGCCCGCCATACCACCTCAGATCATGGTCTACAGGAGCGTGGTATGCTAGTAGCTCGACCCATGGATCGGCAACACTAGAAAGAAGAAATTAAGGAAGAAATACAACTTCGACAATCCTGAATCAAAGTAGTCAAGGTGATTAAATTGAAAAAAATAGAAGGGAGAATAGTGGCTACTCACATGTCTTCAAGTTAGTCTTCGCAGAGAAAACAATGGCCCAAAAGGCCAAGGAACATGGACTCCTCGTATCTAACGCTAAAGTTAGCGGTGAACAAATCGAGAGAGAGGAGTTTACTCCAGTTTAGTTCTGCCTCCGGTGCTATAAGATGGAGCAACACGCGACCAACGACCGCAAAGAACCCATGAAGACGTGCTCCAAATGCAGCGAGAAGGGCCATCACTGGAAACAATGTACAAACACATTAGAAAGATGCAGCAACTGCCGGACAGGGACATAGATCGATGGCCATGGCTTGTCCAGTCAAGAAAGAGGTGATCAAAAAGAAGCAGCAGGAGAGGAAACAAGAGGAGATGCGGAGGTTTAATATAGTATATGCCCAATCAGCAAAGGCGGCACTTACACAAGTAGACGCAAAGAAAAAGCTACCACAAGATCCAAAACGAGAATTCGTGCATTCTCCAAGCGCACGTCATGAATCTAACACAACCGGGTACATTAGCAAAAGAGCTGAATGAAATGCTCGCGAAAAACGGTATGGACCAAATGTGGTTTTCGGACAATCATCATTTCGGTGATGTCCTTCAACTGCAGATGGTACCAAACCGACAGTCGGAAGAAGTGAAACAAGACGGCACCAGAAAGCAAAACCTCGAAACAGGAAACAAAACCAAAAAGGAAAAGAGAAAAGAAGCGGTATAAGTTTAAACTTTTGCAGAGAAACAAAAAAGAGAGTAGAAAGAAGAAAATGAAAGAACAGAAACGGCGATATCGGCCTCCTCGGAGTTCTGAGACTCATCGGACTCGGAAGATGCTCCTCAAACCAAGAAAGACAAGGGAAAGAAAGGTAAAAACAAGAAAATGGATGCGGATCGAATCAACCTATTTATCTAGGCGTGCGAACAGTTTCCCTTCCCCGAGGATATGGATCACAGGAAAATCTTCCAAGGCATTAAATAAAAAATAAACAAGTGGGAATTCGATGATGACATCGACACAGAATCAGTAGAAGAAGCACTGATCAGCCAAAGAGTCGTTCTACATGAATATACGTGCGAGCAGGTCTCAAATGCTAAATTCAGGAAGAAAAGGAACAGAGAAGGAAAAACACTACCAATAAATTCCCAAAAGGAAAATATGGAGAGAGTGAGCAATAGAATGAGGATCTTGACACTCAACGTAGATGGATGGGAGGGGTAAGCCACGGCCTTTGGAAACATTTCATGTGCTGGACCCCGACATCATATTAATAACAGAACACGGTATTGCCACTACATCTGGTCGAATTAAAATACCGGGCTACAGAGTTGTCATGAAAAATCATTCCCAGGAAAGGTTTGATGGTGCTGTTATACCTGTCAAGGTGAATATCTCCTTTGTGGCGGTTGAACTCCACACATTGATAGAAGATATCGTGATAGCAGCAGCCTAGCAACATCCTTGTCGAGCCTATCTCACAATAAATAACTTTTACACGCGGTTTGGTCACCACAGAATGACAATCTTAGGGGGCATCATCAATGCCAGATGCCGTGCGGCGGGCTATGGTAGAACCAACGAGAGAGGTCGAAACTTGGAATTGATTATAGGAAGAAAGAACATCCAAGGAATAGGGCCGGATTTTTCGACCTATATCACTTCCACAGCAGCCACCAAACCTGACATAATCTTGACAAGTGAAGGCTTCCTCTTTAACTACCATAGTGCCTTGGGCCCAACAGTCTCAAGTGATCACATAGCGATCCTCACCACAATATCTCTCCCGCCGATCGGCTTCCAGTCTCTCTTCACAAAAACTACTCTTTTGCCAACTTGGAACATTACAAGAGACGAGTCAATCAATATACCCCAGCTGACCTAAGCGACGCAACCTTCGAAGAAATAGACGAAGAACTAGAGAGGATAACTGCTTCCATTCTAGAAGCAGACCGCAAGTGCGTACCCAAGACTGGATACAAAACCCCTCCTTAGCCCTGGTGGGCATAAGAGGTGAGGGAGATCGCTCGTGTTAACAGGGAAGTGTATGAAGAGATCAGACGGGAAGGTCCTGACCAGGCAAGAAGCTCGCTTCTTCGGCGCCTAAGGACCGAGCTAAAAGAGGCTATCAACCTCCAACAAGAGGATATCTGGAACAGCCTGATAGCCAGAATCGAAAAGGACTAACCGGAAGAAAAAAGGCTCGAATAAAAGAGAACGGACATTATATAGAAGACCTGGCGGTTCTAGAGGACAGATTTAGGAATTATTGGGAAAACGTCTTCAGTATCACCCCAGAAGACAATGAAGAGTTCGACTAGGAATTCGAAGGCCAACTGATTGAAGACCTGAATTAGATTATACACCACACGCACCCACAAGATCAAGTAAACGAAGGCAGGAAAGATGGCAGGCCATGGCCGTGCCGTAACACCAGATGAGGTCATGGTCACTGTGAGAACCTTTGAACCAAGGGCGCCAGGCTGGACTGTCATCACCAAAATGCACTTGATAAATGCACCACAACATATCAATCAGGAAATAACAAATATTTATAACGCTTCCTTGAACACGGGTAACTTCCCATGATGGAAGTAAGATTGCTAAAATAATCTTAATACCTAAAGGAGGTAACCTCGCCTGATTAACTGGTCAATTACATGCCAATCTCCCTGCTGGAATTCGTCTCCAAAGTCTACGAGAAGCTCCTTACTGACAGGCTTCACGAACAACTAGCTGAGCTAGGAGCTCACAACCCTCAGCAGCACGGGACGGAGACCGGCCTCGCCCTCCTAACCGAAAAACTCGCATGCAGCAAAGCTGAGCGAAAATACTTAGACGTGGTGTGCGGGATGTACAGAAGGCCTTTGATAATACTTGACTAAGATGGCTACAATTCAAGATCCTCAACTTCCACCTAGACTCAATTCTGTAAAGGGTCCTTTGTAATTATGTCATGGAGAATAGAGCACAAATCGCGATCCAGGGCTACAAAGGACCAGAATTCAAACTCGAGGCGAGAGTTACATAAGGCAGCTGTCTGAGTCCGTTGCTGTACCTCGTATATACAATAGACCTCTTTGCTCCAGTGAGGGACGATTCGATGTATCTGCAATACGCAGATGACATCACACAAATCGCTCCAAGTCCAATCAGGAACGCTGGAGTTCAAACAAGGGCGACAGCTGCTGAGATTGATAACATCAATCGTTACGAAAAAAGGTGGAAAATAAACACTAACCGCCAGAAATAAGACGACGTCCTCGTTGAGGATGAAATTCATCCGCACTCTAACGAGGCAAAGGTCCTGGGGTTACGTCTTTATAAATCAGTATACAAGGCCCATATAAACAATAGTCTCTCTCTAGCCAAAGGAGAGCTGAAGAAACTGTACCGTTTCCGAAGCCTCAACGTGGCAAATAAGAGGAAACTCTACAAGTCCTTGGTATGCCCTGTCCTGGTGTGCCCAGCAGTGGTTACGCAGACGGTCAGCTGTACCTCTCTCAGGACGTTTGCAGAGCGTGCAGAATAAAGCCACACTGCTTATTGACGGCGCAAGAAGGATCGATCGTATCAGGCAGGCAGTCCTACACGAAAGAGTGGGACTCAAGCCAATTAATATGGAGATCCAGAGGCTAGGGATAAAGACATGGGATAAGGTGGAGGAATATATTCTCCGAAATATCAACAATAATGTCGACATACCTATACACGGCCGTCACATAGTAGAAAGAACCGCACTGTTCCGTAGCGGAAGAAACTGTGAGAGGGAAGAAATAAGACCAATCTTTGCCTACGAATGTTAACTCAAAAAAATTAACTTAATAAAAAAGAGATGATAAAAATTAACAAAAAGAGACAATATGGATAACTAAAAAGGGGCGAATTGCCCAAGTTAAATTAAAAATTAAATAGAAATCAACAACAAAAGTTAAAAGCTCAGAAAAAAAGAGGCGAAGTTCCCAATTGTAAATTTAAATTAAAATAAGTAAGAGAATAATCAAACAGCAAACATAAAAACTTTAGTAAATAATAAAACAATAAAGAACATAGATAAAAAGAGGCAAGGGCCAGAATAATAATAATGTTTAAACTAAACCAAAATAGAAATTAAAGGAACAACAAATATAAAAAGTTTAGATAAAAGAGGCGAAATGCCCAACCCAAAGATAACAAATAAAAACAGAAAATAAGGAAGAGACAACCTACCAGTTAACAAAATATGAAATGAAAGTGTGGAAAGCCACGACGGAGGAACCGACTCTAAAATATTTAGACAAAAGGAAGAACTTGACCGTCAATGGCGGTCATCTAAACTATAGAAGGAGGAGAAGTAAAAAACTGAAAGTAAAAAAAAGAGAGAAATGCTAGTGATGCCCTCAATACCAGGGCTAACTAGGAAACAATTTCACACCTATGAAAACCTACCACACATTTCAACACTTTCATTAACTTGAAGAATAGATAGTATTATCAGTCATTATTCTCGAAGCAAGAAGAAGTTATCCTTACCGTTCGCCTTTTCGAGACCTGTTCTCGCAATTTACGACGGACTAAATAATCCAGCTGAGTATTTTCCTTTATCCTAAGGAAGCCAAGTCTGATCACTTAACCCATGAGAGGAGCTCCCCTTTTCGCACTCTACATAAAAGGGGCATATGTATATCGTCTGAATAGCTATACCTATAGATTAACATGATCTCCTCCAGCATAATTCTATAATAAAATATATGGCACTGACTTTTCAATTCTATACTTAACGAGTCAATTACAGATCTTTATCAACAACTAATAAGGAAAAATAACAAATTCCAAGAAAATAATTAATTATCAGAATTTATGATAGTCGTTCAGATCAGTAATCAATCATTAGGAGTACTAAATCACATTTAGTACTCCTAAGTGCTCCTTTTCTTTAATATGGTATTTATTATAACTTATATTGATACATCCACTGACTGAAGCCGAAGGCGTATACAAAATGATCACTGACACTGATTTTGAATGGCTTCAACACAATCATTTTCAAAATACAAACTGCTCGAAATTGGTTAACTTTTATATTGATACATTTTCGAGAGGTACTCATTTAGTACTCTTATTTAAAAGAAAAATAAACATTTTTAAAATGACCTTCTTAGAAACTATCATTTCGAGATATTTGGATTGGTGAAAACAAGGATTTCTGGAATCGCACCGAAGATATTCATTTTAGAGCTGAAAACTTGTTATTGAGGAGATGTTGAAACAAATGTTAAGGATGTGGTGCAAGGACCGCTGCTGTATAAGGAAGAATGACGAAGAACTTCCCAACCTAGTATTGGTTCAAACGTGCCACTTGTAGCTGTGCCATGTGCATTGGCATGAAGAAGAAGAGGACACAATTTGGTTGACGAGCCAAGAAATCTTTTGTTCAAGATCTTCATTTAAACCTTGAAAATGTGAAAAATACCTTTTTGAGGACCCCCAAAAGAATGATTCTCCTCTCACCCGACCAAAGATTGACTTCTACTGTGGAATTGGACAAGGAATGGGTTTGTTTGAGATCGAGCCATTGATTTTGCGATTAATATTGCAGGAAGAACCCACTGGTTTCATCTCCTATAACAATTATCTCCAGAAATAATCCAATAGAGGTGAATGTGTCATCGAGACAGTTCCTGTGAGACCCCAAAACAAGTTGTACACCTCCTATGGGGCTTAGGAATTCCTAGCTCTCTTTTAACATTTTGGGAAAATTTAAACAACTTAAGAAGCATTTTCTTTTATTTCTTCTTAAACGACATTAATTGTTTTACAACCTATATATATATATATATATATATATATATATATATATATATATCGGCGATGAGCAGTGAGTTGGCTTAAATGAAATCCAAGTAATTGAGGTACTGGCTGATATAATAGAGAGAGAATGGAGCGACGGCTTTTTCTCTCTCTAGTTCGATCCAGCATTCTCTGTCTTCGGCTGACGACAATGCGACATGTTTCAGTCGTTCTTTATCGCATTGTTATGGCGATGCAATAACATTGTAGCTTTTAATTTACATTAAAAAATAATCAAAAAATTCCATGGAAACTTGCTAATACAGCGCACACGAAAATCAGGTACATAAACAAAAGTGAGAAGACCAAATTGAGTTTTCCTTTCAGTCAATGAAGAAAATTCTTGATTGGAAGAACGCGCGAAATTTCATTATAATTTATAAGATTATAAGAAATCATGGCCAACAATGGCCACTATGTTCAGCCAAAACCAATCTCATTGAATAAATATTCGACTTTCCACAATAGTCGTCCAAAGTTCTTAACCTAATTCATTCAGCTACATTAATATCCTCCTCGGACAGACCACTTCAATGGTCAATATCAATAATCCGAGGTTCATCCGTATGAAGCATGACGCGCGCAATTCGTACGCACCAATCATCGTTCCGTTGGGGATGCACGGGCGAGATGAGATTCCGGCTTTAACCTAATCGAACCTCTTCGGGAGATTAATAACTGGGACGCTTCCTCCACTCAGCTATCTCGTTTCAGACAATTGTAAATACTATTAAAATTACCTGCTGTAGGGTGTTTGGGCAGTTCCTAATCGCATTCTCAAAATGGATTACGTAATTAATACTCGTTTGGACTCTTAGGGAAAGTTGCGGGGTATTTTAGCCAAATAGTTCGATCATAATACTCAGTAACACTTAAAACTATATTATTATTAATATAGTCATTACTGTTAGTGATGGGAAATAATGTAATAATTATATTGTTTAAAACATTTCGTGGAATCCGAAAGTGTTTCACTGTTGAATTGGTTCAATTATTGAGTTCCATTACCCAGTTATACCTTCTTTCTGGCCTTCCGACTCGATAATAATCGTCGTGGCGACCTGCCTGCCTTCGTTTCGGGACAGAAGGGTGTAGGTTGACGAGAGTTGCGCTCCCTCCTCAGTGCGCCGAGTAGTGTCCTCGAATCTCCACGAGAGTTTGTACCTTGGGCTTATCTTCATTTCTCATAACTTCACAACTCTATTTACGACCGTATTTTTAAAGATCTGGTGATGAAACTTCAGTCGCCATTGGTAATTTTATTAAGAAAAGAGCAGGATGGACTTCGCTTCGGATTTTTGTAGGTTCAATATGAAAACTGGTTCTTAATCGGTTCGGTCAGAAATTGTGAACTTGGTTCCTGGATTCCCATAAGCTTCGTTCGCCCTTTTTCTTTACTTCCCCAGATCATTTTCATTTCCTCATCTTTTTATCTCCCATTTTTAGTACGTGGTATATAGTGCCCACTTTTATGAACGCTTCTGCCATTTGTGGCATCTCAGCTGATCTTCTCTCTCGAAATTGCCTTCAAAAAGGGAATGGCAATTTATCTCTCTAAATTGCTTCAAAGGAGAAAGGTAATTTTTTTGCAAAGTTATTAGGGGCTTTGCCACTCGTCTGCCCCCATTTAAGCTGCTCCCACCTGATGTGGCTTAACTTCGCTGTAAAGTGAGGCGGTGTTTCGACTCGACTGATCCGGATGGCGGCAAATCATTCTCATTTGCAAGAGTCATTTTTATCATTCGATCGTAGGAACCATTCAACCTCTCTTCATTCTAACCCTTTATAAATCAGCCCACCTCCACTTCCACATCTAGGAGATGGATTGAAAAGATCAGTGGAAGTGAGGACGGCCACAGTTGTTTTATCAAGCGTCAGTGTGAGGGGAGGGGGGACTATAATTCATGAGATGTAGCATATGTAGACATAATTCGAACACATTGGAACACTTAAAATACTAAATAGTCCTGGGATGAATTATTAATAGGACAATGGATGGTCATATATGTTGCAAAGAAGTGATGGTGTCACTTATTTGCAGCTCTTTAGATTTTAAAATCCTTATTTTGGGAATCAGTTTATAAGACTGAGGCGATTTGTTCCTCTGCAATTAAAAGAAGCGAAACAGCGGACAAAAAAGAGGCAATTTTCATGGAATTTTCTTCTCCTCAAAATGAAAATATAAACAAGAATAAAAAGCAAGTTTCGTTAAAATCAGGTCAAAGGTTATCGAGTTAGAGCAGTTTTCTACTCTTATATGAATCTTCTCATTTTTTGGAAAAAGCGGCACTTCACTTTTGGAGATCAAATTATTTTTCTTTCACTAAAAACCAAACAAACGTCTTTTCTTAAGATTTTAAAATATCTAATAATAAATGTCAATTTCGGTGCAAAATAGAAATAAGAACAACTTCTTCATAAACTTCTACCGAAAGTCTGCTAAAAGAAACGCCATCACAAGAGTGTAATAATTGTCCTAAATAAAGCTTTGAGTAAACAAGGAGTAAAGGTTTTTATAAGCGCAAAATTGTTTCTCTTTTACTTAAATATTTCACTGTAAGAAGTTGCACAAAACAAATGGCACAATAGAATAACAACTGGCAAGTTTTGTAGCATAAGACAAGCAAAACAATGTTACCACATATTTATGCTTCTTGGAAGTAGCAATTGGAACATTCTATGAGAGAAATTGTAGTATTCAGAAACGAGTAATTTCAATAACTTTGTTTGAAGATTTATTGCGAAATGGCAGAGCAAGTTTAGTAATGAACTGGAATATGGCACGTGTCACCGCTTCTGTGCTCTCCAACGATTTAGATACTTTAGCATACGTCTTCTGAAGCGTTTTAATTACTCTGGTCCACGCTTCTCTCACTACTTTCCAGCGCTGGCGGTGCGCCAGCAGAACGAATAAGGCGATTCCTCTGAAATATTGAAGCCACTTCATCACCATCCGCCTGAAAATAAATGCGTTTATTTATCTATAATGGGAGGACAATCAATAATAAAATCTTGTTTTTTAACTAACAAAAAGGAAAAGCTTACATGAAAGGCGGTGTGCAAAATAATGGTAGCGCCCATAAACGACAAAATAAAGTTGTTTTGGGCCTGGTTGTGATCACCTATTTGCACATTCTGAAGCCAATCTCAGCATCAAACTTTAATTTACAATTAGGTCCAAATCAGCGCTTTCGAAATGCATATTTTAGCGACTGAAAACACGTTTCAATTCGAAGCTCCATCCAGTGACTTATCATATCCAGGATTGCTTAAATTCGCGTAACGGAAGGAGCCGCGCTCTCCCCCCCCCCCTCCCATTAATCTATTGGCCAACGTAGGGCAGAATATTTATACAGCAAAGAGAAGAAGAAATTCAGACTTGAGACCAGCGACGAACCTAGGATCCACTCGAGGCAACCCGAAGAGGAAAATAGATAGTGAAAAGCTATAATTAGCGTTAACTCTGATGTTAATACGGGAATTATTGATCCATCCTTCTCTACCAAAATGAAACCATGCGTATCTTTTCCTCCCCACTTCGCAAACATCTTTCTCTCCATCCATCGTCCACTAGGGGGGTAAATTCTCTCTTTCTCTTTTTGAAAAGACAGGTTCCACCCTAAACTCCTTCCTTAGAATTTTTTACCGCTAGTTCCTCCCTGTTATCTTCACTTACCGCACGAATATTCAAATACCTCCATCCCGTCTGGAATAGTACTAACTGACTTCAAATGCGCTACTGTACTTTAAACCAAACGACCTCACAAACTATCGCTTAATATTTCAAATTCCTTCCTTCTCAAAGGCCAGGAGTAACCCTGTATCTTAGATCGCCTGTCTTCAGGCAACGCTGATGATATATTTCAGTCTGTTCTAAGGCAGGACACTTCCCTAAGTTACCTCTCCTCCATGTAAACGGTCACCTACCTGGTGCGGCTGACACTGATCAGCCTTCCATTCTGCTATTTCTGGACCTCTCGGAGTCATTTGACGCCACTAACCACCTCGTTCGACCTCATCATCAGTGCGAATTCCTGAGTGTTTCTGTTACTGCCCTTAAGTGGATCCGCTCGTGCTCAATCTATTTATATTGGAAATTATATACCTTGACAGGGAGAGGTGTGTGGTGGTCTTCTACAAGGGTCAGTTCTTGGCCATTTCTTTTTTTCATCTACATATCTTTTTCTATCCAGTATTATTATACGTTGTATCGGTCTATCCTTTTGTTTCGATGTTAAGATATGCAAATCTGTCTCTATTTTTCCTAGCGTAGTTTGCTAAAACTATTAGAAGCTAACTATCCGCTTGTGACATCATCACTCAATGGCTCTTCAATAACTATGAAACTCATGGCTAAACAGAAAGATTGCTGGTGGACAATTATCTGGATGAAAAACTATCGCTACATATCTTACCTATCAAGCCCCCCATTTTCCCTTTCCCCCGATACATTTAAAAATATGGTCGTCACTTTTGGAAGCAGTATTCATTCAAAGCTCAGGTTGCTAAGGTCTGTAAATCCTGTCTCTGCTTTTGCTGTAACGTCAGCCGCATCCGCTCCCATTTTGACCAGAGCAAAGTTGAGATTGCTTATCATCCCTTCACTACTGCTACTTCCTTCTTGATGGACTACACGCTTCCACTCTCCCACCTTTCCAACTCGTTCTTGATACAGAATCACCTTTAAGGTCCTTCTTCTTATATTTATAATGTTAAATGCCTCAGTTCCCTCCTACCTGCGTTCTTCTTTCATCCCTTGAGAATCCTGCGTTCTGGATCTGTCCCTTCCCCTCTGATTATTTTTCGGAGTCGTCTCTGCTGCGTGAGCGATCGAACTTTCTCCATATTTTCTCTTAGAATGTGACGTGATCCGCCCTTTCTGATACATTCATCCCACTCTATGGTGCCTTTAAGCGTATCTTTAAGACTCGACTCTTATCTTAAGCTTTTTTATTTGTTGATAGACGATTTATGTAAGCTCGTGGCATTGAAAAGTGCCATTAAAAAATCCATAAAAACACAGGTTAATGTTTAGAGTCTTAAACCAGGTCTATTTCGTATTTCTTTTTTGCCTCTCTGACATCCCGCTTAGCCCCCCTACAATATAATATATACATCGCTCGAATTCCCTCGGAATCATTGTTTATTAAAGCTTAGTATTTTCCTTTTGCTCTCGAATTGAATTGCTTTTATTTTGCTACTGATCTAGCAAGCTTTAGAATCTGGAGTAAGCATAATTCTATGTGACTCTAAATACTTATTTTGGACGTCTCTATTATGAAAACAGCTGACACAGTCATTTGCCCTCAGCGATCGCGAGAAAACATCGAAATTGCAGTTCTCGAAAGGCGATATAAATTGATTGTTCTTATTTGCTGTTATGTTTGCCTTCGTTTGGAATCTAAGTTGTGTTAAAATGTTTGCAACGGCTTAGCTAATTAAACATTTTTCATTACGTATTCGTCCTTATTAACATTTAAATCCAATATATTTTGACCACGCATTGGTTACCTGATCTTTTGGAAAGAATGTTCTCATGGATAAATTCAGTCTCCACCACTCTTTAGCGCATGTTTTTCTATAAATTCAATGTACATAAAATTACATTCTCCATGTTCCCATATGGTCGTTTTATTTCTCTTTTTCAACGAGAAGCGACTGTCAAAGAGCATATTCTCAACGCTTTCCTATTGAGTCGGTGGTCTGTATACTATTGGGATAGTAATTTTAATGTTAGCAGACATGGAATAATCGACCGCTGCCTTTTTTTCACAACTTTATCCACATTTACCATTAATGAGTTCATTTTTTTCTTTGAAGTAAAACATCATCCCCCTTGCCCAGCATTCTGTCTCTAAGGAAAATTTTAAAACCATCGTTAATAAATTCGCCAATAAATTCCCTATTGACAGTATGCAGTCATCTTTCAGGTATAGCGTTTACCTCAAAGACTTCTTTACGAACTGAGACGTTAAATTGAGTTAATTTCTTTCTCGAATTGCGCTCATATTGAATTAGGCCCTTAAGGAGACGTCTCGATTCCTCAATTGCCCAAGACATATCTTTGATACCCATCCTTGATTTAAGTGTCTACCGTCGCTTAAAAATAAGGTTGCTCCGAGTAATGGGCAAATTTAACTCTCATTACTTGTCACAGTCGTTTGAGTAAATTGCCATTGATTTTAATCTTAAAAATATGAGAAGGAATTCAATAATTGTAAATTGTCTTAGGGTCGTGATAACGATGAAATATCTCTTTTGACGTGGTTTCGAATCAATGCACATCATTGCCCACAACTGTTACAATTGTATTTTTGTACTTTAGAATTCGAATTTTTCGATCGAATGTATCTCATTGTTTTTTTTTTTTTGTTTTTTTTTTGGGGGGGGGGGGGTAATTAGCTTTAAATATATATATTTTTGTTTTTTAACTAAGTAGTCTCGTATTAGAACCATCTCAATTTCATTTGTGATTTCAGGTAAAAATTTAGACGACTTCTTGTACTTAATTTGAAATCGCCATTTTGCTCTACTTCTACTAAAGACTGGCCGGAAGTTGGGAACTACCGTTGACTGTGAGAATAATACTCGAATAAGGTTCGAGTTAGCTCTCTTATCACCGCTTTGGGGCTTGAATCTATAGTTCGATTGATCCCCACACCTATTCCTAACATTGTTTTTGCTCTTGTTTCAACATTTCGCCTCTCTCTATGCACAAATTAACAATAGGTGTATCTAATTATCTTCTTAATTATTTGATCTTGCTTTTGAAGGCAGCAAAGTCTTGGAAAATGGCTCGTATCTCACCGAGCATTTCTGTCATTGGGCAAACAAAAACGGCAAATTCGGCTTCCATTGTAAGGTGACTGTAAGGTGCCTGAAGGTAACGCAAAGTGGTGCCATATTCTCCGAAATTCAATTAGAACGTTTCCTATCACTGCGACCGTCTTATTCCTATTTAATAAACGCTTTGATCTATTTTTCTAACATTTTGAACTAATATATAATTGATCAAATTTGAATCTCAATCGGGATATATTAAGGCACTCCGCTTAGTAAAAAACCAAATCCAAGTCACTGTATCACAATTGATTACATTCGCAGGAACGCGTTAAAGTTATGTCTTGGCTGAAGCAACGAAGGGCGCAAGAAAGCAGAAGAAGAAAAAAGATGAAAGAGAAGAAGAAATGGAAGAAGAAAAATACCTTTTATTTGGATGACTCCTCAAACAAACCTGATTTTCAGTCGCCCTCAAATGTCAATTAGAGAAATAAAAGAAAATAATTAACTTACATAATGATAAATGATTCGGATCGATACAAATGGAAAATCATTTTCAAGAACCAAACTGCCTGAAGAAGAATGTAGAGCAGAACTCTCTGTTTGAATCTGTAAAATAGTCGAGTTTTAGCTCTCTAAAAATAGAGGAAAAATAGTCCCCAATAATGAATGCTCCGTTGTGTTAAAAGCTAACTCTCGAAAACCTTCGGTGGAGATTAAATAAACTAGGCAACGGGAGGATTCCTTGCTCATTTCTCCTATAGAGGGGCTGGTGTCAGTTGCGCGTCGTAGAATTTGACTGAATATAACCGACCCCCCCCCATTATGGGCAGAGGTGATTGGATTGGGAACAGCAGTTCTGTATAATAATACCATGGTATTTAAATGATGTGAGGATGAGTCTTGGTAACCACGACCTAACTTAAAACGGTTACTTGGTATATAAAATCATGGGTATAAAGTGAGGGGAAGGGGGACGAGCAACAGTGTGAGACATCGTGTACGAGATCTCCCGACCAGATAATGAAATACACATAAAGATCAGAATGACAATCACTAGTAAGGCCGAATGCACCAGAGGCGGTCCTCGTTGGGGGTTCCACCAGGTTGAATTGTGTGTATTTTACTCAAACCAACGTTGGGGGAACCTTTCGTGACACCAACGGGGCGGGGGGAATCACGTTCCTCGTCAGGGGTATGTGAGTATGAGTGCCCCTACAGATGGGGGCTACTACTCCTCCATCAGCAAGGGTCCAGAACATTGGAGAGGAGGTAGGTATGTTATGTTGTGAAGGCGGGAAGGAAATGATAACGATGTTGTGGTTAGTTATGTGCATGATGATGCGCGTGGAGCTACTTACCCCTTGGGGTTGAATATCAGCGTACCTGCCCAATGGGCGGTTATCTCGTGAAGTGGTTGAAATTTTTGTGCCCTCGCCCCCTGGGATTGAACCCCCGCCTTGGTGCCAGAAGTCCAACGCCGTATCCGCTAAGGTAGCGAGATTTGGTTGGGTGACGAAACGTGGGTGAAAGGGCAAGAGGAGAGGAGGGAAGAGAACAAGGAGTGGTTGAGGAGTGTATGTATGTATGCATACGGGGAATCAGGATTAAAGGGATGGAATGAATCCTAAACGGATGTGATGAAGGAATTATCGAGAAGAGTAAAAGGAGTCCATTTAGGTTTAGGTTAGGTTAAGAACGAGTCGGTAGGTTAGGTTAGGTTAGGTTAGATTAGGTTAGGTTAGGTTAGGTTAGGTTAGGTTAAGAACGAGTCGGTACAGAATATAAGAGAAGAAATTAAGCGCGGTTAAAGCTAAGATAGATGAGAAATGACGGTATAGGAGGTCAGTGCATGAAAAAGTATGAAGTTAAAAAGAGATGTTCTTTGGGCTGTGACATGCGGTGTGTAAATGAAAATTGGTTGCGAAAGAAATGCAAAGAATAAAATATGAAAGGTATTTGTAAAACTTCTCCTATGCGACAGTATTTTGAGTTCATTTGTAGGACTGGCGAAAAAGGGGTATTTAAATTAAAATTGGGTGCAAATAATCTCGAAAACTCTGCCATTCAATGAATCCACCATCCATTGGAATCTTTATCCCTCGAGGGATTGTTAATTGACCTCGATCTCGACGACGCTCCATCCATAATAGTCTAGTGGATTTAGGTCGGGTGAGCTAGGAGGCACTCTGTCTATCCAGGGCTTCACAACCTTCTCCAAAACCACCTCTGTGTAGGCAGCAACACTGACTCATAAGGTGAGGGGACATGGCATCTCCCTCACTCGTAGAAACCACACTTGCTGGGAACTTGGTTTGCACCAATGTCGAACGTCGCTTGTCATTCTGCATAAGTACCTATGTATGTCATTCAGTAGCGCGTGAGTAGAGCGATAAATGCAAAAAATCACACAGGAAAATGAAAGGCGGATTCCAAGTACTTTCAGTTCATTATCAAGGAATAACGAAAAATTTAACAAAGGTGGTATATATATGTTAAAGAGAAGAGCAATGCCACGCCCATGTACACCGAAAGGACTCAAAATAGAAAAAAGAATATCAAAGACGGATGTGAAGCATAAAACCAAATAGATAAGGTCTACTTCCGGAAAATTCCAACCTGTGCGCAAATAATGTAGACATTTATGTGACTAAACTAAGTACAATCGGGTATGTATGTACCTTGTTTAGTCTTTAAGAATATAGACGAAAGTGCTCGGAATCGTTTTTCACCTCACCTTTGTGGATGTATCTGCATAACTTTGACTCACGTGCACTTTGTGAGCTTTTTTCATATATATATATATATATATATATATATATATATATATATATATATATATATATATATATATATATATATATATATATATTAGGGTTCTTCTTTTCTTTGTCCCTGGTGTCAAAAGCCCTTTAAAGTAGGAATTGGCTGGGTGAATTGGAACCGAGAGCTTCTTAAAAGTGGCGGTGCAAAATAGCTTCCGACTTACTCGAACACTTCGTTGGTGAGGCTGTTCGAGCGGAGACACAGCTGGGGTGGTTCCTTCGGTCTTTGGCAGCAGAACGAGATCAAGCCCTTCCTCACCAGGCAGTAGGTCATACCCACGATGAGCGCGGAATTGCAAAACAGTATCACGTACAGAGGCAGGTCGTGAAGTATAATAGTAGACGTTTTATACCCTAATGAAAAGACAAAACAAATATATTAATAATTGCATTAATATGTATTCTTCTATGTGGTGAGGAATTTTTTTTTCCCGCGGGTATTTTGGTGATTACCAGCGAGGGAAGAGCCGCTGAAATTTGGGAGTAAGAATAATGGGGTCGTGATGTGAACACCCTTAGGGCAATATATAGGATTAGCGGGTAGGTTGTCACTCTATTATTGACGTTTTTCTAAGAAGCGAAAACAGAATTAAATATTATTATAATTAACAAAGTAATTCGAAAATTACTGACCAGCAAAAGTAATTAGATGTAAATGTGTTTAATCGAAAAAGGAAAAGAAGAGAGAAGATCAGAGTGGAAGGAAAAGAGGATAAGTTATATAATAATTATACTTAATGTTCCTCTTTACACTAATCATAAATATTAACACAATATTTAACAATTATATTTTTAAATAATTACAGTCGTGATTTCAATGACTTTTGAGGAGAATTATTTTATATCTGATTTCATTTTGGAACACAAAATTTGTGTAGCATCCAATGTTAAATCTGTGATTAATAAGTCGGAAGCAGTTATTCCAAGTGGACACTCGGTAATTTAGCTCAACTTGCAACTAATAGTTAATATGAAACAATTTGTATTTTAAACACTTCGAAGGGCCGCCAAAAGAGTAGTTTCCCATTAAACACTAATTATAAACCGTCATTATCTCTTCAACAGATTTATTTCTAATTTAAAGCATTAATTCCAGCGGTTAATTCCGTATCTCTTCCTGCTGAAGCCAACTAACTTTTCAAACAATATCTTTTGACTTTTTTCCTGCTTTGATGAACTAACTAACCTTTTGATCAAATTTACCACGGATCTCTTCCTGCTGGCGGCCAACCAACTTTCTATCCATTTTACCACGACTCTTTTCGTGCTGGCGGCCAACCAACATTTGGTCCAATTTACAATGATTCTCTAATCACTGTCGGCCAGCCAACGTTTGATCTCTTCCTGCCGTCCAACCAAATTTCTATGCAATTTACTACGTCTCTCTTCCTGGGCTCCGCTGAAGAAATTTTGATCTAATTTACCACGTATAACTTCAAAAAGTCGGCAATCCAACTTTTGATCCAATTTACCACAAACCTTCAACAGGTCGGCAATCCAACTTTTGATCCAATTTACCACAAACCTTCAACAGGTCGGCAATCCAACTTTTGATTCATTTCAGTATATCCTTATTTTTATGCCGTGCTTCTTAGCTTCAGACTTATAAGCCCCGCTCCTCAATGCAAATTTAAGCAATTTTCTTTTCTTTAATATTGAGTAATATAAAATGTCCAAATCATAATTTAATTCAGAAGAAAAATTCCTTTCAAAAGGATATCTAATACAATAGGATGCGATGCCAGTTGACAATGTGTGTGTATTCCATATTTATCACGATTACACTGTGTAACACGATTTTTGTTACATAGCAGAAAATAGGTGATTCAAGATGATTTTTAGGCGCTGATTACAAAATTTGTCTTTAGAATTTGCATATCACGTTAGTTTCTGTGTAATTTGAATTTTCCTTTTCAAGCCATTTCACACTTTTGTTCAATATTGCACCAATATTCAATTTTTAATATATTTAATATATATATAATAATGTATATTAATAAATTATATATATTAACATTTTTAATATATATAAATTAGACTATATTGAAACTCAAATATCATTGAATTCGGAATTACTTGTTTTTTTCAGATTTTTTCAGATCAATACATACTTATTTGTGATCACTTTTCTGCTACTGATAACTGGTAACTGTTAAGGAAGGTAACACGTTTATTAAAATTTGGCTCTGATAAAAACCTTATGATAAGGATCTCACATTGTGTATCGTTTGCTTGCTCAAGTTAGTATTTGAAATCTTGTCATGGCTTCAAGTTCTAGGCGCGGATGTGAAAACAGCCCCAACATATTTTTTTTTATGTTTGTGGGCAATTCACATCAGTCGCACAACGGAGAAAAATAGAAACAGCAGTAACGAAGAAGCAAGCCTACATATACTATTTTGGATGCAAAGTAGGGGACCAAATAAAGATTGGGCCCTTCATATTTGCTGCACGCAATGTAACACAATGTTGAGAGCTTGGTTAAATGGGAAGAGGAAGGCAATGCCATTTGCTGTTCCTATGATATAGTGTGAGCCCTCAAATCACTATATAAAGCGAGAATGGCAAATATAATGTTAAGCATGATGCTCTAGTTACTAGTAGATCCCCCAAAAGTTCATCTTCCACCTATTCACATTAAATTAGGGTTAATGAAAAATTTTGTAAAGGCTATGGATCAAAGGAGTGAAAGCTTTCAATATTTGAAAAACAAATTTAAAGGATCATTAACTGATGCAAAAATAGACCACAAATTTGCAGAGTTGTTTCCGATTATTCCTTCACTTTGTCTTAATGAAAAGGAATGCAAAGCATGGAAATCCTTTGTGGAAGTCACTGAAAACTTTCTCGGCAATTTTAAATCTCCAAATTACCGAGAAATGGTAAACAATATGCTGGAAGCCTATAAAAAGATGGGATGCAGAATGTCACTTAAAATGCATTGTCATCTCGATTTTTTTCCTGAAAATCTGGAAGCGGTTAGTGATGAACATGGTGAACGTTTTCCTCAACAAATATTGGTTATGGAGACGAGGTACCAAGGAAAATTTAATCCAAATATGATGGGGGATTATTGCTGGTCTTTACAAAAAAAAAAAAAACTTTGATGTCTCACAAAAGAAAAACGAGAAGGCTACAGCAAAGTTTCTTTAAACTTTAAGTGCATAACAAAATTAATCAATACAATAAAATATTCCTAACTTGGGAGAGAGGAGGGGGAGGGTAACTTCGCTAGTGATGTAAACTGTCTGTCCTAAGCCAGAATAAAGAAAAAAGGGCCCCCACTTTTAAAATATTTTTGCTTAGAAATTTAAAAATTACAAAATAAAAAGATTTTTTTATTTATTAATTGGAACAAGTAGCGAAAGGGTGTGTGTGTGGGGGGGTCATTACACAAATTTTGGTTTTCAAATTCGGATTTAGCGCCCTCGAACTAATTAGAAACATTTATTTACCTGTCTGTAACAAACAAAAAGTTAAAATTTGTGGCCTAATCTTATTAATGCTTTTACAAGAATCTCTTTGGTTCGCGGTTCGATGCCGACGCTAATGTCTTTTCTTGGTTCGTCTTGGCTCTCATTAGGGTGCAAAGTGACGCTTCAAAATTATATCGGCTCTGTTTTTCAAAAGTACCACTAGACTTAAATCGCTTCTCTACATCTAGGTTTATAACATTCATGCTCATTATTTATAGTAAAAATAAAGCTTTCCGAAATGGTGCGTACATTTCGTGCGGGTTAGCAGCTTTCAAAAAAATCGTCCAAAATCAAGTGCTTTATGCAATCCCGGAGAAGAGCAGAGTTACAGGATTTAAGGTTTTGGAGTAATTAAGAATTTCCCTTAATACTTCGAGAAATATTAATATCGAACGGATTTATGGGATTATCACTCTTTCGTAATGATTCGCTAAAATATATGTGTATATTCAAATTTTATCACTGATCTTCAACTCTTCGAAGAGATCAAGAAAATTAACATTAAATACCAAAACCCCAAGTCCCCCTCCGAAAGAGGAAAACCCTGGGCACAGTAAAACCACCCAGCCAGGCCACAAGAAGAAGAATAAAAAGAAGCATAAGTAAAAACAATTCACTATGTTACGGAACGCACTAAAGGTACTAGAAATTAATACCAACAGCCGGATGACGAAAAGATTTCTTTACGGAAATGTATTCAGGAAAATTGATGCGGACATCATCTTAATTTCGGAACACGGGATCGACACGCGTAATACAGAAATGAAAATCTGGAACTATGATGTGTTGATCACAAATTATTCGCAGGGGCGGTTCGACGGAGCCGCTATTGCAATAAAGATAGACTGTAAATACAAGTAAATAAGAAATCTAGAAGAATCCTACCTCGCGATTGAGGTCAAACTCGACTTAGAGAAGTTGGTCATTACTACCGGATATCAACCGCCAAGGAGAGATGTGTTACCAGTTCACACTCTCACTCGTCTATTTGGAAGAAGAGTCCCCACTATAATAATTGGGGATCTGAACGCCAGATGCCGAGAATCCTGTTACAGGACCTTCAACGGTATAGGAAGAAGCCTGGACCTATTGCTGGACAGAAATATTGCCCAGCGAATAGGCCCCGACTTACTCACTTTTGTTAAAGCAGGAAGTGCCACAAAACCACACATCTGTCTGGCAAATCGTCAGCTGCCGTTTATTTACTACATGAAACTAGTCCAGGTACCATGTAGTGACCATATGTGGATTTCATTCACTTTCTATCAACAGGAACCCTATACAAGTTTCAGCTGTAGTCAGAAAGAACTACAAAAGAGCAGATTGGACACGGTACGCGCGCCTTCTCGAGGACTATGATCCGCTCAACTTGGAGGAGACAATCCCTCGAGGAGATTGACGAGGCACTCGACGACCTCAATAACCATCTCATCAGCGCAGATTGTGCTTGTATCCATAAATCCGAGTATAGTACCATCTATACCTCAAGATGGATCGAATACATGAAGGATTTATACCGTGAACTGAAGTTATTGTATGAAATCAACATCACGAATGCGTCAGCTCACTCAATACAGCGAAGTAAAGAAGTCAAAGAAGAACTGAACCAGTTGATCTGCGAACAAGAATAGAGACGATGGAATGATGCGATTGATAGCCTCGATCACGAAGCAACGCCCAAAGATTTTTGAAAAAAGATCAGAAATTTCCAAGGATCGACTGGGAAGAAGCAGAAGATCGAGCTACAAAAGGAAGATGGAAACATCGAAACGGAAGAAGGAAGAATTGAAGATCTATTCCGAAGTTATTGGGAAAAAATCTTCAGTATAACATGATGTTAAAAGCAACATCATGGGCAAGCTTAACGAACAAATACACAAGACACACCCTCACCACCAGGTAGATAGACAGGGCGGCGGAGACGCTGAGATTACCGAAGAAGAACTACTCGGCGCGGTCCGCTCATTCCGACAAAAAGCCCCAGGACAATCGGGGCTTACAAAGCTAAACTTTGAAAAGGCACTAGCAATGTCATCGAAGGAATGAAAAGAATATATGATGCCTGTCTGAACACGGGATACTTTCCAGTTGCTTATAAAACGGCTAAGATGATTTTCTTGCCTAGGCACGGAAAGGACCCAACGTAGAGGGAGAGTTACCGGCCAATTTCACTTTTAGAATTTAGCGGGAAGCTCTTTGAGAAGATCATCAACAGAAGACTAGTATCTCATCTGGAAGAGAATTCCCTTTTCAACCCACACCAATTCGGGTTTAGGAGGAAGCGAAGTACGGATATGGCGATTAATATCATCACGAGAAAGCTAGCCCAAGCAAAACGGGAAAGGAGTTACGTAGACATTGTTTGTAAGGATGTATCAAAGGCGTTTGATAAGGTGTGGCATCGGGGAATGCAGTACAAGATCTTATGACTGGGCCTAAGTGAAAACTTAGAAAGAACTCTTTGTGACTATGTCATGTAGAGAGCAGCGTATATCAGATTAGGGTGTACGGACGGGCCAAAGTTTCCACTCATTGCGGGCCTCCCGGAGGGAAGGGGGGGGACTGTCCCCCACTTTCTACTTGATTTACATCGTGATGTCCCAGCCCCTGTAAGCTCCACTTGTCCTGACATTCAATTCACTGATGATTTCACCCCGATAATCACTTGTCCATGGAGGAATGCGCCTTGGCAAGCTCGTATGACAGCAGCAGAAATTGAAAATCATAACCCCTACGAGGCCCGGTGGAAGATCCGCACCAAACAGGAAAAGTTCAAAGTAGTCCCCATAAGCAGAAGACTACCTAACGACGTCAGGGTGGGGGATATACGTTATCCCTACACCACTGTGTGCAATATACTCATAAGGAAGATTACTTCATCTGGGTACGAGAAGTACGCCCAAAAAAAAATCACCACGGATACTGTTGCAGTCAAGACTCTATACAGGTTCAGAAATCTTCGTCAAAGCAATAAGAAAAAGATGTACAATGCACTTGTAAGATCGACGCTGCTATACCCCGCTTCCGCCCTCTCGTGTGTCTCGGAGACACAAAAGAGGAAACTACCATTGGTGCAGAATAAATGTACGCACCTAATTATAAGTACATACAGACATGAGAGAAGACGCCAGGAAGAGCTGCACCGGGAGGCGGGGTTAAGTCCCATTAACATTTCCATAGAAAAATGGACAAGGAATATGCAGGAAATGGTTAATCGTGAAATGGACGATAATATCGTCCAGAAGAGGAAAAGTCGCGCCAGATTTCCAAGATCTGCCGAGGTTTTAGCTGGGGGAGAAGAAGTGCCGTTCTACACATGAGAATAGAAATGTTTTTTACTTTAGACCAAATAAAAAACCCGACTAAGAAAATATTACCTAATTGTGAAACCTCACCGATTTCTACAAATTCACCGATGAAGACTCATATCTACTGATGAAGACCCAAATTTACCGAAGAAGACATCCATGAAAAAAAACAAACACGATTTACACTCACTACAAAAAAAGACAAAGACACTAAGCACAACACTAAAGTAATTAATAAAGTAATTATTACCACAACAGCAAATGCGCATATCATATCATAGGACATTAATTGTCTTTTGAAGACAAATGGCTTGAACGCCATATTTATATATATATATATATATATATATATATATATATATATATATATATATATATATATATATATATATATATAAATTAATCTTGCTTTTTGCCATCACTGATGAGATTCGGAAAATTAGAACTGTAGAGTCTACCATAGATTCTTTGAAATAATTTAAATTATAATTCAATCAGTTTTTAACACTCGAAAATGCTCTTTTATAGGACATGTAAAAAACGACATAATTCTTTGACAACCTAATCTTTTGGGGTTTCTTATGATTTAAGGTCGGAAAATGTATTTTCTCTTACACCCGACATTCCATTTCTCAGTCTAAGTATTTAACGCCTTCTGTCACCTTCCATTGGGTGTATTTAATTACTGAAAGAAAAGAGTTTACCTTATAGGTTGTGAGAGGAATGTTTGTGTAAAAGAATGGAGTAAATAAGTTGTTTTGCCACGACATTTACCATTGGTATGGGGACTCTCTTAGTGGGGTCTACAACTTAACACGGGATCAGAGGCACTACAGCATAAGTCAGCCTGTCACGATGTCGATCTGACTCGTATTGGATCCAAAACCTGATGACTAACCATACCAAATGTAGCTTAACCCCGCTAGAAGTGAAGAAGGGGACGAAAATCACTCTTCAGGTAGGCACAAAAGTTCGGTCTTTTAAACAAACACTTACATTGCAGACCACAGAAATCCACGTGTATGACGGGCCTTAGAACCGAGCTTATATTGTTCCCGGGCAGATACATCAATATAAGAGTGAAGGAGCCCAGGAGGGACGGAACCCCCCACGACAGCAAGTTGTAGTAGAGAAATCGGTGTTTGGCCGGTGATATCCGGCGAATTTTCAAAGATTCCCTAAAGAAAAAGAAACCCGATTAGGTCGTGCCTCTCACGCGTGGACGATGTCCCCCAACCGGATAATGAGTAACATAAAGATAAGAGCGACCTCAAGGGTGGGCCACCTTCAAGGGAGTGTGTATATAATAACCCTTTCGACAAGTTCTGGAACGGGAAAAATGATGTTATGTGTGCGAAAGAAGGGAAATGGAAAAGACAGCGGTGTAGTTATTGACTATCTGTGAGGATGGAACTGACCGGGCTCAATCACCATGCAGCCAATATGCGATTAGCTCCCTACGATTAGCTCTCTCGCCGAGAATCGAACCCGGTACACAGGCATGAAAGTCTAACACCCTCGCCACTAGGCTAGCGAGAGAGCTGCGTTCCCTTGTGTCACCCACTGAAACAGGTTCGGGAGAATTGCGTGACTTCCCTGTCACTAGTAATCTCTTATTTCACGCGATAATAAATTTGTCGCATTCCCTAACTTCACCACTTTGTAAAGCAGCAAATAGCGGGCATGGTTCCGTTCACATTCCAACACTGCTGGTCAGTTTTTTTGCGCGCACCAAGTAGTCTCCTATTTATACTACTGGTTTTTATACAGTCATTGCATTTTTAATTCTATTATTTAATTCTTTATTTGCGATACTTTCTTCTCACACTTTCGGTGGCAATGCCCTCGCTCGTTGTAGCTCCCAAAAGTTAATAATAAAAAATACTGAAGTCTCCACGCAAGTAGATCAGAGACATTCTATTTGGTTGCCGGTTTAATGCGAGGGGCACCCTGTAGGAAGGGCACCCCCCCCCTCTGATAAATGGCAAAGGGGTTCTATTTCATTATGAAGGGTCCAAATAGGCCAAGGGGGAGCCGTCGCACGTGGGTGAACTCTTACTCGCCATCGAACCATGAAGAAATGTACCATTAAGACCGACCATTTCTGACACGACCAATTATTACACAAATCCTAATTATGGATTTACTTTTCACACAATTAATCATAATTCATTTATCAGCTATGAATTTAATCTTGTTGAATAAGTGTGAAAATGTGTGCAATCCTTATTCATTTTTAATTTGGATATTCATTCCTTCGCGCCCAAGCAACTTCTTTGAATATGACCGTGATGGTGAAAAGGTTGCCCACCCTTGAATTTGGCCATCCTCGGATTATTCCCGTCGTCTTTACTTACCTCAGCGCCCGAGCTTTATCAGCACACAAAATGGTCGTCCAAATCGATGCCGAAATTAAGGCGAATTGTCGAAACACAGCTGAAAAAAAAGAACCATTTACTAAATAACTACATACTCCCCCCCCCTCTCTCTCTCTCTCTCTCTCTCTCTCTCTCTCTCTCTCTATATATATATATATATATATATATATATATATATATATATATATATATATATATATATATATAGCCTTGGCCAAAATTATGGGACATGTAGGAAAAAGTGAAGAATATGATTGAAACTCATTTATTTCATACTTGACATAATACAAATTAACATTTTTGCGTATATTCTATCAATAATCAATATTTTATGTGTCTTCTTTTTGCTTTTATAACCGCTTGAATGCGTTTTTTGCATATTGTGCATAAGTGGTTGTGGCAATCTTCTGCCATTCAATGCGTGATACTAATGTTTATTCCCATTTTTTCAGTGATTATCTTATTGTTAACTTACAAGTGGTATTTTTTTTTTAATAATGGCTCCGAAGAAACAGATTCCTGAAGCTCAAAGAAGCTTAAATGGCAAGAAACTTGAAATGTTCGAGAAACGGTGTCCAAACAACCATTTAAAAGTACAATGAGATCAATTCTTTAAAAAAATAGTGATGGTCAAGGTCGCGATAGGTGTACAACTTCGAGGGAAGAGAGGTTGCTGAAAAGGACATCTATGGCCAATAGGAAAAAAGCCTCTTCTGATGTAGCTGCTGACTTCCGGGCAGCAACAAAGAAAGAGATACATGAAGACGCACAGTGAGAAGAAGGTTATTAGAAGATGGGCTCAAAGGATGTAAGGCTAGAAAGAAACCGTGGCTGTCTCGGGTGAACAAGCAAAAACGGCGATTGTCTTGGGCAAAAGAGCATGGTCTGATGATGATTGGGCTAAAGTTTTTTGGACTGATGAAAGTAACTTTGAGGTAGGTTCTCCACATTAGTTTCCACCAATTTATTACTATTGTACACATTGTTATTGGATACCAAAAATGATCAGTAAAATTTTTTGTTTTTCTTAGATCTTTGGATCCCCTCGAGGTGTTTATGTTCTCGAAGGGTTGGGGAAGCTTATGATCCAAGAGGTGTTGTCCGAGCAGTTAAATTTGGAGGTGGCAGTGGAATGGTTTGGGGCTGCATGTCGTCTTCAACCTTCCTTAGGTAAAGCTTTCCCTGATTACATACCAAATGGTGTAATCTTCCAACAAGACAATGCTCCATGCCACAAATCTGCTGGAGTCTCAAAGAAAGAGATGGCGTTGATGTAATGACAGCCTCAATCTCCAGACCTCAACCCCATTGAACATTTGTGGTCACACTTGGGCACAAGAGCGAGGGTGAACAAACGTTCCTCAAAAAGTGAATTAACAACTAAAATTCTTGGAGCGTGGCAGAGAATTGAGTCCACCACCTCTGCCAAATTAGTCTCAATTATGCAAAACGGCAAAAAAGGGGTTATAAAAGCAAAAGGAGGACACATCAAATATTAATTTGTATTATGTCAAGTATGAAATTAATGTGTTTCAATCATTCTTCACCTTTTCATACCTGCCCAATTATTTTGGCCAAGGCTATATATATATATATATATATATATAGTACAGGAAAGAGAAATTTGACGGAATGAGCAAATGAGACAAGAAACAGGAGTCTTTTAGAGGTAAGAGAAAGGGACATTAGAAGAAGACTAGAATCATAGAGAGCAGAGGGCGGCACAATGAAGGCAATCCTTTACCGAGAAGACAGAGATAACGCCAGGGAAAAAAAGTTTGAAATTCCCCTGGCGTTATCTCTGTCTTCTCGGTAAAGGATTGCCTTCATTGTGCCGCCCTCTGCTCTCTATGATTCTAGTCTTCTTCTAATGTCCCTTTCTCTTACCTCTAAAAGACTCCTGTTTCTTGTCTCATTTGCTCATTCCGTCAAATTTCTCTTTCCTGTACTATATTGTAATATAGTCTGCAATGCAAGGTTTCTGCACCTTTATTTCTGTCTTCAAAATTGTTTTGAAAGGCAGAAAATGAATATGGCGAAAGCACTGTGGTGGTTGTTATCACCCGCAGAACTTGCATTTGCTCCTTCTTCTTTATATATATATATATATATATATATATATATATATATATATATATATATATCTACTAGAATTTGAGTAAAAAACAGCAGATTAGATTGGGATGGATGAAGCCTCAAAACAAAGTTATTAAACGAATTTATATGATTTTATAAGAGTTGGAAGTGTCTCAACCAAGTTCAGCTGACATCACTTGGTGGTATTTTTACCCAACATAAAAGTTGGAAAAGTATTTTATAACGTACCTACAAAACGGCATACATGTGTGTTCGAAAATATACTTCCTTTGGTAACGAATATGGGTAACAGCGTCACTCCCGGGAAGTCCGATGCAAAGACTGCAAAGGAGAACGCTACAAGACACTTGATTTGCAAATTCTTTTTTGGACAAAGCAAAAATATAAAGCCGAGCGCCAAGAGCAAAAGCGTGGATATTGTTCCAATTATCTTCATTGGATAAAGAAGATTCGCTTGCACACGAATGTATTTTAGCCTCGAGTTGAAACAGGCGAACGCCGTGTCAAAATTATCCGTTTGATCTGTAAGAGATAAAGAAGGTGTAAATTATCCTCAACCACAATAACGTTTATTTTATTTAATGCACCATTATTCTTTCAGAATCCTGGTTTGTTTTTATTCTAGAGGTGCAGATAGAATGAGAAAATCGAACTGAGTAAAGGAGTTAAGTTTGCTGATGGAAGCGAAAATTACTCGTCTATGACCAGAATGCAACCTATAATGAATTCCTGAATCCCATTACCAATTGATTTATTTATATACTCCTTTTAACTTATTTGTACAGTACAGTTCATTTCATGCGGGCTTTAGTTTACTAAATTTTTGTTTTTATTTTTTCAACCTATCATTCCTAGTCATTTATTTTCCAGCGAAGTTGTCATTTATATTTCCTACTTGCTAAAATAAAAAATCAAGGCTCGTCTCTTTTCGGAGGGAATTTTTCAAATTTATGATTTAATGAAAAGAGGAAAGTTATATGTAATATCTAAATTGCATAGAGGTGAAAAAGCCACACATAAAATCTTACCTTTAATATTGTCGGTGCAATAAAATTCGGAAACAAAATCTAAGAACAGTATTCTATTGTCACTATTTTGATTGTCAGTCTCTTTCGAGACATTTACTTTGAAACATTTTCTTTGATTGATTGCATCTGGTACAATTTTATCATATATAAAGTACAGATACGACGTTACATTATTTCCTTCTGACCATGTGAGCGAATGCCATGGAATGTATCCGTACGACGATTTGTCTTGACAGTACCCACTCTCCCACTGTGAAGAATTTCCACTAGTACAACACCTTTTGCTACAATTGAAGGTTGGTCGCTTCCTTGGGCAACTTTGCGAGGGTGTAGTATTAGTAGTATTTTGCAAATTTTCTTCAATGGTGATGTTTATAAAAGTACTGTTATGATCTCGGTTTGCGATTGGGTCCTGGAGAATGGAGTAAGTAATGGTACTCGTCATATCTTGTAGTAACTCCTCCACTTCCGTAATTGATCTGTAGTTGTGTGGTTGCAATATGGTATCCTGAGGGGCATTAGTGAATAAATCGGTAGCCATTTCGTTTTTTTCATTATACATGGTTGCTTCTCGACTATTATTAGAATTTATGTATTCACTTCCATTTATATAACGATGGATTGCCATTTGTATGTCGCTACCATTGAACGGAAAAATCATATTTTGTTCATTAAAAGAAATGGAGGAGATATTTTCTACTTCATATCGATGTCCTGTGCAAAGAGTCGGTAAGGAAGAGATCCAAATCAGAAGATACTTCCACCTCACATCGCATTTCGTTATTGTGTCCATGTTTAACAAAAATGTTTAATATTACTAACTACATTTAGGGCTGATATGCACTGTAGAGTTTAAGGTGTCCGCTCCATCTCACCTAAAAAAGAAAAATAATAAATGGAAATGTGATATTTCGTTGAGGTGTAGGTCTATTTAATTTCCCGTTTTGACAAATTACAAGGATCGCATTTATGAATCACAAGTATCCTTTGTGCGAGCGTTTTGGAATGTTTTCAGCTCGTTACGGGATTTAGTTTTACACATCGCCGAATGTGGGTTTTAGGCAGAGGGGGCATAAAATGGATCTAGTGTCAACTAAAGGTTTTGTGAGAAGTTCTCCACCCAAGGTACGACTCGAAAACAAAGTCAATTGTTTCTTAACTTAAACACACACAAAAAAAAATCATTTCAATGCTATTGAACGGGATTCCTCTGAGACCTATTTTGCCTCCAATTAACTATCGAACAAACTACCAAAACACCTTGCAAATTTCAAAGAATCGATATTTCATACAAAATGCATAGAAATTTAAAGAGAAGCTTAATAATCTGGAAATCAAAAGATACATGTTTTTTTTTTATATCACGTCAAATCCAAACTTACTAACATTTATTTTGTTCAGACAAACATAATTTGAAATAAGGTTTTCGATTCTCAAAGAAAACGTCATGGTTTTGCACGAGCCCAGGTAAAATAGGCCCTTCAGTTAATTCTGATTCGTGGTCCCCTTTCCAGGATAAAGATTTTAAAGACATATCAGGTCACAATAGGCCTGCAATTGTGCATCGGCAGTGGCCTTTTTATAATCAATTATGAGAAGGGGGGGGGGGGGGTTCTGCTGAATTAGAATATAAACCCCTTCTTATCGGCGCTAGAAAGATGACTATTTTTTCCGTTTTCGAAGATCAGGTAAATAGCAGCTACCTATCCATTACTTTATAATTTAAGATGGGGATTTTTTGAAAATTTATAAATGGTTTTTTTTTTTTGCTTAGTTGACAAATGACTTCGGGGGTTTTGGAAGATCAAAGGATTGAAATAGTTAAAAAGATCATGAAGAAGAAGAAGAAGAAGAAGAAGAAGAAGAAGAAGAAGAAGAAGAAGAAGAAGAAGATGATGATGAATATGAAAATGATGATGAGGATGAAGATGAAGAAGATGAAGATGAAGAAAAGGGTGTTCAGGGTGTTAAAATAAAGAGTCTATAAAGGGGATTAAAAAAAGCGGTTAAGATTAGCAAATAAGGCCGTAGGCCACTGTCTGTGTAACCAAGCTCTTCCTGTTAAGGAAGAGAACAGCGGCTTGTATTTCTATTATTTAAGCTCTCTATCTTAAGATGAAAGTCACATTGGAGATATAACTTTATAATAAACCCAATTATAATAATTTTAAAAAGGAACTCTAAACTAAATTTCCCCACTTTATAAATATCACGTTGCTAAAATATAGTTATAGAAGAAATATAAAAATAAATTTTCTGTACTTCACCATTTGTAATTCTTTGGGCTTTAAAAAATTCACAAAATTTCGATACTTATATTTATTTCTGAACTTTGATAAAAAAAACATAAGTCATAACCAAACTAAGATGAAATTATTATTCCAATATACACAAAAAAATCCCCTTCTTAAATTATAGAGTTAGTGATGAAATTTCAGACACGTGTTTACCGTAAAAAGACATTCACCGAGCTTGGCCAAAATTCCTTCAGGTTCTGTGATTTTATATATAAGAATTCAATCACTTAAACATTAGTAGATAGAAGCTTTAGTTTTCTGACTACTTGTATTTTTTAGATAATGAAGTTGTTTTCCTTAAAACACTTTATGAAGAAATAGTTTCACTGTGATCCATATGATAGAATCTTGATTCTTGTAGACAAGTATAATACATTAACTCTCCTTAATCTCCCATAACTATTCAGAAAATGTCATCATATGTAGTAATATCAAAAAACGAATATCTTAATTAAGTTTTTAAAAAAAATATCTAATTTTTTAAAGCTATTTGCCGAAAATAAATATTAAAATTGTTTCTTTGAACAAAAATTTCAGCGAAAAAGTTCCTATCTCTTTTAAGCACTGCAGCATTGCCTACTATTTTTTCAAATGTCCCCGTTGCACCAGCACAACTTATATCGACAGCACTATCAGGACTATTAGAACTAGGTTCTCGCCAATATGGGCACAAGTTAATAACACAGAGATTGTACAGGAAAAGGAAGAAAGATTTTATTAGAATACAAAACACATCTTTGGAGAACTTAAAAAATAACAAATTTCGTAAAATTACTTAACAATATCTGCTACACTTTTGCAAAAAAGGGAAAGACAATTTTGTTTTTAATACAAACGAATTTGAGTATCAAGAATTAAAAACAAACTGAATGGAGTTAAAAGAATAAAATAACCCATTATATTATAAACAAAACACAAATTGCAAGGAAGGACTAACCTGTATCCTTGGAGTTGTGATAGCAACTGACTAACGATAGAAAACCAATAAAGAAGAACGCTCGTTGGTCCGTTGTAGGGTTAATATACTTTGGTTGGTTATACGGTGATTAATTTAATTGAAGAGGTGTAATTATTTAAATTTGGGTTTAATTTATTGATGAACAACGAGTCAAGGATTTTCGACTCCATTAGAAAAGATGTTAATCGATGATGGATTAAGAGGGTGTTGTTGACTTTCAATGTTGCCTGATGGAAGAAAGGTTGGAAATGGAAGTGATGCTCGTCCTGTGAGACAAACCCGAGTCCTTAACGATCCTGCATGTGAGTTGGAAGCCTGCTTGGCCCACATGACGACTGTGGCGGGTCGTACATGTATAATTACAAGCCCCATAGGATCGCAAGCTCATAGGAATTGACTCTTTATGGCAAAAAACAGGAATGTGAAGAAACAGGGTTAGACTTAATTAAAAAAATGGCATTGTGGGAAATAGTTTGTGAGGGTAGAGAAAAGAAGTTTATAGATGTTAAACGTTCGAGGTAGTGCAACGTTAGGAAACCCTTCCACTTCGGCATAGTTGTTTCACTGGTCCGAGGATAATATCCTTTAGAGAGAAATTTAGACACTACATAATTTCTAAAAAATGGAATCGGGGTGATAATTGAAATGGAAGAAATCCCTTAAATAAGTTATTTCTTCATGAAGGGAATATAGAAGGCTCTGAAAATTCTACTTTTACTGCTACTTAACTTGAAGTGACTGGAGGAGCTGCTAAAATATTGTATACTCAATTTGCTGGTTGTGGGTTTTCTATCAATAGATGCATTAAAAGTCGAACCCAACGTTAAGCTCCAATTTGTTTTCCCTTCCTTTTGCATAAATAAGGGATCATGGTCTTTGTAATGAGGAGATAGTCATTAATGTATCTTTTAAAGTCAATTGGTTTGAATTTTTAATGACACCTTTCTAACCACCGTGTTTCATGATGACACACAAAGCAAAGGAGGGAACCAATGCAAAATCAATGGTCATTGCTTCATGGTGTAAGTAAAGCTCGTTCTTTCAGTTTGTTTTTAATTTTTGATACCCAAGTTAGTTTGGTTTAAAAAAATATAGTCCCTTTATTTTGCAAAATTACGTAAAGTGTTATTTATATTTTACATACCGCTCACTATTTGTCAATTTTAATGGATTACCTTTTATTGGCCCGATTTAAATTTAAACCATTATTTAATGTATTTTAAAACTTTATGTGTTAATAATTTTCCAGTTGAGGTTCGAAACGTACGACCAATAAATATTTAGAGCCATTTCCTGGATCTTTATATTCCTGCTACGAATCAGATTCCCAATGAATCGATCGATCAAGTACAAGTAATATATATACCGGGCATTGCAAAAGCCCTACTACACTCATTACGAGGCTCTCAACAAATGACACAATGATAGCTTCGGTGCAGTTTTTATATTGTTTCTATATAGAAATATGTGTTTAAATCGTAATATCTATCAATGTGGCCGCCCTCAGCGGCGAGCACGCTCTCCAGGCGAGACCCGAAAACCACGCACACGTTGCGAACGAAGTTCTTCCTCGTCTGGTGCACACGCGATCGACGGATGACTTGAGCGCGTCGTTGTTGCGGTGACGGACCAAGTGGGCCTTGCCCTCCAAATATACTAACAAGTTGTAGTCAAAGAGATTGAGGTTGGGCGACTGCGGCGACCAAAAGTTCTTGTTCGACCCTAACGGTCTTGGCCGTATGGTATCAGGTTATTGGTGTTAATTTTCGTCGATCAATTGATTGAAATTTGATCAATCTATTGGTTAACCTTGGTTAGATTGTTAATGTTTGGCTAATCTTGGTTCCGGTTCTGGAGTTTAAAAGGTAAGAAATAACCATTGCATACCTATTTGCGAAGTGTATTTGTTCCCGCTCCCATTTTTTGTGAATTGATTGTCGAGTAATTATTAATTTTATTCCACCATGGAATTGAATTGTTGTCTTAGAGGCCTCATCTCGAGCCGTAGGTTGAAGGTATAGAAAATAGTATTATTCTTCGTATTGCTGTGCTAGGAGTGCTGTAACTCTCGTCTCAATTACAGTGGAATCTCGAACGCAAAAGCTCTCTCGTGAGAAGAAAGAGAGAATATTCGCTCTCACCAATTGAAAATATGTAGAGCGAAGAACGAGATGCTATCCATAAACTCTTCATTTTCTAGACTAGTCGCACCGCAGCCTGCGACCATATAACTCCCCGCCTTTAAATAAGGCGAAGTCCTCGGGTCTTATCTCATCCACTTCGAAAAGATCTTTGATGAACCAATGGGAGATCGCGACGGACGGCGTAATACAATTATGGCCCATCTTAAGCTCTCAACTCATGGATATTTTTATTTCCCTCCCATCAGAGACAACAATTGATTACTCATCGTTAAAAGCCGAGTTGCTCGCCGCTTACAGCATGACCCTGGACTTCTATCGAGCTAAACTTTAGGCAGTCTCGCCTTCAACCTAACCAGACCTTCCAACTGTTCGGCTACTCTTTTACAGCGTCATTTTAATTTTGGGATTGGCGCGTCCAAGATGCCTCATGAATACAACGCCCTGGTCGATTTCGTCTCAGGGATCAAGTTCTTGCGTCGCTCCCTTAGGAAATCAGATCCTTCGTGAAAGACCGGAGGTGCCATACTGTCAAGGAATGCATCGAAGAGGCAGACGTCTACGCGGCTAGCTACAACTGCTATCCGAAAGAAGGGAAGAAATCAGAACTCCCATCTCCTAAATCCCAACCCAGCAAGAACAAATTTGTTCTTAATAATGGAAATAAGATCGTGAAAGTGACTGGGCCCGCCAAACATAAACCTTTATTCTCGTTGAACCACCGTGATGTTAAGTTCTTTGCTCTCAACCCTTCTGCTTCGTCGTTTCTCGGGAGGACCATCGTGTGCTATTCCCGTGGAGTTCCTGGCCACGTAAGATCCAACTAGCCTCAAAACTCGCAGTTTAGAAGCATTCCTCCTTATCACCAGGTACACCAGGTCAATGCCACTTATACGCCCCCACCTCGCAAAATGAAGCCTCCTCTTCTCCTTCCAGCCGAATACTGCTGGCCGCCAGGTAAACGTTTTTTTCGATAAAAGTCCCCCTGGGGCCCTCCAATTTGAAACTGGAGCTGTGAATGGGTGCCGGATCTCCACCCTCGTCCGTAATACAGGGTTCACGTGCATTGTTGTATCCGATTAACTACTCCCCCTGTGGCTCCGGACTACGATAAGTTTGCCGTAGTGCATGATTATTTGAGGCGTGCCAATAAATTTGCCATTGTTCACTGCTACATTAGGCGTGCGTATTTTACTGGTTGGGCTGAAGTCGTTGCAGCTCCTAACAAGTTTTGCTCTGTCCTAATTGGTCAGTCTCCCCACGTTTATTCCGCCCCCATGGCTCAACCCGTTACTACCCGTTCCTGCGCGAAGGAGGAACTGAAAGCCCCTACACCTCTAGAACCCCCGCCCGCGTGCTCTCGAATTTCAGAGTGCGATGACCCATGACTTTGCCAAAAGCCAGAAGGGATGTGAATCTCTTCGTCCCTTGTGGTGCAAAGCTCAGAACAAAACATGAAAAACCGTCAGAGGGAATAAGGTAATTTCCTTCTTCATCAAAGACGACTTTATCTATCGAGTGCGCACCCAGGAAAACGACACTGAGTCCCGCACACTATGGGTACCTCGCTCCCACGTCCCTCAAATTCTTCAAACTGCTCACGATAGTCTGTTTGCTGATCACTTTAGTCACACGAGGACCGCTCAGACGATCTTCAAATATTTTTATTGGCCTGGTGCGACCGACGAAATTCTTCGTTATTGTCGTTCGTGCGACATTTGCCAAAAGACGGCAATAAAAAGACGAGTCAGACCTGTTCCTTTTCAGAAAGGACTACTAAACTCTGAACCCTTCTCTCGAGTAGTTATCGACCTAATCGGACCAATCCATCCCCCGTTGAGAGAAAGTCATAGTTACGTTTTAACGCTGGTCGATTTTGCCACTCGATTTCCCGAGGTTGTATCCCTCAAGAAAATCGATAGCATCTCCTGCGCCGAAGCCCTTATTTCCATCTTTTCTCGTGTAGGCCTGCCCAAAGAAATCCTCTCGGATCGTGGTCTGCAATTCACCTCCAGAATAATTGAGTAAATTGGTAAATTATTGATGATCAAGCCCCTGTTTACCACTCATTTTTATCCCGAGTGGTAATGGAATGTGCAAAAGGCTAAATTGAAGTCGCAAGGCCATTCTCAGGAAGTTGTGTGCAGATGAGCCCACTGAATGGCACCGCTTCCTTCCGATAGCCCTCTTTGCCTACCGTGAAATTCCCCATCGTACATTAGGATTCGCACCTTTTGAACTTTTATATGGTAGAAACGCCAGAGTCCCCTTGAGTATCCTAAAGGAACTTTTTTCCACTCAGAAATTGGATCAAAATATCCAGACTTATTAATCGAATCTACTTAATTTAAGAAGGGGGCTGGAAAAGTGCGCCGAAATTGTTTCTCAGAAAGCCGACGTCAACTTTGACAAGTATAAGACTTTGATTGCAAGTCCAAAGAAAGGAAATTTAACCCTGAAGAAGAAGTTTTGCTTCTCCTTCCCACGGACGACAACAAATTGTTGAGTCAGGGGAAAGGCCCCTACCTCATAGTCGAGAAGCGTGTCTCTGTTGATTACCTTATTGAAACTCCCTCGGGAAGAAAGCTTTTCCATATTAATATCCTTAAACGGTACGATCGGCGCGCGAGCATCAACCAGATAGTTGCAATCGACGAAGAATCCGGCCACCCACTGGACCCCTTATAGGTAATCCAAGTCGCCTGCGTGGAGCAAGACAAGGAATACCCGTTGCATGTCTTGCCCGACTTTAATAATTCCCCGCCTGCAGAAATTAAGATATGCGACCAGCTATCATCTCTTCAAAAAGATCAACTGCAAGCGCTCCTGAGTCGTTTTGATGACATCATCACCGAGATCCCCAGTTGTGACTATAAACCTCGGGAAAGCATTCAATAACGAAGTGGATAAACTTTTAAGGTTGCAGATCATCGAACCTTCAGAGTCGAGCTATTGTTCTCTGGTTGGTTGTCATGCTAAAGAAGGCCGATGGTTCTTATCAAATGTGCATCGATTTTAGAAAGCTAAATTCGGTTACCGTATTCGATGCCAAACCAATCTCCACCATAGATCAGAACTTTCATATTTTTGAGAAGGCCAAGTTCATTTCCGTGCTGGATTTATGCCAGGTTTATTATCAGATCTCGCTGAGGGAGGGAGTGAAGAAATTTACTGCTTTCCTGACTGAGAAGGGCCTTATGCAGTTCCAACGGCTACCTTTTGTTTTGGTGACGGCGTGCAGCAATTATAACCGGATGATTAGAAAGATATTAGAAAGCTTACTCAACGTCACCTTCTATTTCGATAATGTCTATGTGGCCACTCAGGATTGGGATCAATACTTGACCACCCTTCAAGCCTTTCTGTATCGACTACAGGAACACAATTTGACAATTGGCCCCGGCAAGTGCCACTTCGCTTTTGGCACTATCGATTACCTCGGCTTCCATATCAGGAATAATCGATTAACCCTCATCAACAAAAAATCCAGGTCATTGTGGGCTAAATCTAAATGTATGTGTATCTCACGATCTTGTAGCCCTTTTCTTCAACATGAACATCTCCATGTTGATGGTTTAGCATTGAATGATGTGGAAGAACTGAACATTTTCAGAGTTAAATTTTATTCCAAATTAACTTTTGAGTGTCACATCAGATCTCTTGTAAATACTGCTTCGCAGAAATTAGGAATCATGAGAAAGGCCTGTGCCACCTTCAATTATGCTTCTGTGTCTGCCACTTGCTTCCGAAGCTATATTCTTCCAGCTTTGGAATATTGTGCCCCTGTCTGGTCGTCTGCTGCTACCTCACACTTGCATCTTAATGATAGAGTCTCTTATACTGCCAGCTTTCTTTGTGGCGGTAATGTCCAATGGAACCTTGCACATCGCCGGAAGATCAGCAATGTGCTCATGCTCTATAAGATACAATCCAATCCGCATCACTCGCTGTATATTTCATTACCAAATCACTTTTTAGCAGAGAGAAACACTCGTCAAGCTTTGGCCCAGCAAAGTGTAGTCCATCTTTGGAATTCCTTGGACGAAGAGACTTGTGCATCGAATAATGTAGATGCCTTCAAAAAGAAAGCTAATAAGATCTTATCTACATTATGAGCCATTATCCTCTTATTTTGTTATTTGTTTTTTTTCTTGTTTGCATATTTTATATACAGTATATCTTGTTTTGTTTGAATGTTGCTATATACTGTTTTTCAATTGTTTTATTTAATTTTTATTACTCAATTTAATTTAACTGAATCCATAGATGACTGGAAGCCTTGAAGTTTTTCTTTACCTATCTTTTCCCAGTTTGTTCTTCTATCCCACTTCCTTTTCTTCTTACCATCGTTTCCTTTTCGACGTTGCGGGTGTGCGGGAATTGCTAATTGCAATCTATAGTGCTTGCACTCTTCCCGTTCTACCTATCTCATATTGTGTAATAATAATAATAATAACAATACCGTTGCCCACTAATAAAAAGCAGCTGCGATCATTCATACCCAATTTTGCGACTGATTCCGCCTTCCTCTGCGAGCTATTAGAGGAATCAGGTTCTTGAACGCCTCGAGTGGACGCCACTCAAAGGGAAGTAGGCATCCGCCCCTATCCTCCGCCTCCCTAACTCGGACAAACTGTTTGGTATTCGCACCGACGCGGGTAATGGCGGTATAGGATGTGTCCTCCTCCAATATGAGAATAACGGCGAAGGTTTCCCCATCGCTTACGCAAGCAGAAAATTACTCGCGCCTGAGAAAAAATATGCGGTAATTGAGAAAGAGGCTCTCGCTATCATTTGGGGAATTTGTAAATGTAGAATATATTTATTAGGCAAGGAATTTGTAGTGGAAACTGACCACAAACCTCTATCATACCTACGTAACGTCAAGAACAATAACGGTCATTTGATACGTTGGAGCTTTTTCCGCCAGGAATTGAAATTTCACATTTTGTACTTAAAAGGCACCGATAACTGTATGGCTGATAGTTTAAGTAGGAACCCGTTAGATCCTTCTTCAAACTAATTCCGAGCCCTTTTATTTTTTTGATCCATGTATTAATATATATTGATAAAATAAATTTGCATATTTAACCATATAATAAGAAAACGCGTATCCTTTATGTATATATATTTTGTTTATCTGTGTACAATGAATTCTTTTATATCCTTAATTTTTTTTTTGTACAATCGTAGGATAACTCACTCTCGGGCCAGTGAGCCCCACTTAATGGTATCATGGAGAAAAATATCCTTCCGCAACCATGCCGTAGCATTATATAACCTTGTGTATGTGTATGGAACTACCTCCTTCCCCCAGCACTAGCTCCACTATTTTGTACTTTGGATCCATTTTTAAAATTTGTCCTAGGTATTCTCAACTTTATCCGCTATCATCATGCGACTTTAAGTTATATCCCCCTCCCCCCCCATTAATCATTCTTCGATGGCAACCTTCCCCTGAAGTTCCCTCTGTGAGTGGAACAGTGTCAGAGATCAGAGAGAGAGAGAGAGAGAGACGACAGCTTATGAGACGCCGTGAGATGCCGCAGTGACCTAAAATGCCGCCATCACCAAAAGTTATAACAAGTTTGAGAGCCCAAAAGGTCCCATCTGAAGTCGGATAAAGTTTAGCCTTGCCGGCTTAGGAAACCTCTTGTGATCACGCAAAAGGACGAGACTATTCTCATTTTCCAAAGCCTCGGAGCCCTGGAACCCTTCCCTCTGGAAGGAGGGAGAGAACCCCATTCGACCCCACTATAAATTCAACGGCGCCAGAGTTGGAAGTGAGTATCCGCCGCCCGCCCCCGTCGGTAGCCGTTATTCGCGTCCCGTTGGACTCTGCGCAATTCTTGCAGAACCCCTCAAGCTCTCGGGAGTCTCGTTAATTCACCTAAGTCTACCTCGACTCGTTTCTACCCGCTCATCAAACGCAACGCGCTCAGTCTCGACTCGTGTTATTACTCGAAAGCAAGATTTAAGTTCACCCCGTTAATAGTCATTGTCAATATACTATTATTTGAACTTTGCGACAAGGCAAGGATTACTGCCTCGGGCCAAATCTTCGAGTTAACAACAACGCGCATCTCTCCTGTGCAAGTGCTCTCTCAGCCCTCTGCACTCTCAGCACTCTTCTTATATTATAAAACTCCCACGTACTCGAAACACAGAAATGGTTAACTTGACCGTATTCTACGACAGCATGTTTGTAAGTATTATATAATGTATTAGCTTACGTTTTGGTATTTACTTCTTCGTTTGTAAGACGTCTCATGTGTTTCACGCTTCAGGTTCCAGCAGAGGTCAGCCAGCATAGCAGGGTTACATTTCGATTATACCTATTTTTCATGGCGCTATATTTTGATGGAACCTCTCTCCATGGTGATCACTCATAGCACCTGAATTCTCTAGGAAGAAGTACAGATGAGTATGACATATTGCATCCGAGGTCTTGGTAGCACTAGATTAGGCTCTCCACTATACGCTCTCGCTGGGCCCCTTGGTGCTTTCCCATTAGTTCTTTGCATACATCTTTGAATGCATGTCAGGCCGCTAGCTCAGTTTCATCCACTGTAATCTCGAAGTCCTCATCAGCTATAAGTTGACGAATCTGAGGGCCTACAAATATGCCTTCTTTAATCTTGCCATCGCTTATTTTAGGGAAGATCACTTTGAGATACTGGAAACATGGCTTATTATGTTACAGCGCTTTGTTAAATTGCTTCTTTAGGCCTAGTTTTATATGCAGTGGTGGCAAAATGATTTTCTCCTTAACTCGAGACTCATGAATTAGATTTTAGCATCCAGGCGTCATAATTTCCCAAGGTGGCCATTCTTAGTGCACATCATGTTCTAATCTGGCCCTACTGTCCCACTTGCAAGGGAGCATATAAACTTGGTATATCCAGTTTCTAGTCCATTAAGTAGGGATACTACTTTCATGTCCACAAATTTAGCCACTTATGCTCCTTCTAACTTATGATGTCTAGAATAAAAGCAATGTTCCCATATGTCTCTCTTAAAAAGACTGAGTGAGCAACTGGAACGGAAGGAATGGTGTTCCCAATGTGCAACAGAACCGCTTTTATGCTGTAAAGGGATGCATCTATGAATCACCTCCACTCCTTTGGTTCATAGGCCACCTTAAGGGCATTGAATAGGCCTCTGATATCATTACAATAATTCAAGTTGTTTTTAAACGTAAAGAATCACTGTAGATCTGCAGAACGCTTCCTAAATACTGTAATTCGAGCATGTTCATCCAAAAGGTTCTATTATTACAGACGTGAGGCCAGGAGCTCACTCTGTTGCTTAGTAAGTGTTAGATCACGAACTAAATCATTGGAGTTGTGGTTGGGCGAATAGTGTGGTTTTGTGTCAGTTTCGAGTTGTGCCACGAATGATGTATCTTGAGATTCTGAATCATCTGCTTTGTTAGTGTCATCGCTGGGTAGTTCAGAGGGGGGCTGTGGTACGGGAATAACACTTGAATGTCGAACTAGCAGACTGAAAATCTGGATACATGACAGATTTCTTGCCTTTTCTGTTGCAACCTGCAGTGAAATACAATCAGAAATAGTGGAAGTACAACATAGTATGTATTTTAATATTTTTAATGGATACATCTTTTGAAAATATATTTAAGACCAGGAAAGAAAGCACATTGAATACCCACCTCTAATATCTGTTAAGCAGATATAGCAATCCGTTGAATGGTTTTTGGCTTCCTCCAGACCATTGGTATGCCAAACATGACGCCAAGCCCTTTGCCTTTCACTTGGTACACCTATGGAGGGACCTCGATATTATTGCGCTTTTCGAAGTCACCCGTTTATAGTAGTGGTGCGAGTGTGATGACGTCTGGCTGAGGGTGACGTGACGGGTATCGAGGGTTTGTAGTAGAAGGCCTACTTCTCTCTTCGAATCCAATTGGTTCTGACTCCCTGTGTCTCACAGGGAAATTCGCGTTTGACTGGGTTCCCGAAGGTGTCTCTGTAATCGTTGGTAAAGAAAAGGACTTCGAAAAAGAAGGCAGCGATAAATAGGTTTTATTCTTAACTTGGGCCTACCAAAATGGGAGCAAGCGAAAACGTTCGAGTCCTATGCAGTTATTTGTAAGTCTTCCGTTTTAAGGCTATATAGCTCAGTCTAAATGTGGTAGGATTCAAGGATGAGGCAACGGATTCGTGACGCGGCTTCCTCGTTGGGCGGAGCTACAAGAGTTATGTGCCACTATTTTTTCACGTTTTGGGTCTATTCCGCATCAGAGAGATCGCTTGATTTTCAAAGTTCCTTCGAAATTTTAACCGGCCAGAGCTTGTCCCTGTTATCTATCATTGAGACCTTTCCGTCTGGCAGTTATTTCCTAGCGTGCGTATGTTACTGTGTTTCCGCGTGAGAGACTCTGATGATCCGTTTTGCTCTATACATATTTCCTTAATAAATATATAATTGTGATATATTATTTATCTCTATTTTTCTTTGGTTCACTAGTTATTACATCGCATAGTACTTCATTAATTCATGCTAGTACCCATTTTCAGGATTTCATAGATCCACTGAGTGCCCATATGTAGGGGTTCCTCGCTGGTCCTATCGATCCTGCTATAGCGTACGAGAAGTGCAGGCAAGCGGCTTAAAAGCTTCGTTTGAATGAGTCTTTTTTGAGACTCAGGATGGCGGAGTGGATTCGCCGCTGGCTAACAGTGGTCCAGCGACGCGGGAAGCTGTTCGCAACTCGCCTACGCTATTATTTATTTTTTGCCCCCTTTCTTACTCTCCTCCATCTACAATGGTGCCCAGACCCGGGAGGGGGAGCGTTAGCCCTTGGATAACATTTCCAAACGGGCTCTCTTCATTTCTTCAAAATACACTCCGCTTCTAGGAGGGGGGTTGTATAGCGTACGAGAAGTGCAGGCGAGCGGCTTAAAAGCTTCGTTTGAATGAGTCTATTTTGAGACTCAAGATGGCCGAGTGGATTCGCCGCTGGCTAACAGTGGTCCAGCGACGCGGGAAGCTGTTCGCAACTCGCCTACGTTATTATTTTTTCTTTGCCCCCTTTCTTACTCTCCTCTTTCTACACTGCAATTTGAGTGCCTCACACCAGACACCACATATGTGAGGTGCCCAGCGTTTGTCTTGGTTACCCACTTAACATCCAAAGTACAGGTCATAGAGTTTCTTTTCATGTTTAATAAATTGTCTCTTGTATTGTCTTAATGAAACTGATCCACATATATAACAGAAACTGTCTCGGGAACTTTCGCATTCTCTAGGCATTTTAGCTCTGACTTCTGTAAAGAAAAAGCAATGTAGTATGTGAAAAATAATATAAATAGTAAGAGCAACAAATATTAAATAAAAAAGTAAAGTATAGGAAGCATTTATAGTAAGTTACAAAATTATCTAGCGTTACGTAAGAGGTACTACAGATTTGGCCCCATATAACTTAAAGGATATTGAGTATACTTTCATAAATTTCATCGTTAGGTGGAAAAATACCTCAGAAACACCCATTAAAATTAGATCAAAATCCTCCGTTTATAACTTTTAGAGTTGTCAGTTTCTGCCCAACCCTGTTTGCATTCCGTTCCAACGGAACCGTCGGTGTATTTAACGTAAGTAAGAGGGTAATTTAGGAGAAAGTGGAGGGTCGCAGAAAGAAACGGATGTTCTATCGTGATTTACTCTTTCTCCCCCCCCCCCCAGAAAAGGTTATTCTCATTTCCGGGTTTTTTCCTTGTTGTACAGCGTTATTAGAGATTTATACAATCGATAAAGGTTATTACGAATAATGATTATATTTTTAAAAATTCTCGCAGTTCTGTCAGATAATGCTGATGTTCAACGTTTATAACTCTTCATTTGGAATTTGAATCTTCGACTAACCTTTTTCCCTCTAATGGCTACCCCAAACCGCCTCTTTAGAAACAAATTAACTTATTTCTTGATAACAAATGCTCTACTTTGCCTCCATTGCAAACAGTTAAAATATTATTCTTTTCTTTTCTATGCTTTGCTTCCTAATAAGAGAAAATAATAGGTGAATTGTTAAAACTGTTGAAATTCCCCTATCCTATCATTTTTCCCTGTATTTTTTTAAATAGCGACTTAAGACTAGGATGACTTTTTAAGTTCAAAGCGCAACACATCAAAGCGATGAAAACACGATCTATATTTCGCATCTACCACTACTACCATATGTATGGAAAGAACAGACAAAGATCACTGTGAGGTCACAGGAGGTCAGGTAGTTGTAGAGGAAAGGAATTAGAAATGAACTTAGGAGGGGATAAGGAGAGATAGCAGGTCGGTGGCTAGATATCGATGAGTGGTGTTTTTGTTGGTGTGGTTTGAGGTGTAAATACAACTGAGGCGGTGGGAGGATGAGGAGTTGAGAGAGGGGTGGTCGTGGGTTGTTGGGTGTCTGACGGAAATCACAGCGTATTGTCTTTCGTGTATTTATGTGTATTTCTCATGTCTTGTTAGGCTGGTGCGGGTGTATGTGTTGATTGGTGTTAATTTGCTGTTTTCATGTAGTGTGGCCATTAATGTGTACTGAAGGTAGCGACATGCGCCTCTCAGAGCGGAGTTTTGGATACGCTGTGCTTTCCTCTGCCATGTATAACTCGCAGCTACGAGTGTTATTGGGGGTGTATGTGTCTTCTGAGAACTCCTAGTAATGGTCCAATTGTACTCGTAATCTGTCTTCTGGCACCTGCGTCTTCTAAGGGACTCTTAGTAATGGTCCAATTGTACTCGTAATCTGTCTTCTGGCACCTGCGTCTTCTGACGACTCTTAGTAATGACCCAATTGTACTTGTAATTTGTCTTCTTATCCAGTATTATTTGTGCGATCCTCTTAGGTCCACGGGGATGGTCTCATCATCAGCATAGGACACTGTGTATGTGTGTTCGGCTGGGCGCTGTGTATCGTTTGTGTACATTATGTATAGTGTGGGTGCCAGTACGCTACCCTGGGGTACGCTTGAATAAGGTATGAACGGGTGTGATGTGCTGCTTACCCATGGAGATTGTCTTTTGTTGTGCTTTTTGTATAATGTCGATGCTTGAGTTTACCGGCCCCTAATCAGCCCATATTGGGAGGAGGAGGAGAAGTAGTTCCAGGAGTATGTTGTGTAGGAACATGTTTTTGAATAGTTGTGGGAAGTAATCTAAGGCGAGAGAGGCGTTGAGTAGGTGTAGGAAAATGTTTTTAGGGAAGTGGTGGATTAATGTGGCTGATAGGCCGGATGGATCGGGGGCGCATTTGGGTGTTGTTTTGACGTAGTGTTTAGTGTAGATGTTTATCTAACACCTCCATCCATACTAGTGTGGGCAGGCTCAAATTCATGCCATGGACCCGCCACTATTTCTGGACTTCCAACGAAGCTCTTGTGCATATGGTTTGTGTGCAGCATTGTGCGTGTGCACCGTGTCCCAATTGGACCTAAATGCGTCAAGGATGTCGGTGAGTGTACAACCGTTGTGTTGTGTTGTCTTGGGAGAGGGGGGATAGATTCTGCTTGTTCTGTGTCCAGCCTTCTCTTTAGTGGGCGCCCAAAGAAGAAAGGGTTAGTGCAATGTAGGCCACTTCCTAGTTTGAGGGGAGCTGTATGATGCAAGGAGTGTAATGTTTTGTCGGCGTGGGTCTCTGTTGTTATGATTGTGGTACTGGGTAATGAGTCTCTGTGTGTTTATGGAGAACGTGATGTAAGTCAAGGTTTTACGTGGAGGTTGGGGGCTCTGTTTATGGTGTCCATGAGTGTGCACCAGTGCTCTTCTAAGTGCTTAGATTGATGTTCTCTAAGTTATTGTGGCGTGGTGTATTTTTAGTTGTGTATTCTGAACTCCTCCATGTTGGGTGATGATGAGATAATCATGCATGTGGTCATTTCGGAAGACCAAGTCACGTGACATTGTCTCTCGAAATAGAATGTGGAAAAAGTCGGGCCGGTGTTCTCGCAGTGATATCGCTGCAAGGCACTGGTCACATGCCTTCCCCAGCGTCATTTGTGGTGTTCGAAAGTAATGTGGGAGAGGTGTTCAGGTCCCCTGCAAAGAAGAGAGGGAGGTTGTGATTGGATAGAGCACGGGGTGGGACGTCTATGTTTAGTTGTTAACGAGATGATCTATAGTGAGTGGCCACTAAGAAGTCTGTTATTGGGAGGGTGTAGGCTGGTAGAGTTCAAAAGTAGAATGTCAGGTTTTTGTGTGTTTATTACCGAGTTGGCGACGCTATGACGAATATGGTGATAGCTGTGTACGTTGAGATGTGCGACAAAGTCGACCGGTCGGGAGCAAAGTGCTCGTGTGGTTACGTTAGCGATATCCACTTTCTTCTCCTTGATCTCTTGGCATTGTACCAAGCGAGTGGGGTTAGGAGAGTCTACCTTCGCACGTGTCTGCAGCGGATGGGGTTTGTTGGAGGTTTAATGTTTTTTTTTTTGTATTTTGGATGTGCAGGAAGCAGTAGGAAGAGCCACGGGCGCAGGGGAAGGTGCGTTGGAGACAAAGGAAGGGGTGGTGGAGGCAGTGGAGAGGAGGGTGCAGAGAGTGGAGGAGACTGTGGAAGGGGGGGGGACAATTGAAGGGGAAGTGGAGACAAAAGATGGAGGATTAAGACGATGGAGGTGGAGTAGGGGCAGGAGGAAAGGGTTTAGACACAGAGTAAAGAGGTGCTGGAGAAGTGAAAAGGGGAATTGGGCAGCCGGAAGGGAAGCAGGGGTAGTGGGAAGAGGCGCGGGGACAGTAGGAGGTGGGGGTGGGAACAGTTGGGACTGCGAGACGAGTGGGGGCGATAGTAGGGAGAAAGGGTGCATTGTAGACGGGGCTGGTGGTAGTTGAAGAACGGGTGGGAGCAGATAAGATCCGAGGCAAGGGCCCGGGGTATGTGGAGAGTAGGGTGGATGGTGACAGCGGGTCTGTCGTGTACGTGCCCACCGGTGTAGGGGGGAGCGCGGGTCTCTTGTGTTCGTGTATTAGGGCACACATCTAGGACGGTGATTTGCCCGAGTCCGTGGGCAGCATATAGCGCGTTTATGACATTGGAGTATGGTCGGGGTTCGCCCTCCCACATGTCTTTGTGTAGGGGTGGCGGGGTCAGTGCTGGGGCGGGGGTTGAAGGGAGTTGGTGGCAGGGTTGTATGGAGCCCGAGACTCCGGCAACGATGGCGAATGTTCTTGTAAGGGTAGGAGTGGAGAGGATGGGTGGGATGGTGATGAGTTGTGGTCTTTGTAATGCCGCAACGTCGTCCGCGCAGGACTTGTATAGGTAAGAGCATTTTCTGCTGATGGTGACCATAACGTGGACATGGTTGCCGCTGTAGCTAATGCAGCGAGGGTTGCAGCGTTATTCATGCTGCTCTTAACTTATAGGTAAAACGGTATGGGTTGCGGGTGGTCATGGGCCATGGGGTATCGCGGCGAAATCGCATACCGTCTTGCGTGTAGTGCGGTGTATAAGGGGTCTCTGGCGAGTTTCCCGAGTTGTTTTGTGAGTCTGGTGTGAGCGTATTTGTTGAGGGGCGCTAATTTGTTGTTGTCGTGTAGTGTGGACATTCTCGTGGCCAAGGGAGAGCAGCAAGCGCGCTTCAGAGCAGAGTTCTGAATGCGCTGAGCCTTCTGCTACCACGTGTCACTCGTGGCCACATGTCACTCGCGGCCACGTGTCACTCGCGGCACGAGTTTTATATATAGGTGTAACTGTAGTTTCTTGCCCGCAGAGTAAAAACTGTGCAGCATTGTGTTTGTACGTGCGGCTCTTGCTTGCACTATGTGCTGGTGTATATTGAACCTAAGTGACTTGTGGCCAAAGTTACCCAAAGGATTTTTGTCTGTTGTGTGTAATCGAGCCTTTTGGGGTTTATATGGTTCATGTCTGGTGTGTGTAAGAAGATTTGTAGGTTATGCATGAAGTGATCTCTTGCGTCGAAGAGCGCCATCTGTTTCTTCTGAGGATTCGTGGCAATCAGCCATTTATCCTCGTATTCTGTCTAAGCGTCTAGTATTATTTGTGCGTGGAGCGCGATCTCGTCTGTTCCACGGCCGCTGACGAGAATGGTCTCGTCATCGGCGTATGGCACTGTGTATGTGTGGCAGCAGTTTTCGGGTGGGCATGGGATGTCGTTTGTGTACATGATGTAAAGTATGGATGTCAGTACGCTTCCTTGGGGAACGTCTGAGCTAGGTGTGCAGGGTTGTGAGAAGGTATTGTTGTATTTTATGTGGAATCTCCGTTCACTGAGGTAGTGTGAGAGGAGCCTTTTGGTGCAAAGAGGTAACTCCGTATTGTTCGCGAGTTTCCAACGGAGTCCCTCATGCCAGACTTTATCAAAGGCCTTCTCCACGTCCTTGCCGATGGAGAGTGTCTTTTGATGTACCTGGCGTTTTTTTCTGTATTCTGTCATGAACGATAGGCAGAGCCGCCTGAGTGAACCGGCCCTCCTGAACCCATATTGGTGGGGGGGGGAGAACCAGTCCCTCTCTTCCAGGTATTCCTGTAGACAGCATTCGATTATACGTTCGAATATTTTTCTTAGGTGCTCTAATAGAACAATAGGCCTGTAATTGTTTGAGTGTTTGGGGTCTTTGTTCGTTTTGTGTAGAAGTATGTTGTGAGAGACTTTGAATATTTGGGGGAAGTGGCCTGAGGCTAGTGGGGCGTTGAATATGTTTGTGGGGAGGTTGTGTATTAGTGTGGTTGGTAGCCCGGAGAGGCCGGGGGCACGTTTTTGAGTTGTTTTAATGTAGTATTTTTGTTTCTTCGACGGTGATGTTAGTGGTCATTGTAGATGTGTAGTCGAACAGCTCTATTCGTATCAGGGGGGCGGGTCTTAGCTCGTGAGCGTGGGTCCGACACCACTCCTGGACTTCCTGGAAGTGCTCTCGTGTGTGTGGTTTCGGTGGGTTGTGTGTATGTACTGTGTTCCAGTGGGACCTAAATGCGTCGAGGATGAAGTTAGTGTCTGCGAGTGTTTGGTTGTTTACTTGGACGGTGATGGGGTTGTTGGATCAGTGCCTAGAAACCTTTTAACGTGCCGCGAGAAGAAGGCGGGTTTAGTGCAACGGGTGTCATCCGCGATGCGGACGACCTCTTGGCACTGCACGCAATGTAGGATGTGGGCACGTAGGTGATTGATGTTGTGTCTTCGTGGGCCTCTAGTGTAGTAATTGTTGTACTGTGTGATGAGTCTCTGAGTGTGTATGAAATGTGTGAAATGTTTTATGCATGTGTAGGTTTTATGTGGTGTGTGTAGGTCGCGTGCTGTGGTTATAGTGTTTAAGATTGAGCACCAGTGGTCGTCTAAAATGTCTGGAATGGTGTAGTCCAGCTCGAGGTTTTGTGGCCAGTTATCTGTTATGTGTCTGAGAGCACGTGGGGACCCGGTGAGATGTGCATGTAGAAGCATGTAGCGTGGTCGTTGCGGAAGACCAGGTCCGGAGACGTGGTTTCTCCGTGAGGACCAAAGAAAGTGTGGACGGCCGGGCCGATGTGCTTGCAGCGATAACGAGGCAGGGCACCGGCCAGGTACCTTTCTGTATCATTCATGATGTTGGTTGGAAAGGAGTGTTGGGTGGAAAGCGTTGAGGTCCCCGGCAAAGAAGATAGGAAGGTTGTGGTTTGATAGAGCCAGGAGTCGGACTTCTATGTTTAATTGTAGGCGTGGTGGTCTCTAGTGTGTGGCCACTAGGATGGGGCTGGTGTTTGTCTGTACCTTGCAGGCTAGAAAAAAGTCATCTTGTGTTTAGGTGAGAGAGTAGTGCATAGAACGCTTTACTAGGATCGCTGATCTTAGCAACGGCACCTGTAGAGATAGATACGTGTAGTAGCCTGCAATGCGAAGTCCGTTGTTGGGAGGGTGTAGACTGGTCGAGTTCGAGAGTGTGATAAAACGGTCTGAGGCCGCTTTAATTCAGCCTCTATCACAAGTTAACCATGCTTACCCACATGCTTACCCACGTGAATCCTGCCTGCGAGAGGAAGCAGAAGCGCGTTATCTCCCATCATAGCCAATGTTTAATCAAGGAGGTTCACTCCCACGTTTCGCCTCCTTACGTCGATCTCGCCAGATTAAATTAGGCTTATGGGCAAATAAGGTATTTTCCCAGGCGCCACTGGGACATTCCCCAGAAGTCCCCCACTCAATTATCCCCTACGCCATGGAGATGGCTCCGGCTATTTATACCTTAGCTTTCCCCAATTGAGGCAGATCCAGATTATCTTTGCAAGGCATCAAGCTGATCCGGTCTCCCTTGTGCACCTAGGAACTCTGCCTAGAAACCCCTTATTGTTCAGAAGAGGACAATATCCCTTGAGTGCCAAGGTTCGTGCCCTTCGAGATGCCAAGTCAACAAGGCCCTCCTGTTGTTTAGAAAGAGAACAACGTTAGAACAGCCATTGTTCTTTGAGCCCATTTGACAAGAAACAGTTCTCACCCCCACCCCTGTTGTTCAGAAAGAGAACAACGTTAGAACAACCATTGTTTTTCAAGCCCGTTCATCGAGAAATGGTTCTCGTTGCCAAGACATCACGCCCGGATAATTTAATTTCCCCCTTTTTAACGTTCTTCAAGAGAACGCTTGGTTTCAACAATAACCTCCTTTGTTCATCTAGAACATTTCCGATTTGCTGTCACAAGGATCGCTCGTACTTCCGAGCCCCACTTCGCTCTCACTCCTTGAAGACAGTCCTTCCATCTCGTTAAGGACAAACCCCCGAAGAACCCTTCTGCTAGAAATCACCAGTGGACCGAAGATTCCTTCGCATCGTCTTTCTCTGCACAACAACTTTGTAATTACGTAAGCTGAAAATTACCTTTAATCATTTAACCTTTTGTCAACGAACCCTGTGCTTTAAATGGTTTAGCGAACCATTCCCCCTTTTATTTTTTGTTGGTTTACCTTTTTAAATCTCTCTAAATCTCAATCCTCAGATTAGTCAGATATTCCCACGACGCTTTTTATTCCCCGTTTATGTAAAAAAAAATTTGTGTGTTGTTGATAGTTTAATTAATAAAACTCTATTTTATTAATGGTAGCCCTATTATTTATCTTTGTGCTCCGTTCCATTTCTTAAGCATATTGAAGATAAATAAGCCTCTCCAGGGTCCCCCCAGCCTTTTTGAACTAACCTCGGTCAATCAGATTACCACGCACTCGAAATATAGAAAATTCCCTTAACGAATAGTTATATATGGTATATCGTCGAGAGCCTATTCTACGACAGAGAGTAATATGTCAGGTCTTTGTGTGTTTAGGACTAAGTTGGCAACAGTATGGTAAATACCGTGCCAACCGCGTACGTTTAGTTGTGTTACGTTGAGGCATCCTATTGACGTGGGCGGAGTGCGCGTGAGTGTGATTTAGCTGAGACCGTTCCCCTCTCCTTGGTTATTGCCCGGGAGACGTGAGGAGCCAGTAGCTTTACACGTGTCGGCTGTGGTTTGGAGAGGTTGTTAGTGATGTTATTGGGTGGGCAGGTCGTGGTAGAGGGAGGAGTGTGTTCTGCGGATGGAGGGTTAGAATTAGTAGTCGTGGAAGCAGGGTTGGAGAGAGTAGAGTCCAGGAGGGGGAAGTTAGGAGCAGAGAAGGAGGGAGTATAGCTAGTAGTTGGGGGGCTAGAGATAGTAGGGGAGGTGCAGATTATGAGAGGGAGGGTGTCGGGAGAGAGAGGAGGATGGAACGAAGAAGGAGGGGTGGAAGAGGGGGGAGTCAGCTTTACGCGTGGTTGTGTGTGTGGGGGGGGGGGGGTCGTGGTGGAGTTTTAGGGGTTAATACGGAGTGTTGTGGATGGTGTGGTGGGCTTGGGGGAGGTGGAGGTTGTGGTGTCAGTGGGAATTGAGTTAAGGCTGTGAGAGGGGTGGGTGGGGTGGGAGGGGGGGGGGCAATAGGGGCGGGGGAGTGCCTTCTCCGTAACACTAAATAGGCTCGTGTGACGTGAGGTTTCCAAGTATCGTCACACTCGGGTTGCCAGCGGTCGCTGGCTGCGCCTTTCGACCTTTTCTTTCTCTGTCTTCACTCTTTTATTTATCCTTCCCCATCTTTTAGTTCTTTTAGGGACTGAGCGTCTATACCCTCGTTAATGAGCGCACTTTCTAGTTTCTCGTTAATGGATCATGGCGAATCCGAACTATGCCCAGTACTTCTAAATTTTTTTTAGCACTATTTTGATAATTTAAAAGAGAGAGAAAATCAACGTTGAAATCTATGCTGGAAAGTTTTTGAAACATGGCCGAGAAAGTGGTGAAGTTAGGCGAATGTGCGAAAGGTACATATCCCTAATTACGCCAAAGTGTAATACGTAGATCCCATGCCATCATATTAATTCCACCCCCTTACACACATCGTTGTCACCTAGCAGCCCATTGAAAACTTCATACATGGAACTACTGTACACACTGCGCAATACTGGCTAAGATGTTTAGGTTCCAGGCATATATTTATAGTCGGGTACACATGCGTACATGAACTGATATACAGAAAACAGATAGATGAAGTAGAATCGAAAATAATGTATTTATTGGAGCGACTACATATACTCTACTAACACATATACACATTCTACATACAGCTGCACAAATGTACACGAATGACGCAAGACATTTCCAAATACGTACATGATACAAGTGAAAAAAAATCTTCCAATGTGGAAGAACAGGAATACACAAAAACAAGGCTCCTTCCCTACATATATAGGCTTGCACACAATGCACGCACACTAAACGAAATGTAAAGGGGATAGAAGCAGGGTTACCTCGCCGCACATGAATCCCCTTCGGTTGGCACGCCTGAGTTTTCAACGCAAAAACCTCGACTCTCCGGTGAAAGTAAGTCCAATCTTTTATTTTCAAGCCATTTTCGCCCCAGTGTTCTGATCACTAAAGATCAATATCGAGTGAAACCTTCATACCTACGACTAAACGTTCTACCATGAAGATAAGACAAACGTTGATTTCGAACTGGAATCGCTCTCAACCCAGTCTGTATTGCCATCCTACGATACCGAACGCGGTTAAATCCTTACTTTTCATTCCTATATATTTTTTGTATGATTAAACAAGGTTTGGTATGATCAGTTAAATCTTTATATAATTTAATATTTTGCCTATCAAAAAGGATGAGCGATCTGAAAACAAACTCTATATCTGAGATATGAGCCAGAAGAGGCCAGTTTATTCTTCGGATTTTAACAAGTACAAAAACACCCGAGTACATTCGAAGCATCAGTGAAAATGAACTAAATTTCGATTCATTTTTATTTTTGCCTATTAGGAAATCCCTCATCGGGATGTGTATTTATATCCTTCAATACCACTAATAAAAGAAAAATAAAGCGTAAATTCTGCTCCATCATTCTTAAAAATATGTTCATCGTAAAAAAAAGTTACAAAATAAATAAACATTTTCCTGTCCATTAATCTTCCAGTTTGGTCGAATCCAATGGAAATAAATTGTGTCTTGGGGAAATTGCGCAAAATGTTTCCTCCTCTCAGATTGTGCGCACCGAGATCACGAGAGCTTCAATATTTTATTCTAGCCTCTATAAAATATATTTTCTAGCACAAAAGAGTATAATAAAGAATGGATTCCGGGACATTCCCCTTTTATTAATTTCATCACCTAGTAATTGAAGGCGTAGGAAGTGATTTTATTGAACTAGTGAACGGATTCTATAAAATGAATCCACCTGCCTAATGTAATAAATGCTACCATTTGTGTAAATAGACAAATAAATACGGCCCTTTTTGTAAGTAGCAAGACACTCATACATTCTCAAGTTTGCGAAAGAATGCTGTGTATGTTATTTGCCATACATATACGATACATTAAGGACCAAAGAAACTTACAATTAATGTATTTTTTCCTTTGCATAACACATTAAATACTAGTTATGGAAGGAGTCCAAAATGTAGGAGCTGATGGAAATAGCTTTGTCATCATTTCGAAGCAGCCAACTCAGGCCTCGCTCAGAGGGCGGTGTAAATGCGCCGGGTGCCGGAGGAATTTGGCGTCCGCGAATTTTCTCTGCGTTCCAAACGAGATCCTCATCCAACACCTTTTTTCTTAAGGTACGGTTCGCGGTTACTCCTCCCCTCTGTACCCCTCCCACGATCGGGGAAGGGGGCACAGAAGAGGAGGAGGTCCGGTCGACTTGCTCCTGGAAAAACTCCCCACACTTCTGACTCTCAGTTCAAGTGAGCCGATAGTGAAGTGCTTAATGGAAAGTCCGGAACAAGCTTTCGAAGAGGGTTTATAGCTGTGGGAGACGGAAAGTTTTGAGTTAAAAGAGGACAGATTGGTGAGGAGGCAAATTGAGCAACCTCGGTAGTCAAAGGTGGAAAGGTGGAATACCCTTGCTCGAAGGACAAGGGGGACCTGCTGATTAACGTGGATTCCGAACCACCGTCATGCATTTACTCATCATTCTTACTTCCTTTCTCACACTTTTAGCCCCTATGTTCCTCATACAGAAGCGGGAGGACCGCCTAATCTCTGTTCCCTTATTATCTTCCTCTTTCACTCATGTGTTTATTGTAGCATTTATGCCGTTTTGAGTTATCTTAGCTCTGAGCTTTGTTTATGTATTGTTATGTTACTTGTTTTTACTTTCATCACTTTGTTTCACTTTCTCTTGTTGTTATCACTTTTTCACTTTAGTTTCACTTTGTTCACTTGTTTTACTTTTAACTTCCACTTCACTATCATTTTTGTTAAACTTTTTAATATAGTTCACTTATTACACTTTTAGTTCATTTTGTTCGTTTACACTTTTGATCTGTGTTGTCTTTTTAGTCGGTTATTTCTTCCTATTTAGGTTGTTTAAATTCGGTTGTCTTATTAGGGTATTAAACTGCTGTCTCGGTTGGTTATTTCGTTGGTTGGGTTTGTATATAGTCCTTATGCTTGATCCTTGTCTTTTTTTGAATTTCTACTTAAGTAAACACGGGAACCTCCGCGATTCTCAGCTGTTGTCTGCCGCTGGGAAATCGAGTGTTAAGGGAGACTCCAGCTCTGGTGTTCGCGTGCTCTGCCAATATCGGAGGTAGATAGTCTATCTTCCTCCATATTTTCACCGCTCTGTTCCCGATGTTGATGTTGAACACGACGACGACGACAACAATGATTTATTAAGGAAAGAATATAGAATTAGTAGTTTACAGATAGGTAAAAAATACATATAAGTAAAAATAATTAGGATAACAGTGGAGAATATTACACAAAAAGGAGAGCAGAGAAGAGAAAGTTGCATCAAGAAATTGGAAGAACGAAGAGAGAACATAAAGGCCGGGGATATGAACTCGAAGCAGGGGTCCCTCAAAGGGGCTGTCTCTCCCCCCTTTTATACAACATATACACACGCGACCTACCACAACCTCTTTCCGAAGGTACGATATACGTTCAGTTCGCTGACGATATATCGCAAATTTGTACAGCCGCCTACGTTCACAGGGAATTTATGGCGAGAAATACGGCTAGGGAGATTTCCAACATCAACTCTTTCGAGAGGAAATGGAAGATTTCGACCAACGCCTCAAAATTCAAAATAATTCCCATGTTTCGCAAGACCTTCAATGATATACGGGTAGAGGGGGAGAGAATCCCCTACTGCTCGGAAGGGACGGTTCTGGGGCTCAAAATCACCACAGGGGGATACAAGGGTCATATCGGGCGGATAGTCGCGAATATCAAGAGAGATTTGAGGGATTTCTATAGGTTCCGTGACCTAATTCCCTCAAATAAACTCAAGATATTCAATGCGTGCATTCGCTCGAGACTCTTGTACCCCCCGGTGCCGTTGAATGCCTGCACCAGGACCCACATTGCGAAACTACAAACCATCCAGAATAAGGCGGTGCTTCTTATCACAAACACCCGAAGAAGAGAACACAAACGACAGAGGGGGCTCCACGACTCGGTTGGATTATCTCCGATCAACGTGGCGCTCCACGAGAGAGCTAAGAGGATCTGGCAAGCCATTGGCTCCGCTTGTCCCCGGAGTTCTCTCGTACACGCCTAGACATCGAGGTCGACCGACAAATAAGACCATTCAAGAGCAGTAAATTACAGTCTGACGGTGACGTGACTCCCCAATACACTTGACAAAACCGTCAAATCACAACAAACGACAAGTGCAATGCTCAGGTTTCTTTAGCATAAGTCCACATACCATCACTAAGATTACCTATTTTTTAAAAGTTTTGCGAAGAAATTAGAAAAACCTTTTCCAAAACCCATAACGGGTACAAAAACTCTGCCCCAAAGGGCTCGAATGCCAATAAGATCATATATAAATGAATTAAATTAACAAGTTTAATTTAATTAGAATAAACTATGGATTTTATAGTTTATAAAAAAATAAATAAACAAAAAACAAGCACAAAATACACCCAAAATGAGGGACTTAAACACTTTTACCAGGGACTTATTTATTCTGTCTCTCACATAACCTTGATTCTTTAAATTCACCCAATTTCACCACTTTCCTCCCTCACTCTCTCTCTCTCTCTTTCTCACCACTTTTTAAGTCCAAAATGGGAAGAACGAAGCTCCATGATCGGTGGAGTACAATCATCATTTTTACAGGTTCCATTTTATCTACATATTTGGGGTCTATATTAATTAACTGATTATGTATTATTTTTTAATTAATTTTAATTAACTGATTATGTATTATTTTTTAATTAATTTTAATTAACTGATTATGTATTATTTTTTAATTAATTTTAATTAACTGATTATGTATTATTTTTTAATTAATTTTAATTAACAGATTTGTATCTATTCTATATTTAACACTTCATTACTCTTACATTGTTTTCTTTATAATTACTTTATTCACTTTTTTTCTACGTCTTATTCTATTATATCATAGTTGTCCTATTTAATTCTTCATTACTCTTACATTTTGTCATTCTATTTTATATAATTATTTACTTTATTATTCTACATTTCTCAATTCTTTATAGTCACATTTCACAACACGTTACTTTAATCATTTTAGTCACCTTTAGTTTTGAGGTCCTAATCAATTTATTTAATTAACTTTGTTAGTTGGTTATGCACTTAATCATTTTAATTGGATTCATTTTGATTATTATTATCACTTTTTTAACACTTCCTTTTATTTATTATATTATTTAATTTAATTGATTCTCTCGCCCTTCCTTTGGCTGGTTTTAATTCTTTCGAGATGTGGATCGCGCCTTCTGCCAGTACTGTAGTTGGGTGATTTCCACCGGCAGGGGAGGGTCCCTCGTAGATCCATTTGTACCTGCCCGCTCGGATCCCCTTGTACACTTGTACCTAGTCTCCTCTCAGTGGTTTTCACGTGGGGGACCCAAGGATCTGGAAGCCCACTTCCTCGCGGTTGCAGAAGTAACTTTTCTCCACGATGTCCTTTTCCTCCGTGAGCGGAACTCCTAAGGACTTCGTAACTTCCTCTTCCTCGGTTGTTGTGGTTTCCTTTTCTGTTTTCTTCTTCAGTTTTCGTTTTGTTCTTTGCGTTTTGGACTCTTCTTCTTGGGGTTTACATTCCCCGCACCTTCTTATTCTATCAATTCTTCTTCTTTTCTGTTGTTTCTTTGCTATTTTCCTCTTGTGGCTCGTCGGCGAATTGTATTTTTAGCATCTCCTTGGCGACGGGGTTCGGCGGAAACCACAGTTTCTTTTTCACGCCGTTCATCTAAAGAATTCCGACAAGAGCTTTTTAGGGTACACACTTCAACTTAACATCTACCACTTCAGTCGGGTCTGGGCGCTTCAACCCCACTAAAAATACCCACATCCATCCACGTGACCAAATTAGTTCATCTTAATTTCGCTTGTGTTTGTGGGAACCAAGAAACG